>JAOYRR010000242.1:0-600000 GCA_038994665.1 Podotricha telesiphe
ATGTCATGACAAATTGCAATTTAGCTCATACTATTGATAACTTCCTAATCATTGTCAGATAGTAAATGTTACATGCAAACTCATTGATTAGATAATTTGTTATACGAAATTCCTATTTCTTAATAAATAGAGACTAAAAAAATTGTATTTTGTTGCAATATATACTTAAATTATTTTTTAATTTTAATGAAACACTGAGACGTTAAAATTGATTGAAATTGATCTCAGTCTGACATAAAAATTGATTTATCTAATATAAAAAAAAACCAATATAACTTTGTGACCATTTTAAAAGTTTCAAAAGTAAAGAAAGGAAATGATGAGTTGCATATATATTTATCTTATCACATCATCAATTTAATCTTCTCTCGTCATGACAAATTATAATTTTTAATCTAGCCCATATTATAGATAATTTCCTAGTCACCTTTGGATAATAAGTACTCATATTCATTGATAAGATGGCTATCTAATATAAAACAAACAGTAATGTTCATTAAAATTTCATATACAAATTTTGAACGACGCAATATCTGTTCATACATTTTTATACGTAATTTCCCTATATAATATCCTACTATAGAATTTTCTGACCATAAACTCAACTAGTTCAACTCGCTGTCATGGCGTCAATGAAATATCATTGATTGAAATATCGTAAAACCAATAGGTTTTACGTTTTCATGGCCGTTTATATAACGATATATACAGAAGAAACAAAAGCATGCTGTTGCATGTCCAAAATCTGTTGATTTCTAAAATTATAGGTTTGCAATTACGTACGTAAAATTTTAATTTAAATCAACTGATTCTAGATATGCATACATAGGAACTTACAAGACATTAATAGCACGAACAATCCACGAAATGTAAACATTTAAATCATTCCATTTTATAGTTCGTTTCTCATAGCAGTTATATTAAGCATTAATTACTTAAATCTTGTCCCACACTTAGGACATGAAAACCTATAAAAAATTTAACGTAGCAGGACTCGAACCAGCGACTCTTGATTGACTTGATTGCCTCTTGATTCAATAAATAAACGTCGACTAATGTGTGTTACCACACACATTGATCGACGCAGCGGCTGCTGTGCCACTTTTTGTTAGACCACTAATAACTTCAGAGATATTTAATTTAATGACAGTAAAAACTTATCCACCGTATGCAATATAAGTTCACAAGAATGTGTTTTACGTCAAATCTTTGAAAGTCTCGCCATTACTCTACTATAATATGCAAGTACTGTATAAATCATTCTGTCTAGTAATGAAATGTTATTACATGACATGAAATGTTAATGGTTTTGTGTGGTTGACGCACAAACTGATTGACAGCCAGACAGCAGAGATGCCCAAAAACTCTATGGAGCAGTTTTTTTCACTTCAATTACCGGTATATTAACAATAACAAACTCATTTCATTTTTTTATTAAGTCTTTCGAACAAAAAAGGTGTTATTGAAGTAATGTATTTGTTCAATTATATAATAATTGCCACGTAAATTTTTGAAAGAGCGTCCTCGTAAACCAGCTTTAATTTCTTTAGAGGTCCATGGGTCTAAAACATATTATGTAAAATAAAAAATGTTCTAGACTTTCAATCTTCATCAATGATATGTCTTAAGGTTTGCTGGGTTTATGTCGACGGAAAATGTTGACTAACTTTTCCTAATGAATACCCGTTAGACTGGTATCATATCAGGTAGGTTTTTAAAATAAATTGTAAACAAAAGTAAGCTAAAAAGTTTTTAACAAAATCCGTCCTGTAGTTTCTTGAAAACCAACTGACAACTCACAGACAAACAGAAAATACATATTAATACTTTCATTTTCTATATTTATTTAAAAAAAATGTACTTTTGCACCTTTTTGTTAACAAAAATAAAGGTCTATACAGCTCTTACGAAACGAGACTTTACAAGAGAAGAAGATATATGTGCACATTTAGTAAAATTATAAAAAAAAGCATTTTTAATTTTGAAAATAAATAAATAATAAAAAAAACAATTTGGATTTATATAATCTGAAGCATAATAAGTAGTATGACTTTACACAAATTAACAGACAGATAAAAGTTCTACTGAGTATTTTTTCGCCTCTGTTATCGATATATTAACGGACCCAATTAATATTTTTCTCAAAATCTTTCATGAACAGAATTGACTTTCCTATTCTTTTATAATGCACATATATAAATTATAGACTATTTCATAGCGGCGTTTAGTTCTTCCACTCAACACGCATATCTCGATTAATGGATGAAAATGGCGAACATAGTGTCTTGACACTATGTTCTCTCTTATTACCTTGCTATGCAGGAAAAAGCATGAAGCTGCAAAAAAAACTATTATTTCGTTTAGTAAGCCCATTAATAAAAAAAATTATAGCAGCTATCCATATCCTTATCCTTAAGTTAAGTCACTTTATAGCTGAGTTCCAAATATTTTTTAAAGTACAATTTTTTTTCAAATTATAAATGTCAAATACATGCCCCCGTTTGTAAATATCCGCAGCTGTATGGTAATCGGCACCATATGACGCCTTCGAAATTGTAGTACAACCATTCAATGGCCAACAGCTGAACAGGCCGCTTTGTGACGAGCGTATAAGAACACAAATTATATATAACATAGTACATTTTAAATAATTATTAATTTAAAATTGGTTATGTCTTACCCGGAAGAAGATCGAGAGTTCAGTGCTCAGGACAGGTTAGGTGAGAGTGAAAATTTAAATGAAGACTGAATTACAAAATTTTTCATAGTTTGAAATTAGTGACTTATATAAATTTTAGTTTCATGAATATATCTTAACACAATATGAGCTTAAATATATTAGTACCGTTACGGGATTTCAAAGATAAACGTTATTACGTGCGTAATTATATTTAAAACTAAATAATACCTGAATATCATTTGTTGAATCGCTTAAGTTATAGCAAACTGTTGTCTTCGTAGGTCAGTAGGGCGTGACTGACCAACAATACACGACACTTAAGTAAATTAAAAATTTAAGACATTGTCCACGAAAGAGAAAATTAGATGGAAACATTTAATAAATGCGAATTATTATTTTATTTTAATTATTTAACCAATTTAAATTATTGTGTGTATAGGTGTAGATAAAATTTAAATAAAGTACTGCAACCATACCGTACACCAAAACCAAAACATACCGTATTTACAGTACCGCAACATCAATATTAGAAATCACAAGTACAATGGAATTTTATCTGTGTTTAGTTCCACATTTATTCACGGTGTAGAAAAATATTGCGAATCAAATCAGGCAAATAATTAATTGTTTTTTATTTGTCATAGTGTTGGAGAGCGATATCCAAAATGTGGTTATTAAGAAGGCAGACCAAGACCCCATAACTAAAGCTATCGGTGCAATTGGAAAGTGGCAATTATGGATCAGTTTCATAGTGTTTCTCGTAAAGTTCCCAATGGCCTGGCATCAAATGAGCATAATATTTTTAGCACCTCCAGTGGACTTTTCTTGTGCCGACAGCGAGGAATGGAACCAAAATCAATGCTTCTCAAACTGCAGTTCATATAAATATGACCATAGTATTTTCGGCGAAACAATTGTGTCGCAGTGGGACCTTGTATGTGAAAAAGAATGGCTGAAAAATTTTACACAAACTATTTTCATGCTTGGCATTCTTGTAGGGAATATGATATTTGGATATCTTTCAGACAGGTTAGTAGTAGATTTTTATTTGTTATGCATATATTTTCATTTCATAAGTTTTAAAGGCTTAATTATATAGGCAAAAGCTGGTTAAAATGAAGTAGTTAGAATTTCTTTTACTAACTTTGCACGTTATTATGTAAAAAAATGTGATGAGACTTGAGAACCCGATAGAGGTCATTTTAACTGAATTAAGCACATCCGGCATAATCTCACGTCAACGTCACACAGGGGTCCCGGATGATAGTACTTGCTGGAGTAAATGTAATCCAGCAAATAAAAGATATAAAAAGCAATATATAGACGAAATCGTTCCTATAAAATGCTTATTGGATCAGGTAGAAACGTGTCTTATATCATCATATCAATAAATAACATTGCGAAGTTGTTTTTAGAAAGCTAATAATTAATTAACATTTATGTAATGGTTAGTAAGTGTTGGCACATTGCTGTGCATCTAGATATTGATATTGGATATAGATAGTAATTTAAAAGTTTTTTTTTTTTTGATTTCTTTAGTTATAATACATTTTTTATATTAGATTAAATGTATGTATCTGTTACAGATTTGGGCGCAGAATACCTTTTCTAGTTGCAGTAGTACTCCAGTTTGTTGCTGGTGTAGCAACTGCATATTCTATTAGTTGGTATATGTTTACCTCTTTACGGTTTATACTAGCTGTGGCTACCGGTGGCACTATGGTAACAAGCTTTGTTCTTGTAATGGAGATTATAGGCACAAAGTATCGAGATGTTGTTGGAATACTTTTCCAATTACCATTTAACCTTGGCTATTTGACTTTACCATTATTCGGCTATTTTTTACGCAACTGGAACACGTTTCAATTAGCCATATCTTTACCGTCAATTTTGTTTTTAAGTTATTACTTTTTACTTCCTGAGTCACCAAGATGGTTTATAACAGTTGGTAGAGTCGATGACGCCCTCCATATATTGAAGACAGTTGCTAAAAGGTGATAAGAATGTTTTAGTATTAAAGTAATTTAAATTTGTTAGATTTTCAAATAATTATTGATATTTTCTAAATAGTCATCTTATCAACATAATACATTTTAAAATTGTATAGAATTTACATATATAATACAGCCCGGCCAAAATTGACTTGCAGAAAGTTACTAATACAGGAGAAACTAATAATATATTATTCACTCTTTCATAGAATTCTATTTATACTAAAATAATTTAATTAATTCATATTTATTATATATGTTTTACTGTTATGTCATTTTAAAGAAATGGGCGGCCAACAGAAAACATAGCATCGCCAATACAAAAGATGGCAGCTGAGATGAATAATACACAAAAGCGCGTATCTTTTATTGCCCTATTCAAAACTCCTCGACTGCGTGTAAGAACAATTGCGATTTGCTTCAATTGGTTTGTCTGCGGTTTCTGTTTCTTTGGAGTCTCCCAATACATTGGCAATGTATCGGGGAATATATTTATTAACGTCGCCATATCTGCAGCAATATCGGTAAGCATTATAACTATAGCTTCTCGCCCAAATTCGAGACATTGCGTGTTGAGTGGATAAGATAAGAGCGGATAAGTTAAAGTCATTTAAATATAATGATTCACCTGAGTGGGATTCGCACCCGCAACCATCACGTTTGCAGTCAGACCACTGCACTACGCCACAATGGCCTCAAATTAAAAATCGTATAACTACTAAATTATAAAAATGTATAGAAATCTCAAATATTACTTACAATTTTTGGAATAAACAATAAAAACTGCCGCAAAAACACATTAAATAAAATAGCAGTCATCAACAATATAAATATTGAAAGTAAACATTTATATATATATATATACAAAATTAAGTATATTGTACTGATTTACATGTAATTATATATATAATGATTACGTAGTTTTCATCAATATTGCTTTTTAATTAAATTTTTATTAATTAATTACAGGTTCCCGGCACCGTTGCATCGATCTACACGAACAAGGTACTCGGACGTAAAATTACACTCATAAGCGCTAATTGTATCACGGGTATTAGCTGTTTGTTAATCGTCGTCGTCCCCTCGTCTACCACTAGCCACTTAACTCTAGGGTGTGCTGGACTATGGGGTATGAGCATATCTTTTGCTACCGTATATTTATATGCCGGGGAGCTATTCCCAACAGTTGTAAGGAACTCTGGTGTTGGACTTTCTTCTACTGTAGCTAGAGTAGGTTCTATGGTAGCGCCTTTCGTAGCAACATTAGCAAACAATATTGCTTGGTTGCCTCCGGTAGCGTTTGGTGTAGTCCCACTTATTGGAGCTCTCCTATGTATTTTTTTGCCTGATACGAGAGGAAAGAAATTACCTGACACATTGGAAGAAGGTGAACAAGCCTAAACACTGATAATCCTATTTGTGTAAATACTCTTTATGTTTATATGTATTTTGATTACATTTTTTTAAACCATTCTAATATTAAAACTTTTTTTATCTGTAAAAATTTAATATGTTCTTAAATAGGTATATTATAAATTTGAAAAGAGTATGTAATTTAAACTATGATTTAAATAGATGAAGTTATAGAATTAATTAATTTAATTGCAATTTAGCTTAGTAAATCATTTAATATTTGATTACTTTACTTTAAATCGTTTCTTGTATAAACAGTCTTAAGATAATATTTTTTCCTGACTTACCTATGTTAGTTTCTAGTTGATTTGAGGAAATGATATATTATTTGTATAAAACAAAATAAGACAATTAAATATGTAAATAGGTAGTATAGATTCTCTTAGCCAGAGATCTTATATAAGTGATTACCACCGTTGCTTCCTTTCAGCGGTAGAGACGCACCATTACTATTTTGACGTCAGATGGAATAAAATAAAATTTATATATTTACGTAATAAGTATAAGTTATATACGCTGTAAGGAACATTAGCCTAAGCTAAGTCTAATTTAATATCCTACTAGTCTACTCTTCAATAAAAATAAACCTTAACTTAAATATTATAACTGAAATATATATATATATATATATATATATATAAATATAAAAATATAAAAGTTGTTTTGGCTATGAATATACAATTTGCACATTAGAAGCAGATTATTTAGTGTATTTAATGAAGTACCACATTGATATTGTAAAGTCTATAAATATAGGCTGTGATTATTTTAATGAGATTGTATTAATAAAATATTTATTTAACATTCCAATTAAGTTCTTTTATTTAACACAAAAAAATATATAATACGATCCAATTAATCGTGTATACTAAAAATAAATTGTACTTTCGTAGCTTAACCCAAAATCCAAAATCTAATATATATATTGTTTAGTAATTATAAGCATTTAAATGAAATAATATTTTCTTTATACATACACTGATCTGAAAACTCTAACTTCATGCAATTTTATAAGATTACCAAAAATCGATTGATAGAGAAATATAACAAAAGCAGTTCAAAGTAAATTATTTTTTTTGTACTGATCCATGCTCAAGTTGTATTGTACTTATGTGTAAGTTATCAAGCTAGTAATAGTTAAAGACATATTTAGAAAACGTATAAAAATTTGAACGCAGCGGGATTTCAACCCGCGCCTCTTGAAAACCGTTCAAGCGCTCTGACCGCTAAGCCATGCGTCCTACATCCAGTTGCGTCGAAATTCTTATACGCTTATTACAACTTATATTTGTTGTTAGCATCTCTGTAGAGCGATTTTTACAAACTTCTGCTACCCAAAGATTATTCTACGAACAATGGTCTGGCAAGCGAGAATGCTATTTATTAAATATATATTTTGTATATTCGAGTGCCGACCACGAACCAGACGACGGTCAGTGGGCAGGTCTGGTAGGGGTACCAGGTGGACGGACGAGCTGGTCAAGGTCTCCAGATGCAGCTGGATGCGGGAAGCACAGGACCGATCGTCGTGGAGATTATTGGGATGAAACCTATATCCAGCAGTTGGCATCGAAAGGCTGAAATGACGACTAGTTTAAAAAAATTTATACCTCATCAGAAAGTAAGGGCTTTCGGCAAATATTTGCATTCAATTAATATTTTTATGGCGTTTGTAAAGAGCAATTTGTTATGACTTATATTTGCCACTATTGAAATATAGGTACATAAATGTTATCTTCTATTATATAAACCAGGCCCTATTATATAACTTTAGGTGAAAAATAATTTGTTTTTTTATTATTACATGAACTGAGGAAATAACATGTTTATATGGCATCACTAAACTAAAAAAATGTTTGTACACAAGATTAGTTCCCTATAGCAATGTTATAAAAAATCCAAGGTAAAATTCTGCCCCTAACGCTTATATAATTAACTTATATTGTATATACCGATTAAAACCATAAGGGCAATGAATTTAAAATAATATATCAAAGCATATTTTTCAAGTTTGTTTTTTAATACGATGAAAACTATTACAAAACAAAATTGTAAAATATTGTAAAAGATTAAAAGTTTTCAAATCTGAAAAATACAAAGATTGTAGTATTCAAGACCTATATATAAATAATGTAATGATTACAGGTCAGGAGGATTGGATGCAAGTGTTAAAATTTTTAAAGTGTAAATCGGAGTGTGTGAATAACACTTTAAAATATTTAATAAATAGCATTTAAGCTATTAGAATTAGTAGGAATTTGTAAAAAATTATCTACAGAGATGCTAACAACTAAATTAAGCTGTAATAAGCGTATAAAAATTACGATGTAGCTGAGTGTAGAAGGCATGGCTTAGCGTTCAGAGCGCTTAGACCGTTTCCAAGAGGCGCTGGTTCGAATCCTGCTGTTCAGATCTTTTAACGTTTTGTTTATGTATTTATCTACATATTGATATATATGACGTGACGCAACTAGGGAAGTGTTTTATTATACCGGTAAAAGTTGTGGATATAATTTCTATTGACGTTTTTATTTAAAAAACCATCCGTCCTAATCTGGTCTGGTTTTGTTAAGCCACCAAACACCCAATGTCTCTACAATTAGCGGGAATCCGTGAATTGGAGTGTATGGTCAGGGAGGGTCTTAAGTACTCTCCGACTGTCCGCTAATAAATAGTGGGAAATGAGAGAAGATAAAAATAGCAACTAATTCGGCAACGGAAATGCTATGAAATATTAGAATCTAATATACTATTTATCATGTAAGTTTAGTTGGTTTTAAGTACGTGACGTAAAAAAAAAGGTAAAAATGAAGTACAGTCTGTGTAATAAAAAAACCTAAAAACAGATTAACTTCAATTATTTTAACAAAAAATTCCATTACTGATATTTGATAATGGAGATTTTTTTCCCTGTATGAAAAAGATGAGATTACTATAGCACAAATAGGTAAGTATACTTTATTGCACGTACACGTGGATATAAGGTGATAATGAAATAAAGATAAATTAATGCTAGTAATATAGCTAAACAAATCGTAATACAAATAAATGTACTATAAATTGTTTTGGGTACAATGAGCATAAACTTATATTACTATGATACAACAGTAAAAATAGAATGTTTGTACGCGCATTTTTCGGAACTACTGGACGGATTTGATTTAAGCCTTAATTTTGTTGTATAGCGTTTATAATTATAGCAAGACTTAGGATATAATTGATTTCGAAGAATAGAACATCTGATATATAATCATAATAGATAGTCTATAAGACATAATAAAATGGCACCTCAGCAAAAAACTACGTTCAACGTGATGGGCATTTTCAATTGACGTATAACAATTAAAGATCTGGAAAATCTCATAACGAGCCATGATAGACCAGCTAAACTATAAGAATGTTCAGCGTGGTGGACAGTTTTCGTAAACAAATAAAACTCGTTAAACTTCGCCGTGACCGAGGCGCAATGGGATAGTATATGACTCCTAACGCGGTGATTGTGGGTTCGATTCTTACTTGAGGTAAAGGTTATATTTATATTGTGTAATTTTTTTCTCTCTGGTTGGAAAAAGGTATGAGATGAGTTTTTACTCAATACGCAGTTTCCCATATTCAGAGAAGAACAGTCTCGATTATTTGATGGAGGGAATCTTAAAGACAAGAAAATTACCGCTTTAAAGGAAGTTATTATAATATTTTGTCCAAGTTTTAATGGGTGAATCAATCATTAGTAAATTAATAAATTGCAGTAAATAAATTAAGTCAATGGAAGTAGTATGCAATAAAGTCATGAAGTCCACGCAAACAGAGTTGCGGGACTAGTTTTACTATAAAAGTTTAATTTAATTACACAGAGCAAACTGCGAAACTCACTTAGATAATGAATTATAAAATAACTTCTTTTGTCAACTAAAAACATGTGGCCTTGTGTTAATATTGATTTGTTTGATTACTGTTTCAGTTTAATATAGCATTGATAACATTGTATTTGTAACCTGTCTTATGAATTCTCCTGAATTCTTAAGTATAGAAGTTTTAGTAAAAATGAAAACACCCAGTTTAAAATGTGATAACAATAAAAAACAAAGGTATAGTAAATTGTTAGGAACTAGGCATAAAGGTACTTACATACTGTTCGCTTCCATTGTGAGTGATAACGTATTATCAAAATGATTAGAACGCAAAATATATTTACTAAGTAGTTTGGCTTTACAAAAGTTACATAGTAGTCAATGTTATTAAATAATTACTTAGAGACAAACGTGAGTTGAAACTTATTTTTACTTCGTGCAATAATAAATTATTCAATAAATTTAATTATATATTTTTACTAAAATGATGAGTATGATAAATGTTCTAGGTGAGTAATATAGAAGAAAATTGTATTTTCAGACCAAAAATGTCGTCAGCTGACGATGCAATAGAAAGCCTCATCGGAAGTTTTGGTAAATACCAAACATGGATTTTCTTATTGGTTTTAGTTGGCAGGTTTCCTGCCGAGTATCAGATATCTAACGTAGTTTTCCTTTTGCCAAGTGTTGATTATGTATGTATGGATGAAGATGCCTATAATTTGACTAACCACTGTCCTTGTAAAAGTCCTATATATGACAACAGTACAATTGCCAATTCCGTCACCACGACATGGGATCTTATATGTGACAAAAGTTATTTAGCAAGCTTGGCACAATCTAGTTTACAAGTTGGTATTCTTGCTGGCAGCCTGCTATTTGGTCATATATCTGATAGGTAAGTAAAACTCAACAATGTTAATTTGTTAGGTCTAAATATGAAATAATAATTATTAATTGAAATTATGTAATTGATTGCAAGATTGGCAAACTATATAGGCTCGGTCATATTTTCATAAAAAATCGAATTTTAATTTTTCAGGTATGGACGTAAAATGGCATGTTTTCTTGCAATGTTATCACAGGTTGGCTTTACAGCGTTGTCTGTAGCTGCGACGGAACTCTGGATGTTTATAATTTGTAGATTTTTGATCGGAGCTGCTGTAGGTGGGATTATGTTATGTTGTTATGTGATAATCATCGAACTAAGTGGCAAATCGTTTAGACCATATCTGACAGGCTTGATTGAAATATCCTATATTATATCTTATTTCACACTGCCGATATTCGCATACTTTTTAAGAGACTGGGGCCAATTACAATTAGCTACATCCCTTCCTTGGTGTTTTGTAGTATTTTACTTTTTCTTTATCCCTGAATCCCCTAGATGGCTCATAACAATGGGTCATACAGAAAAAGCTATTGATTTATTGACGAATATTGCTAAAAGGTACGGTACGGTAAAGGTACATCATATTTTTAACGCTATTTTTACCTGATGTCTTAAATGTAAATATATTTTTTATTATTTTTAGAAATAATCTTCCGACAGACAGTATAAGATCAACAGTAGAAATTGCAGTAAAACAAACTGAGAAGGAGAAAACAAAGCAACATGGCACCTACTTGGATCTGTTCAGAACTCCAAAAGTCAGAACTTACACTTTAATTATGGCACTTATATGGATGTGCTGCGCTAATAGCTTTTTTGGTGTAAATCAATATATTGGACGACTTCAAGGAAACCTTTACCTAAACGTCATGCTGTCATCTGTAAGTCTTATACCGGGATTAGTGTTAGTTGTATTTGCATCACTGTATTTAAGACGAAAGATTGGCGTTGTTACCAGTTTCTTCACCGCTGGTATATCTTTATTAGTTTTTTTGATCATACCAACCAACATGAGAGCAGTGGAATTGACTTTCGCTCTTATAGGACTCACAGGTGCTTATACAGCATTCGTTCAAATATATTTATATTCGTCGGAAATTTTTCCAACCGTCATAAGAAACTCTGCTATGGGTTTTGTATCTGTATTTGCTAGATTCGGTGGTCTTATTGCACCATTTGTAGTAAATATTGGTGTCGAGTGGATCTCTATAGTTATATTTAGCTCTTTGGCATTTTGTGCTGGATGCCTTTGTTATTTTTTACCTGAAACGAAAGATACTGTGCTTTTAAATACTATTGACCAAACGGAAAATAAAGAAAATAATCAAATTAAGAGCTAGATTATACTAAAGACTTATTTATTACATATACTTATATGTCTAATTTAATTTAGGTATAGATAAAATGTTCAAGAAAAGATATTTTGCCATTGTGTTGTGCATATTTAAAAATACAATTATATGTCCGTTACGAGACCATATTTTGTATATTTTTACAAAAAAAATATATGTTTTTAACCTGGTAATATATTAATAGTTGGATGTTAACGTATTAATAACCGACATACAACCGACGTAAATGTGTTATTAACCATGTTTAGAAAGAGAAGTGTTTACTTTTTGACTGTTGTCCTCATTAAAATATCAAATAGTAATTAATTAATATGTAAACGTAATTAAATGTATGTATGTATGTATGATATATCAGATAAACGTATAAAAAATCATCAAATGCCGCTGCGTTCAAATTTTTATACGTTTTCTAAATATATGTTTTTTTTATATATACATATATTACTCACACCCTCAACCCATTTCCTTTCTTTTTCTTCCAATGCCTTAAAGTTGCCTGGAAGAGATCGCTATTTTAGCGATAAGGGTGGAATAAGAGCCGAACTTATTCAACCGAATTACTTTCTGCATATTTTTTTATGTGTCTGGGTGTACAATGAAGACTATATTATTATTATTATTATTATTATTATTATTATATATATTGAAAACTACGTTACAAATATATATAATTTGTTTTGTTTATTGTATTATAATGTGAGTGTCGGTAAATGTAAAAAGCCTTTAGGGCTTAAGACTTTTAAATACAAATAGGATAAGACTTATCTTTTTTATTTTTTTTCCTTGATTAAGTAAGTTCCGAAAATTCCATATGTATTTTATCGCTTATTTTATTGATATAGTTATTATTACATGAAAACTAGCGGCAGTACATTAGATATAGTACAGTTATAGGGTGATAAGAAAACAAGATAAATCAACTTATAAACATAGATCTTTTTCCTATTCAAAATATAAAAGGAAGAAAAATCTTTAGGAAGGTGGTGGTGGTATATCTACTAGAGCAATTTACTTTTTCACGACAATTAACTTTTTCACGACACTTCTCTTAACGATTTTTTTATATTTAAATATTAATTACATTGTTTAAATCACTTAAAAAAAATTTAAGTAAGTTTAGTTACTAATTTTAAAATTACATACTTTCATACAAATTTGCCAATCTACAAATTATTCCACACAGAATGGCCAAAATTCCGTCCCAATACGCTCAGTGGTTTTGCCGTGATTGGCGAACACAAAAAATATACTTTTACGTAAGTCTAATATCTACAAAAATTACTTTTTGCTAATAAGTAGTAAGGTAAAATACGTACACAGTACATACTGCACTTCTAGACATAGAAAAATACACCAGACATAGTTTTGTTAAATATTTAAAAAAAAATACTCAATTCAAAATCAAAATGTTTGTGAGATGGTTTTTTTTATTATTTGATAGTTGAGATAAACTTTTCCTTATACACTCTTGCGTATAGTTCTAATTTTCATTAGACTGTCTATTATTATAATTCAAAATAAATAAAATATTACTTTTGAATTTGAATTCTGACATTTTTGTATGATTGTTCATTGGCTTTTGTTATTTTCGCCTATATATCATTATACTATATACATAAATTGTGATATTACAAAGGAGTGGGGTGATAAAGAGTACCGAATGGTATGGTGCCAACTACAATGTTAAAATCCTTCATACACTTCGTATTAGACATATGTTTGTGTACCGGGTTTATACCGGGTACAATGAAACCTCGTCTGTTTGTACGAAAAAGGCGATCAAATCAGTAAGGGAAAGAATTCACAGAAATCCTGTCCGAAAGCAAAAAAAATATCTCCGCAGTGAAGTCAGCACCTAGAACCCACCACCCACTCCGTTGTCACGATTTATTTGAGGTGCACGGGTAATAAGAACTACATATTACCGAAAGAAATGGCTATGTAGCGTTAGTAGTTTCGCTGCAATTGTAAAGGATCATCTTTCCTCGTAGGATCTCGTACACATTTCCCCTATAAGTTATTATAAATATAAAAATAAAATTAAACAGAAACAGAAAAGAAAATTTAAAACTAGGAATATTATTTAAATGATTTGTGTCAATAAGGAAATAATTCGTTTTAAATATTTCAATTGCAGAAATAATTTAAATTAATAATAAAATATTTAAGTTTACTGGTAAATTGTGTAGTAAAAGTAAATTACGTTTATTTTTGAACACATTATATTTGAGAATACATTTGTATTTATTGTATGACGTCTCAGTTTCTGTATCTATAAAATATTTTGTCTCGTCGTGTGTTTTGCTTTTTGTATTTCCAAATCGTATTTACTAATACTGTATTTTCACTACGTTAATTATTAATTATGTCAATAATATTGTGAAAAATGAAGTGCCTTGGCATTTTTAGCTTGACTTTATTATGCGGGCAAAAGCGTGAGGCTGTAAAAATGTATACTCGTATATGTACGTTAATGTATGTGATTTTGTCATGAAAAATTTTGCTAAATACTTCATATTCATATGTTATTTAAAGATAGATACACAAATCGGAAAAATGTTACAACCTTTCTTTTATAATTAAGTTTATTAAAATGTGTAATTTAATACTTAACTTACTTAATAGTTTAGTCTATTATACATTTATGAAATGTTATTATCTAAGTACATTTTAGATGCTTTAGCATTATTAAAGTTAAAGCCATATTTCGAAAACGTATAAAAAATTTAACGCAGCAGGATTTGAACCGCCTCTTGAAAACCGTTCAAGCGCTCTGACCGCTAAGCAATGCGTTCTACATCTAGCTACGTCGAAATTCTTATACGCTTTTTACAACTTCTATTTGTTGTTAGCATCTCTGTAAAGAGATTTTTACAAATTTCTGCTAAAAAATGTTATACGTTTTCTAAATATGAATTTTTCAATTTCCTAAGTGTGCGAATGACACTTTAAAAATGTTAAAACATATATATTATTAAAGTTACTAGTCATGTAGTAAGCTAGGTACTTGTTAGTTTTAAATCGAGATAAGAAAAGCCAGTTTTTTGCTTCTTTACAATACAACTTCATAAAATAAAATGTAACCGGATTATTTATCAGCGCACATTTCAAAGCACTGGATGAGTATTGAAATAAACTGAATTTCACTTAGTACGTACTACGTAGCTATTGCAGTAAGTTAGCTGTAACAATTATGTGACAATAAAAACCAAAATTAAAAATTAAGCTAATACAGGCGTTATCCACTGAAACTTAAACAACACTATCTAGTACTTTGGCAAAAAAATTGATATTGTTAAAATACGTCAATTTGGTCAATTTGGATATACCAAAGTAATACAATTTATTTTAATCTATGATATATAAGCCGTATCCAAATCGAACTAGTAGTTTAATTTTGCACAAACAAATGTTTACTGCAGAACATGCACCAATTAAACCCGGTCTTATCACTGGAAGTTGCATTGAAATCGGACTCGTAGTTTTAGCTTTTGCTTTACACATGTTTAATGCAGTGAGTTGTCACCCTAGCACATATCTAAGAACATGTACCTATTACGCCTTCCTTATTGCCTTATCCAAATCAGAATTGTAGTTTTAGTTTTGCACAAATATATTTCTGCAGCGCCTCCTGGTAAGTTTTTACCGAATAACATATCTAAAAACATGTACCGATTAAACCCGAAACTATCACTGAGAACTGCGTCCAAATCGGATTAGTAGTTATGGAGATAATTGGCAACATTGGTTTGCACAAACAAATAATAAAAACAACCTCTCACCCCAAATGTATATTAAGTCTGTTCATAAAACCTGTTATGACTAAAAACAAACAAGATATTACTTTTAAATCTCTAATTTTCATACGATTGTTAATTGTGTTTTCTTATTTTCACGCCTATACATTGTGGAATATTTTGTGATATTTTATTGGAGTGGGTTGATAATGATAACCGAATCGCTGTGATTGCATTATATAAAGGAATTTTGGTAACAAATACTATTTTTAAAACCCTCCATACGCTTGGTGCTAGTCGAAAGTTTGTGTACCGGGCTATTGATAGGTACAATGAAACCACTTCTGTTTGTGACAGAAAAGGATTTGGCCATTCACGTAATGTTCGTATAAAATAGAAATTTTAGAAATCCTGTCCGAAAGCAAAAGATTATATCTCGGAAGATGAAGATAACACCTAGAACCATGTCACGTATTTTAAAAGATGACATAGGACTGGCAGCCTATAAGAGATACACTGGTCATTTTAAACTGATAATTTAAAAAAGGATAGGGTGGTAAACTTAAAACAAGTATCAGTACGCTAAGAGAGGTGACAGAAAAGTTCGATGTCGGATGAGAACATTTTTAAAAATGAGCATTATTAAAAAATAAATCTAAAGAAGCGTGGGCATTATCCGACTTTAATGATGGCTTGTTGGTTTGTAGCTGTAAAGGAGTGACTAAGCCAAAATTTTATAAAAAAAGTATCGAAACATAACATAAACGAAGTACAAGTGTATCCAGATACTACCTTTGAGGATAAAGTTAAGCCCCTTAAGAACATCATGTTCAATAACAAAGAACAGTCCTTTCAGCAAGACTCGGCGCCGAGTCATAAAGCTAGATCCACCCAATCTTGGTTAGAAACTAACGTTCCGGATTTCACTTTTATGGTCAGTTTTCAAGAGTAAGGCTTGCTCTAAACGCCGTGATAATTTGAAGTCCCTAAAACAGTCCGTACGATTGGCAGTGAATAATTTTCCAATATAAAGAGTGCTGCTAACAACTGGCTTCAACGTTCAGAGGACTGTATTGCAGCCAATGAAGGCAATATTTTTAATGGTTTTATATTAATGTATTAAACTAAGATACTGTAACAGTAATAAATGTTACGTATAATAAAAAAAATATTTTTGTGTAATAATATTTATGGCATGACTAAGTATACCATTCCTTCTTTCCGCTTTCGGTTTATTATTCTTCTTTCCGCTTAATATGTGGTAAATAATTCAAACAAACAGTTTCAAACATTTTTCAGTATAGCAGGGAAGTCTGAGAGAAGCTAGTGTCAAAACTCTGCATTCCACTTTCCGCTCTAATTCGAGATATTGCGTGTTTGTCTTATTTAAAATATTTTTATTTTTCTGGTCTGGTAAGATAAAAATATTATAAATATATACATTCCGACGAGTAGGAATCGAACCCACATCAAAAGTTTCTAGTTAATCCAAGTCAATATAGTTTACAGTCAGACGCTGTGTGTCACGGCGCCACGATGGCGCAGACATATTGTAACATTCCTGTAAGTCGTATTAGAACTCGCTCTCATTGGATTGAAACATGTCAAATATATGCGATGGGATATATATTCATTTTATAGAACCCATGACTATCAGAATGCTGATCTTTTTCTTCTGATAGTGGCTCTCTAACTAGTGGAGGCTGGCAGTCAAATCCACATATCTTTACAGCGCTATTGATGCCCGAAGATTAACACATTAGCTATAATAATTCAAACATTATATTCTGTGTGTTTAATGCATTAGCTTTCTTTTTAACAATTTATATGTAGCTTAGAAAATGTCGTAATTGCTTCGAGTTTGTAACAGGTACACTTATATATAATACAGAAGCCCAAGACAGCAGCAGCAAAATATATAAGTTCCACTTAAATAACAATTTATTTAATAATTATTAATAATAATAAAGACTTTTTTCAACTTGATATTCTTAATTTTCCGCCAAACAAAGACTACACTTTGTCTATCCAAAACTATAAAACGCCGACGCGACAAATATAAGCATTCTCCTAAATCGAAGGTACAATACGCATATTTACAATACGTCACGTGCAGTTAGAACCGTTCCAGTGAAAAATAGCTTTACAATGTTTATAAATTACGTAGTAAAAAAGCGAATATTGTGCGTTTGCATTACTTGCGTGTTTTTATACAAAATTATATTATGGATAAACTAAAACAGATAAGCTGATCCCATAACTTACCTACTTAAATCTTATAGATATCTTCTCTCAAGAAAGCACTTTAAATAATTTGAGCTGCAAATGAGCCAAGTGAAATGTAAAATTTTGTACTGTATTGTTTTCTAAATATGATTTAATATAAATGTAAATTCGTCTACTACTGCATTAAACCTGTAGTTTCTTGTAAATTGTAATTTAAATACATTTTTTTAAAATGTGGGGTACATTATATACGGTACATATTACACGGGGTACATATTATTACATGGATATTATAATATTTCAATTAATATATAGATACATCTTACTCAGGTACCTTAATAGAAATATTGTGTAATTAAACGATAATATACCCAATTAGTATTGAACAGTCTATTGATAAAAATTAAATATAGTTCTTTGTATTTTATAAAACAATTTTAAACAATTTTGTCAATAGTTTCCTATAGCTAGTGGAACTTGGCGTATTTATTACCGTGTATTTAGTTATAAGAACTAATATCAAAACGATTTACAAACAAAATTTTGTTTATCACGCAACTGTTAAGTTTTGTGTCAGTGCCGAATAATATTTTTGAAAGACAAAATATAATTATTGTTAAAGAGGGTTAGAAACTTAGTTTTTTACCTAAAAAATACAAAATATTACAAATAGGTTCAAAATCGTGAGTAAGTAAAAGTATATTTTATTTAAGTAATATTTTAATATATGTATAAAATTTTTGTATTTCCAGCCCGGTTACAAAATATACGCCGATCTGAACACAATATCACTAAAATAGACTGAAGCTATAACTAATATGAGTGGTATTCATATTCTTAGGTCTTCCCTATATGTAAAGTATTAAAGTTTTTGTTTTAAATACGGCTAATCGAAATGTCGCATTTTCAAGGGCACATTAAGCCCACTAGCTTACTTAGCTTTACTTTTACTACAAAAATGCCTTTTTATGTTGAATATTGGTCTTGATGCGAATAAAGCAAAAATGTAAGGCAAAACGCAACTTTCGGGAATATTAAGTCGAAGTGTCGTGTCATAATTTCAAAAAAGATGTTAAATGATGAACTCGCGTCTCTTGAACCCGCGCCTCTTGAACCTGCGCCTCTTGAACGGTTTTCAAGAGGCGCGAGTTCAAATCCCGCTGTGTTCAAATTTTTATACGTTCTAAATATGTCTTTTTCAAATTTCCTTAGTGTGGGAATAACACTTTAAAAAAATGTTAACAAAATGGTAAATGACGACTTGAACTGTTTAATGTTTTTGAATTAAAGAGAACAATTAAATTATTATATTGTGGGGATATTTATTTCAAAATAAGGAACATAACTGCTCTTATCGCTATCATAATATATATTTATTAAAATTTACCAGGATAGTTTCTTAACAAAAAATAAAATGCACTGCGAAAATCCGACATTGTGACTACCTCCTTCATCTTCATTCTAGTCTTATATATTTTTTTTAGCTTCACGCTTTTTCCCGCATAACAGGCTAGTCAGAGAGAACTTAATGCCACTCCGTTCTCCACTCGCCGCCTCAACTTGAGACATTGCGTATTGAGTGGCGGACCTCAACACCGCGCTTTGTCTTGTTCACCAGAGAGGAGAAATGAAAATAATTTAAATACGCATATACACAATCATTGTGTATACAATGAGACGCAGTGACACTACGCCACAAACAGTCTTATACATTCTATTCTAAATTATATAAAAAAAATAACAGTCTATTTACTAATAACTAGTTTTTATTTCTCCTCGCCACTTTAATATCGGTTTAAAATTTAGATGAAGTAACTAGAATAACAATTTTGAGGCTCATCAAATAGAAGAAGCCATTCTTTTGATTTAAGTAGAGGCGATTATATATTATCTGTAATATATATTTAAGATGCGCCCATAGCAAGTGAATGTATAGAAATCCCAACTTGGAACTGAAGTATGTAAAAACCTATGTAATTATAAGTTTTATCGCAATAATTTTAGTACTTGCACATATTATTATCTCAAACTATATGTAACATATACTTTTAAATAATTGTTTCAGCTATTACAATGCATGCAGACGACGCTATAGAAATAATTATAGGCCGCTTTGGTAAATATCAAACGTGGCTCCTGTTCCTTGTAACTATTGGAAGGTTTCCTACAGAATATCAACTGACCAATATAGTGTTTATGATACCAAACGTAGATTACGTTTGTATGGACGATAATGCTTACAATTTGACTAATTTTTGTCCGTGTCAAAATCCCCAGATATGCAAGTTCTGCTTTGAAAGTTCTCTGCATCACCACATTTGATTTGATATGTGACAAAAAATATTTAGCTAGTTTGGCCCAATCTATTTTACAAATTGGTATCTTAGCTGGGAATTTATTCTTTGGTTTCATTTCAGACAGGTAAGTTATTTTAAGCTTGTTAATTGAATTCATCAGATTGTATTAGAACCTATAGTAATAATAATAGTTTTGTTCAAAGAATATGATACAAAAGCTATATTTTTTAGGACGACTGTCCAGAAGATGGTGTAAGTCTAGACGACTGTATAATATAGCAAATATACTCTCGAATTTATTTATATAATTACTTAATTACTATTACATACAAAAGTAATATATAATATTAATCTTAATGATAAATTCTTTTTTTTTTCAATTTATTTATTTTTTTTTAATTTTTATAATCCACATATTTATGAAATTTTAAACTTAACTCTTACTTTTTAATTATTTTTATAGAGATAATATTAATAAATTTATTGAATACTAATAAAAAATATGAATAAATTTATTGAATACTAGCGACCCGCTCGCCGCTTCGCCTGCCTAATCTAAGCTTACTAAACTATTAATTTTTTTTTCGCCCGCGATCTCACGTAAAAATCACAAACTTTGCTTAAATTTATAACTTAAATGTTTGTAACTTTTTTTATTTCAATATATAATAATAATAAATATAAATAATATTTTTTTTAAAGCTTATTCTATTGATAAATGATTATTTTATTCATCATTATTTGCTCATTTTTATTATATGTAGGTTTAAATTACCATCATTTCAGTTAGTTTTATTTGCTTTTTTTTTTTCAGATATGGTCGGAAAGTCGCATGTTTACTCGCCCCTTATGATGAGGTGGTTTTTGTGGCACTCTCTGTTTTAGCCACTGAACTGTGGATGTTTATCGTCTTTCGGTTTCTCATATAGGAACTGGCGCTGGAGGGACATTGCTTAGCTGTGTTATATAATTATAGCAATGAGCTGAGCGAACTTTAAATGTATTTAACTGGCCTACCGAAACTGCTCTATGTGTTTGCGTGTATGGCGATGTTGGTCATTGCATATTTTTTACGGGACTGAGGTATTTACAATTAGCCAGCTATCATTTCAAGTGGCTGTTTGTAATATTTTAAGCCATTATCTCATACTCCTGAATCTAGATGGCTTATGTAACTATGGGTCATAAAAAGAAAGGGCTGTCGAAGTTTTAACTCTTATAGCTCGAAAGTAAGTATTTTTTCGTATGAACATTTAACACTTAAGCAAAACACTATGATTTAAGGAAAAAAACAGTTATACCATATTTATAAAATAATATATACTAAGTAAGTTTTTAGCAATAATAAGATGATTTTTGAAAAAAACATTTTGTTTCTATTTTTTATATATATATTTCTATATATATTTTTCATGCTATATCAATCACTTTACAAATATATATAATTAACTCATATTGCTAATATTTTCCAGGAATAACCGACCCATTGATAATATAAGTGAAATAATAGACAAAGCTATGCTCGAAATGCACCAACAAGATAAAGTACAATATGGATCATATTTAGATCTTTTCAAAACTCCGAAAATCAGAGCCTACAATGCCGTTAATTATGGCATCAAGGGATGTGCTGTTCACATACTTTCTTTGGTGTCAACCAGTACATTGGCCGTCTGGAAGGAAATATATACACCAACGTTATGCTCTCCGCCGCCTGCCATGCACCTGGATTGGTCATAGTCGTGTTATCCTCTTTGTATTTGAAAAGAAAAAATGGTGTAGTAAGTAGTTTCGCGGCAGCTGGCATTTCACTATTAATGTATTTAGTTATACCAAATACGATGAGATATCCACAACTCGCTTTTGCTATTGTAGGTCTGACAGGCGCCTACTCGGCTTTTGTTCAACTGTATTTATATTCTTCGGAAATTTTTCCGACAGTAATACGAAATTCTGCTATGGGATTTGTGTCAGTTTTCGGAAGAGTTGGGGGGTTTATTGCACCATTTGTAGTGAATATAGGCATTGATTGGATTTCGATTCTAATATTTACTATTTTAATCATTTGTGCCGGATCTCTGTGTTACTTTTTGCCAGAAACTAAAGATACTGTACTGTTAAATACTATAGAGCAAACTGAAAAAAATAAAAGCAAAACTTAAAATACTGATATAATTTTTTTTATATTATATTAATTTTTTTTTCTTTTTTCTTTCTTTTAATATTTAATTTAATTTAGGATAAGTATGCGTTCATGTGTTTATACTTAGAAATCTAAACTATATCTGAACATGATTTTTACACAGAGGAAGTAGGTTTCCTTTATGTAGTTATAAATTAAGATTTGAGACAGACCAAAACCTAGTAATACCTTAATGTATATATTAAAATAAATTAAAATTATTTTAAAAAAAACAATGCTTTATATCTTACTAATTATTATTTATTATGTATTTTTTATCAATAACTATATTATCGAATTGACAATAAATTTATTACATTTTCACTTTGTTAAGTATCCTATATTGTATATTATGGAATCCACCAAAAAATTTTGTCACTAGAACAAACAGCAAAGTATGATAGATAACCCAAAATTTAAATAACACACTAACGTATAAACAGTAAATAAAAGTAATATCTATAATTGTCCAAAACAAAAATGCTAATTTGGCAACAGCTAGAGACTGAGGTACTCTCTTTATAGGCGCGTTCTTGGTAGTGAAGTCTATGAAATGGCCTGAAACAATATTGTAATAATAAGAAATATAAAAAATATGCCGACTCGTGAGTACGAGTGTCTGGTATGAAATTTGGCAAAATTAAAATTAATTATATATAAAAAAAGTGTAGAAAGCTAATATTTTTTATAATGATACATTAAAAATACATTACATTATGATACACAATACATATAATATATTGAGGTAGTCGTGGTGCAGTCGGACAGCGTCTGGCTGTAAATGTGATTGGTTGTTGGTTCGATTCTCACTCGGAGTAATGATTATAATTAAAATAATTTTAATTTCTTCGCTCTATTATCTAAGACAAAGCGCGGCGTTGAGTTCCGCCACTCAACACACAATATTTCTATGTCGGGCGGTATATGAACAACGGAGGGTCTTGACACTAACTGCTAGAGCTAGCTGCAAAAAAATATTACGGACACACAAGCTACCATGTGTTTGAAAAACACCGCTCGCTAATTATATGCAATACAATCATAAACTCTTTATGAAATCGTATTGGGAAATAAGTTGAATATCTCTATATATAATTAAGAAATCATGTGGTCATGCTTATGAGTTCGTATCCCAATCAGTGCAATATTTATACTTCAATTTCTGCTTTCCTGGTCAAGAAGTCAGGTCAAACGTGGCATTGGCACTCTACATTATATTAGACATATCGTCTATATTTCGGCGGATACTGTAAAACGGACATCATTCGTCCTCAAGCAAATTAATTGTTCAAAACGATCAAAATTACAATGTAGGTTGATAGATATAAAAAAGTGACGTATCAATTTCGCCATACAAAAAACATTTAACAATATATGGTGTATCTTAAGAATGCGCTTTAAGTAGAAGCCAACAAAGAACTAATTTTGAAGGTTCGCTCTGTTTATGCTGCAGTAAGTACTATGTGAGAAATACGTATTTTACATATTTTTGTCAAAATAATTTGTATTACCTTCTCTGTGAAACCTTTCAAGGCTTATATTTTTTTCCTTCCAACGATCTTGAAGCCAAGTTCTTAATTCGTCTTCTTCGAAAGGTAAATCCTCTATGGCATATCTGTAACATAAATATCCACGTGGCCAGACCGCGGCGTTAGGTGTTAATACCATAATAGGTAGCTATTTGCTTGAATTTAACTTAAGAAAATATTCATTTCATAATAAGACAATTTTCAAATTAAATTAGTGTTGGGCACCGTTTGCTACTCGTGTTGCAGACTTTGGATTCCAACGTAAACAAGCGCTCTTGCATCGAAACAGAGTGACAGATTTTTATTAGACTAGCGACCCGCTGGTGGGTTTGTTTGCGTAAGCTACACGACTATAACTATTTGTTTCGTTTTCAACCCGCGTTCCCACTAAAATCACAAGCTTTACTTAAATTTATAATTTTAATTGTTGTAACTTCTTTATTTTTGATTTACTTTGATTGAAATAAAATGAACACTAAATGTTAACACGAAAGTTTGCCAAGTTTAGTCATTTCTGAGATTAGCGTACTAACGCAGAGACAAACAGACACACTGACATACAGATTTTTTTTTTAATTACATTATTTTTGGTTCTATTACATTGATAAATGACTATTATAATATATATATTTTACATATCTTCCATGTACAGACAGTGATTAGTTACATTTTGAATAAACAAATATGTATAGATTATATTAGATACAATTTGTCTACATTGCAAAATGTCAGAGACATAAAAATGAACTTATAGCTTTGAAATATAGACTATAAGAATATATTTTTAGAATTAGCTAAAGAAAAACCACCATTTTGAAATGTTACAATTGTACAACAAAAGAAATATTATGAAAATTATAAAACACAATCTTATTACATTACATTAAGTGCACGTTGAGTTTTATGCGACAGTCTCTTATATGTATACGTAACCGCATTTACAAGGCTTTTATATGAATGAATGCTAGTCATATTATCTAGTCAAGGTAATAAAACCAGTCGTCTATTCAAATATTTGATTAATTCCGTAAACATTATTATATCAAAAAATATATCAATTTTTATAAGCAACTGAATATTTGCATAATGTATTAATATTATATATAAATGGAAGAAGGTAAATTTAAAATTTTCTAGTATTTTCATTAGATAACTTTCAATACAACACGAAAGTCATATGAAAATAAATTTAAATACAAAGAGTGTACACCGATTTGTAATAAATTTAATTTGACGTTACAGTTATTATTTTACAAATAGGTGTTTAATTTGTAATATTTTATTTATATTAGTAACAATTATTATTATAAGTATTATTACCGTTTAAAGTAAAAATGTACATGGTTAGGCATATTTCCATGCAATAAATCCATTTCAGTTTGAGCAGGATTGTCGTATGCGACAGTGACGTCGTACACTGACGCCAAGCCGCTACTCCTCATACGAGTGCAAAGCACTGCCCAACCGGTTGTACGAGGATGCAGAACAAAGTCATAATTCTAAAAGCACGTTAATAACATTTAAAATGTATTATATTTAACGACTAACCGTACTTAATAACGTACGTATAAAGTAAAAATTACACACATTTTTAAATGAAATTCTTTTAACTTTAATAAGGTCAATCGTCAACATTTTGGTCAAAGATTATGGTAATCCGAAATTCCAAACACTGCTACCTATCACTAAGGACGTTTATCTCGAACGTTTCTAAAATGTGTTTTCTAATACCAAAAAATATGCAACTAATATGGTTAAAATAATTCAATTAAAAATTTAAGCAAATTGAAGAAATCTCTTAGAGATAAGTTCACTACTGTCAACAATATTGTTTTGTTTTGTTTTGTATTATGTAGATATTGATTTTTGTTATAAAATGCGACAAAGACTAAGTATATATAATATTTGTGTCGTTTTATAAATTCGTTGTGACTTCAAATTGGACTTATACAAAAACAATTTTCCGGTCTAGAACCTTTCTTTAATGCATGCCTTTATCATATACACACCTTTATCATGTAGCATGTATTATTTCAAAATTGGTAATATTTTCTTTACCCCCCAAAATCATACGGAAAGATTACAAATAAATAAAAAATTGAAGGTTAATTCATAAAGGAACATAGTTAAATTTGATATCTCTCAGTCATATTAAAAATGTAAACAAAAAACTACTGTCAACATTCTGATTTAATCTTGAGATAAACTATAGGCTATATAATCGAGGAATGTACAATAAAAGAGAATTAAACAATGTTAGCTCATTCGAGGTGGGTGAAATTAACGACTTTTGCATTTGGTTAGGTAAATTAAATTAATTATGTTTTTCCTTAGAAAAATACATGAAAACACAGCACATAATAAACACATTTCTTTATATAATTCGTTCATAGATATCCGTATGGTAACATATACCCGTAAATATTTTAAATACAAACGTGTATCAGTTCACCACAAGCGGATATCAAATCTACGAAAGGTGATAACTAAATACCAAACAGCAAGGTTACTCTACTAACCGGCAACTGTTTCGATAGAGCGAATTTATGACTCCGACGCTTATTTTCTTCGCTCAAATCAGTGCCTTCAGGAAATAGCACAATTCGCTGATGATATTGCAGCCTTTTATAATAGTCTATAAACTGAGACATATTAACTTGATCTTCTTGCCAATTCCGCTTAACGTAAAGAAAAAAATTCAACTGCATTATCCACCCTAAAAAAACAGTGTAAAAATATTACTAGTTTTAAACAGAGGGTTGTTCCTTCTCGTAACATACAAGGTGTCTAAAAGAGTGTAAAGTATAGAATGAAGTTAATAAAGTGGCTTTTCTGATAAAGTCAGGAAATGTAAGTGTTCTTTAAATACGGTACGGTACCTGTATAGATTTAGTTCATGTAAACTACTAATGATAACCGTTTACTCAAGTCAGTAATAAGTATTTCTCAAGGGATTGTTTATGTAATGTACTTCTAAGTATGATGAAAGCACGCGATGTAAAGGTTTTTATACAAATAAAGTGATATGTTGAGCTATATAGTTTAAATGAACAATATGCATATGTTTTTTTTTATTAAAAGCGATTAGTTATGTTTTTTGCTAAAAATATCATAACTTACCCATTCCAGGGACAGCCTTAATTTCATCTTTCAAAACAAATTTTATCTTAGATATTCCTCTAGACATAAAATCATATATATCACCTTTGGGTTCCAATATGTTTTTAATAGTTTTTTCTTTGCATATACATACTGTACTTGTATCAGGTTTTCGACTCGCGTGGTACAAAGCAATCCATACATAATTCCAGTCAACTCTAGTACGATGGTTCATCACGATTATTGTAGACTCATCAGGATTCACATAATCGCCATAATGATGGAGTTCCGTCTTACATATCCATTGGAATAATGCCTAGAGAAATAATTTACCTTATACTCAGAAATTCACCGCTTTACGACAAATGAATATTGTTTGTTGATACTTTACCACAGGATACAGTTCCCATAAAGCAAAGAGCACGTCAACAACTTTTCTATACAATATGTGTTTTATAAACATCAAGTACATAACAGGACAGTATAAAATGTAAAAACCTGTAATCATAATGCAGTGCACAATAGATACCTAATTTAAAAGATCCTATATATATCCTATAAAAAGGGAATCGTAACTGGAAATAATATATAAAACATTAAGTAATTTAGTTAAAAAAATATTATATATATTCAAAGTAATTATTATATTACGAGTATATGAGTATAGCAAATAATTGTAGACATAAAGAAAAACTACAAATTGAAAATGTAAAATCAATCGACAAATATATATTTAGGTAAATTTAGCTTAAATTAATCTCACCAGCTAGGATGGTGTAATACCAAGCACCACAAATCAGCAAGCCTGCCGCCATGACGGCCGGCTTGTACTGACGAGGGGTTGGAGAAACCCTAGTACTGTCTTTAGATTAGAACCCTTATGATCTGACTTCCATTACATTAGCTTTACGCAACTAATACTATATTTAGAGTGGCTCGTTATAAATATGACGTTTAGCTCTTTTATAAAAATAAAAAGCATTTTCGTCAAAAAGGTCGTGAAGAATCAGTTTATTTATAGAATACATTTTATAGAAATAAATATAGGTTAATATATTCATATAGGATAGATACCATAAGTTATAAATAACATTGTATTCAATACGCATAGGTAACGATGTTTTTATAATAAAAATTCAGTCAAAAACGCAGTAAACGGTTCTATCTGTAGAGAATAAATAACAAAAGATTTTAAAATAGTGCCAGTAACTTGTTCACGTCAACATTGAAAAATATTTAATTTGAAGGTTTAGAGATTATTTATTAATTATTTTTTGCCTCCTCTAAGAAAACATTATAAGCTGCGGCATTTTATTTTTACGTAGTCTCTGTCTAGAGTACTAAATGCGGTATGTGGGTGTTTCCAGGGTTTTAACAATTACGTAGATTTATCAATCAATATATAAAACTTGCAGGCGACTGACTTCGCACAGTCGAAACTATTGATTACCGCTGCCCCTGAACATTTATAGCACCAGGGCAGCCATCAAGCATTGCCGGCTTTTAAGAAGTTTTTTGGTCCGCCATTTCAAGAGTCTTATCATTACTATAAGGGAACACACTATAAGGGAACAAGTTTGGTGGATGTTGGTTCCATATTTTGCAAGCAATATTTCGATATTCCTACGAGGATAGGGAAAAATTGGATTTTACATTTGATATTCGACATTGCGAAAGCTAAAAATGGAAATAGCAAGGCAAAGTTCAAATAAATTGTATTGCAGATGCACTTCATATATATAAAACAAAATACAGCACTTATGATTTAAGTACCTAACTACCTACTTATAAAGAGGTTCCTATAAAACCTGTGCTATAGTAGCATTGTAGGACTTCTAAAGTCTAAACAATTGAAATAACTTTTATTATAACCGCGTCATAATTTTAAAAAGTAACAAGACATATCCGTACCTAAACGTTGCCAATTGTAACACATAATTGCTTGTTCCGTAAAAGACCCTATTCATTCTACGAGCTCGATTATATTAATAATATTTGCATCATTTGTAATGATATACAATGTTGGACACCATCTTGACTAATTTAGATTTAAAAAAAAACATTTGTGATAATATTCTAAAATGGACGTAAAATGGAGAACGCAATGAAGTTGTAGTTGAATAGTTTAATCATGTATATATCTTTGTTTTCTTTGTGTTAATAAATTAAGAAAGGTTCTCCCTAAAAAATATTTTAGCTAACTTTAAATTCCATTGTACAGTAGTATATATATAAAGTCACGCGACAATGGGGATAACAATATACTAAGATATATTTTAAAAATAATTCATACTTTTTATTATTCGTCCTTCCAAGTCTCATATGATGGTTTGTGTCGTATCGAATGGATATCGTTTTAGTAGATTTAAAGTTTATCATACTTTAGATACTTACTCTATACAAGATATCCCACAAAACTACCTGTAATATACGGATTAGTTTTGACAGGTTTATCAAGAGCTATATTTTCATTTGTTCTTATCACCTAAATACAGTACATAATAAAGTTATATATTGTATCGCGTTGAGTGGTGGAACTCAACGCGCTTTGTCTCAGGTACCAGAGCGGAGATATGAATTTTTTTTTGGGAATATTTCATTCCGCCGAGTGGGAATCTAACTGACAAAAAATATTTTGGCATATATGTCTACCGTGTATACATACATACTCGTACATATGTAGTTAGTAAATGCGGTTATTTTCATATTACAAGTTTAAATTTTTAAATCGACAATCGCTACTGCCCTTACGGTTACTTATAAAATTAAGATAATCAAAAGTCCTAACATGATGTTCGTTTAGCGTCATATATATATTATGTATATTTTTTACATATTCTGTAATGAAGCTTACTCTCTATCATCATCATCAGCCGGAAGACGTCCATTACTGGACATAGACCCCCCTCTCCTCCTCCAAGAACGCCATTACGCCTAAGTATAATCTATCCGGTATGTAAAACGTCAATGTGTCTGCCATTTCATCAAGTTTTCCACTTGCAGAACTATAGTTATAATCTCATTTGTGTTAATCATTGTAGGATCTTTTTCTACATATCTAATGTTATTTCTCTGAAATAATATACTGAAATATTTTTTACCCACTCGCGGCTTTGTCTGTGTAAATACACGACTAAACTATTTAGATTTTTCACCGAGCGTTGTCACTTAAATTCACTCAATTATAATGTATGTATTAACTGCATTTAAATCGGTTAAACCATTTCTGAGATTAGCTTGCATATACGCACAGACATGCAATTAAACAGATAAACAGAAAAGAAAATTAAAAATCATTATTTTAGGTTCTATTATATTGATAAATGCACCCAATATGTTATTGCGATAGTCAGTTTAAATCCCATAAGGTTAAAAGAATAGAAATAAGAAATCTTAAAATTCCTGCACAAAGTATCTATTGTTAAAACTTTCAAGATTGTATTTATCAGACAAATGTTATGCGTAATGAAATATTTATCACATAATATAAGATAAATTATTGACATTTTAAAACAACAAACACTTCAAACTTTTCATATATTCTTATGTAAGAATATAGTATTAATAATAGTAGCTTTTCTTTATTAGTGACTTCTTTATAACAACATCACCACTAATGGGTATTTCCACTAACATTATTAGGCTTTTTTTATTTTATTTATTGGATGTACATTCATAATTTTAAAAGTAATTCCGTGCCTTTAAAATTACTTAAGAGTCATAAAATTTTGGGCAACGTTAAAAGCTTGTTTTATTTTAATCATTAATATGATCGCTTGTAGATTTAAAGGAACGAACAGAAAAAAATGTTTAGTTTATCATCCTTTTATTTTAAAGATTCTAAAAAAATAAACACTTTGTAAGCTTATTAATAAGATTTTTATTTATTGTATGAAAAAGATACCTTGACATAATAATTGTAAAATTTTATATTAGGTACATACAAGTAACAAACAAATTAATATTTTCATTTTCAATTTATTATTTATTAATTCTATGGAAGCGCTTGAAAGTAAAAGAATAAAGTGTCTTAACATTTATTCACTCTATAACTATATTTATATAAAATATTCAATAACTTCTAAATTAAATTCCTACGCCTTATCACTTGAGGACTTCTTTTTACCGAATTGTTCGCCTTCTTCTATCGTCGTCATCAATTCACAACCTTTCGTCTCGGGAAGAACTAATGTAACACAAGTAGCTAAAAGTGGAAATACTGCGAAGAGCAGCGGTGGTATCCATATCGCGACGTCCCTCATTTCTATAACAAACGGCGCGATCATAGAACCCACTCTAGCCATCATCGAGGAGAATCCAAGAGCCGCATTTCGTACTACTGTAGGAAACAACTCGGTGCAGTACAAGTAAACTACAACAAATACTATAAAACTAGCTACTACTCCTATACTGGCACATATAACTGAACCAATTCCTTCAGGAATCACAGATAATATTAACAAACATACTGCACATATAAAGTTGAATACTATTAGTATGGTGCGTCTACCGCACACTTTCATCAGAGGTATTGATGACAATGTGCCTACTAATGTAACGCTAGCGCTCAGGGCGACGTTGAGAAAAACGTTTCCGCTCAATTGTCCCACGTATTGCGATACACCATAGAAGCAGTAACTGCAAGTTAACCAGTTGAATGACATTGCAGCTATGTTTTTTCGAAGATTTGGGGTACGGAAAAGATCCAATATGTTTCCTTTTTTTTGCTGGCTGTTTTCTACTGACTTTTGATATAATTCGATATCGCTGCGAATATATTCTGTTGGACGTTTGTTCCTGTAATTAAAAGAAACTGTCAATAATGCAATCTAATTATTTTGCAATGTAGTAGATAAATTTACAACTTTATCAACTCACACTTTAGCCACTCGTTCTAATATAACAATAGCTTCATCTGTTCTTTTCACTGCAATCAACCAACGTGGAGTTTCAGGAATTAAAAAGAAATAGGCCAGCAGAATGACAGCAGGTATGGAAATAGCTAGTTGAAATTTCGCAAAATCTCTAAAATAATATCCAAATAAGGGCAACAGCATGTGACCCAAGTTGAACGGAACTTGATAGAGCGCCGATATAACGTCTCGGTATTTTGTCCCAACGAACTCCATGACCATTACGAAGCCAGTAACCATTGTTCCACCAACAGACATGCCAATTAAAAATCTTACAAACGTGAAAGTCCAAAACTCTGGCACGTAAGCCGCAACAACTCCCATGGATACTTGGATGATAACAGCTACCAATAAGGGTTTTTTCCTTCCAAACCTAGAAATAAAACAAAATATTTAGCCGTTTAAATTATATTAAAATAATATAATATAAATTCTAAGTATTAGGAGTAATTTCCATTCTGTTACTAATAAAAATAAAAAAAATAAAGAGAATTAGAATATTAACACCATTTCTTACCTATCTGACGCCATCCCAAAAAATACGCTGCCTAATAATGTTCCCAATTGGAACAAAGTTTGAGTGAAACTAGTTAACCATTTTCTGTCACATATTAAATCCCATTCCATTATAATGGTATTTGTAAATATCGACTTGTCGTATTGTGGGTTTGGACACGGGCATGTTTCATTATTGCTAGAACCTATACATGTGTACTCAACTTTCGGTGATAAGAATATAATGGCCATTTGGTGAAACGCAACAGGAAATTTGGTTAAAAATATCAATATACATAAGTATAATTGATATTTGCCGAAAGATCCCGTCACCTTTTGAATGAGATCTTGCTGCGGCGTTTTTTCTAATTTAACTCCTGAAAAAATTAAATTATATTACTTAAAGAACACGTTATGAGTGTATTAATATTATCTTCTAGAACGTTTCGTTCAAATACAATTATGTGTCAGTGCCAATTTCTAATCTTTATCTATACATATAATAAAAATGTAACTGAATGCTGTCTTTACATAGAAGATATATGAAAAAATATATTATTGAAGGCATTTATCAGTATAATAAAACCGAAAAACAATGCTTCTTTTTAAATTTCTTTTCTGTTAGTCTGTGCGTTTGTGCATGCTTATCGCAGAAACTTTAACCTTAACCTTTAATATTCCACTATACTATTGTGCTGAAGTTCCCTTAACATTTATTGTTTGTTTCATTTTAATCGGTTCATAAATAAAAAACTTACAACCTTTGAAATTATAAATTTAACCAAATTTGGGATTTAAATGAGATCGCGGGCAGGTGAGAAAACGAAATAGGTTGTAGCCGTGTAGTTTACGCAGGCGAAGCCGCGAGCGGGTCGCTAGTCCTTAATAAGTGTATATGTGAAAACCCCAATAACAAAAGTAAACGCACTCTTTATGTATGTTTTTGTATAGTGCATGGTAAAACTCGAATGAGTTTATGATTGCATCTTCATTTTGTCAACGTATTACTTAAATAAATATAAAAAATAATTCAATCCGATGGCGTAATAAAGAAATTAATTGGAGATATACCATTAGGTATGACGAAAAATATAAATAAGAATGATTAATATAAATGAAATAATTAGCTTAAGTTCTGCAAATGGAAAACGCACAAACACATTAACGTTACATACTTCTAGTAATGCCGATTATATTTTACTTAAGCAAATTATTATAGACTATAGAGAAGTAAGTACCATTTAAGAAAGTATATTTATGATGATACATAAATCATGTTAGGACTAATAATATCATGTTAGGACTTTTAACTATGAATAACAATGAGAAAGAGTTACTAGTAGTGATTGTCACTTCGATTTTAACCCAAAGTTGTACTTCCTCCGAAGGAGATTGAGGAAACGAAACTGTTAATAATATAAGTAATAATAAGCCTGCAGGGCAGCTTATGGTGAATCCACGGACCTAAAAGCTTTTATTAGTATGGCAAAGCGCAAGAGCTATATTCTCGGAAGGGTGGAAGTCGTGTCATAACGGGGAAACCCGCTCACGAGCGTTCTCGTGATGGTGAAACCGATGCTCACCTCTCGACACCCTTAGCCGACCACACTGATGCGCCCAAGGCATTACGCCGCTTTGTGGAGGCCCATCTTGTGGGAGACGAGCCATTGTCCGCCAACCATTCAATCTGAGACTGTTGAAAAGGTGGACGTCCGGTATTCTCATACAATAGCCCAGTAATAAGTCCATACAAATTCCATTACATAGTGTCAGCTTAGTGTGCCATACTTTCCATAGTTCCAACGCATTAGCCGGTGACCATGTCTGGACAATTACCTGTGATTCAGAAATGGATCCCGGCTGTTGCGTCCCACACAAATACATTGCTATCTCTAAGGGGTCGTCTACGTGTCGGACCTGTGTTTCGAATAGTGAATTCGACTCGTAACTATCACAATTATAGTTACTTCCTAGCTGTCCGCCACTATGACGTGAACCACGTAATATATATGTCGTTATTTTATAAATTTTCCTAATAATTTAACTATATAAATAGTGCTAGTCGATTATGAATAAATAAATATTTAATTCTGTATCCTAAAAGGGTAAGATCCTAAGTGTTTGTATAATGAGAAAGAAAAGCATAAATTTTTATGTTCTTGTTGAGAGCTAGATCTACGAAGTTCAAGGTTGCAATAAATATACAAAATTTCATTAATTCTTTAGAACTCGTTTCCAAAGAAATGATCATGTGGAAAACAAAGCAACAAAAACCGAAGAGACAAATTGAGAGGAACATGACAAAATCATATGTCGCTTATGGAGTGTTAACGTCAAGTTATGTACAGCAATAAATATTGTTATAACAATTTTAAGCCTCTTCTTTTTACTTTGACAAATAAAATATTTGACTAAATTTCAACATCAATAAAAAAATATATAAAATGAAAAGGTTCTATCATTTTGCGATAAATTTATTTAGAAGATAACCAAAACTTTCCGTTTCAACGAATTGTAATCGAATACAAGTGATTCATATTCAAAACACATAAAAAAAAATTCAAGAAACTCCTCGTTTGTCACGTGTCGGCCTCATGTCACGTGATTATCAGCACTTAAATGTCAATTATATTTTGTAAATTTTACACATAATGAACTAAAATATTATATATTTATTAAGTTTTGATAGAGATATATACTATTTAAAGCATAATTTAAGAACAAATAAATATTAATATAATATGTAAATACGAAAAGTTTATTTATATGTTGTGTCCTTTCTTCAAATTAGCTATCTATGTTATGAATTCGATTTCCACTCGCGTAAAGCTGAGTATAACAAATCCGCCATCAAGTTATAGACTTTTTTTTTGTCGCTGAAAAATGCAGTTTACGCAGACCGTCCGTGCGCAAGGCAATAGAACTGCCTTACGTACGGGGACGGGATACTGTGGGATTCACCAATCCCACAGTGGCCCGTGCCGATACTACCCACTAAAACCCAGCGTAAACCCTCTCCACATTCATGAGACGTCGCAGGTAACGTGACCAAACCGCTACTACTACGACGCCTCAGTGGATGGCCTGCCAATTCTAATTCAAAATATCCTTTATTCAAATAGACTTTTGCAAGCACTTTTGAATTGTCGAAGGAAAATAAAGCTACCACAGGCTCGGAAGACAGAACTGCTAAAAAGTGCCGGGGAGAAACTCAACAATTGCTCTTTTCAAATACAAAAGTTACAATTTATCATTATCATATTTTACTTTACTTATTAATGTTGTCTAAAGCGGCTTTAAATTTCTGGAGTTGCAAATCTAACATAGGTTGTGGAATCTTATTATATAGGTGTATGCCCATAAAAGACTTATTTACTTTTTGGTGGCAATAACTTGGCTAGCTTATCTTTATTTCTCGTCCCTATAGTATGTCTGTCACTATTTTTACATTAAAATGGAGTCGAGTAAGTACACCTTTTTTTTTTTTTTTAACGTGAGGAAATCCGTTACGGATACCCGCGCGATTGGTGACTCGGGCGCGGTTATGTGGGACTCCGGACCGGTAGATGTTGAGCCGTCCGTTTACCCACTAAAACCTCACGGTGCTCCTCCTCCACCGCCTCTGGCCAGGGCCACGGGGACTACAATCTTCCGTGGCCCTGGCGGAACTGTAAGTACACCTAAATGTTTAAAAACATCTCGCAAATAATCTTGAGCTCTAAGATAATAAATTGATCTCACGGCTCTTTTTTGAAGAATAAATATAGAATTTATTTTTGCGGCGCTGCCCTATAATAGCATTCCGTAATATACAGTACTATAAAAATAGCTAAAATAAACTAGACGGGCAGTATCAATGTCAGTTATTTACCTTACTTTTTTGATTGCGAATGCGGCGAAGCTGAGTTTGTCTGCAAGTGCTTCAAGGGGGGCATTCTAACCGAGCTTATGATTAATGCTTATACCTAAGAAAACTGTGGCCTCTGTCATGTGAAAAGTTTGTCCTTTAATTGTTATACTCAGATTCCGCCTTCTTACATTAAGTACAGTAAATTCAATACATTCAGTTTTTTTGGCATTGAGCATAAGATTATTAATGTCAACCAAAAAAGAAATCGCGACACCGCACTTTTCACTTCGTCCTTGTTTATTTTGTCATCAACTTCAAATATTAAAGAGGTATCATCTGCGAACAGTACAATATCACATAGGTGCTTCACAGAGGGGACTAAGATTAGATTCTTGTGGAACGCCCGTCCTCAGGAAAGAACCAGACTATTTTACATTATTTATATTAACCTTCTGGATTCTCTGATTTAAATACGAGGCAATAAGATTAATGCGGCATCCTGTATATCATAATGATATATTTTTATAATAGAGTTTCATAATCAAAGGCCTTGGATAAATCGCAAAAGTCTCCAATAGCATTTTGTAACTTTTCTCAAGCATCTCAAGCAAGATCTAGACAGATATATATAAAAATTCTTCAAGTGGAGACCCACTTGAAGAATTTTTTGAATTAATAATACCCGTCTAGGGTTTTATGTTAGACAAAGTGCGCCGTTGGGTCAATCACAACGTTTTCTAAATGATCGATTACGTAAAAAATTATTGATGAATTAGAATTTATCTGTTAACATCGCATTTTAACATAGAAGAATTAATCAGTGACGGGGATTGAATTAAGACTAACTTCGACAATTTACTTTGTAATTAAAATAGAACATTTGTGTCATCAAAACAATGATAAATCCAAAACATAAGCGGGTTGGTCTTTTAGGAGTCTATCTACAAGTGATAAGCGCGTATATAGTACATATTTATTTGACTAACAATTTACTTTATAATCAGAAATTCTGGCGGAACTAAACTAAACCAAAATAAGATTTAGTTTAAAGAAGAAAATGTCTGTTTTCTTTTTTCTCTTATCTTCACGTTTATAGCACATAGCAGGGTAGTCAGAAAGAACCTGGTGAATGATACTAACACACTCCGTTCTCCACTTTCCGCCTGATATTGAGACACTGCGTGTTCTTGACAGCAAAGTGGAGAAATAATTATATAAATTAATTCAAATATAATCATTTCCCCGAGTGGGATTCGAACTCATAACCATCGCATATAAAGTGAGACGCTGTCAGAATGAGCCACAGTTGGTTACCGTGTAGTTACAATTAGCATAGTTTACTTGTTCAGAAAAACCAACCCATAGTTTACTATGTATATAGTTATATGCATACCTATATCAAAATTAATAGTGGCAAGTGGAGTGAATTCCGTTTAATGATGTAAAAATTTTACATTTTTGCAAGCAAAACTGGAATTCGTATAAAGGAAGACGTCTAATTAACTAATGTATATTATGTGTATTTTATTCTTTACTTAGAAAAATACACAATATTTTTAAACTTTATAAATAATTTTTATGACCTTTCGTCTTATTTTATCATGTGTTGTCATATTTTTATAGTTATATTATCTACTTTGTGATATATTTTTTCAACTACGGCAAGTGCCTACAAATTTATTAAATCTCATTTAGTTTAAGTATAAATTTTTAGTCTTCCGAATATTTTAATCCTTTTAAGTATTAGTTTGAACGCTAAAAAAAGCTCGTGAGTTTCATAAATAATTAATAATGCTAAATACAAGATTAGAAAATTATAAGTAAATACAATAAATATATACGCAAATATTTTATTTTAGTAAAATTATATTGGCGCATCGCATATCACATTTTGATTAAAACCAGGTAATGCGGTGTATGAAGGCCATGACCTTTTTAAATCTTTTTTTAACAATACTCTTTCGCTTATTTTATCTTGCTGTCCAAATTTTTTAACAAATAAAAACAAGTTTGAATGCAAATACGATTAGTAACTGAAACATCATATAAGTTTCTGTAATTAATATAACAAATAAATAAATATTCAAATTGACGAGGAAATTATCAATTTGATATCCAATTAACATACATACCTAGTAGGTACATATTGTTGTTGATGTATTTATTGTATGGGAAATGCTAAAAAATATGTCCGACATGGCAAACGACAGCAACAAGTAAGATTGTATGTTGAATTAATAAGTAAAGAAGACTACATTGAACTAAAACGGCCTTTGTTACGAGGCTAAGCGTCTCTTAGAGATTTATACATAAATTTATCATAAATAATGTTATATTATTTTAAGTGGCAAAACACGTTGCTAGCATATTGGAAATGTTAATTGTTATTATTTTTTTTGTATACAACAGAATTTTGACTGAATTACATATATATATGTGTGTGTCTGTATGTGTCATTATCAATATCCGTAAATTGTTTGTAGATAACAAACAATTCACCTAAATATTTATATACAGTTGCAAATAAATTATGCTTACTAGCTAACCATCATTTGCAGCATGGTATTGACTTAACACATTCACGAAGCAAAAAAAAATCGATATCCATATCCATACTGCATTATCAGTAACTTTCTTCATTCATTTTAGTTTTTCGTATATCTAAATTCTACCGTCATATAGCCTTCTATGAGTATGTCTGTTACAATATAGTACTATTTCTAAAATATTTTTATAAGCTGACTTAAGATATGATTGAAAAAAAATTCTTTTAATGTCTGCTTATTTATTAAAATGCATATCCATATGTTTGCTTTTGTCGCAAAGTCCCAAGACAGTAAGCACAATATGGTAGAACGTATTCGCATAATAAAATAGATATATTTATAATAAAAAAATGCGACAATTATTTTATTGTTTTTACCCTTCACCTATGTCAATTCATAATCAAGGTCGACAGATTTGCAAAATGTAGGCCGCTAGCATGCTACTTTCACCAACATTACTCTCACCGTTTTCTTCTTTGGAATTTTGCAGCTCCATTTTAACTTTGTTATCTGCACAGAGCACTCTCTCAGTATCACACACGCCTGTCTCTCATGTGGAGAGTCGATGCCTAAGCCGAATGTTCTCTCAATGGCTTGCCGCAACAGACTGGCTTCGCCTCGTCAGTGAGTTCCAACGCTGCGCCCGGGCCATGCCGCAACTCTCGCGCTGCCTTTTTTTATATTTACTGCAATAATAGTACGTGACTAAATAATTATTTTATGAACAACTGATAACAGTTCCAGTGGCAATAACAATGTTGTAAATATATTAGGTTAAACTTATACATTTTTATTATTTTTCATATATAGGTTATATGTAACCTATAGATGTAGTATGCTTGACTAACAACTAAAAAGTAAAGTATAGAAGTATGCTTGACTAAAAAGTAAAAAATAATTAGAATTTATAAATACTGTATTTAAGTTGATCAATCTATTGATCATATCAGAGCATTTACCTGTTCATTAATGACTAGCATAAGAAAGAAAAGGAAAGTACACTATTAGTAGTTAACTATATAATAATGTTTCTTAATTTGCAAATACTTAAAATTAAATAACCATTTGAACAAAGGTAATACGCATAAAACAATTCAGCGGTGCGGAACTCTGGCCTTATTAGTAAATCACCCACTAACTCTAATAGAACCAAAAAATAAAATTCAATGTCACAATGTAAAAAAATTAAAAGCATCTATATTGTCTGTACGTTTTATTTAGCTTCGTTGATAACCCCGGTATTTCTTAAGCCAAGCTGCGAACATTGGATACTTACATATAACATAGCAATTGTTTTGTATATTTCTTAATATATAACTATTATTAGCGATAGATATTTTAGCCTATGTGGGAAGCATAGGTTGGAGTCCCGATACGTTCAAATATTTATACGTTTTCAAAAAAAAATACTTATGCTAAGTGTGTGAATAACACCTTAAAATAGTAAAAATGTACATCATTTTTTAAAGAGAGTCGAAATTGGTAATTTGTATATTCAAGTCTCATTTTACAAAGACTTATGAAACAAATTAACAAGAACATGCGACATATAATTGCGGTGTAATTCAACAATCTGGCAACTTACTTTGCTAACAACATACTTTCTTACTATTTTGACGGCTTTCTTCTTTGACAACCATTCATTTAATCTATACTAATATTATATATATACTAATATTATAAACGCAAAGGTAACTCTGCCTGTCTGCCTGTCTGCCTGTCTGTCTACCGTCACGGCTGCGACGTCATCACGGCCAAACCGGTTAGCTGATTGTGATGACTTTTTATAGAGATACATACTTGAGGGTCTTGGGATAAGCATAGGCTACTTTTCATCCATTGATTGAGCACCCTCGTCAATATAAATATGGTCCACAGCACAATAACAACATCGAAGAAAAAAGCATCGAAATATGTCTTTATTTGTGGCTAGTATTAGTATAAAATGAATTTAATATTATATTAAAATTATTGTTATCATATATAAATAAATAACAGAAATATGACATACACTTTTAAATTTCAAAGATGTGGTTTTTTTTTTCAGCATTTATTTGGTTATTTTATAGCAGAATGAGCAGATAAAACTAGTGTGATGACACTTCGTTCTTCACTTTCAATCCGAATTCGAGATATTACTTATCGAGTGGCAGAGCTCAACGCCATGTTATATCATGCCAGAGCGGAAAAATGAAAATCATTTAAATATATTTATAAATCCGAGTGGGAATCGAACCCACGACCAATCACGTGTACAGTCAGACGCCGTCGCGTATGCGCCGTATGTCCAATTGCGCCACAATAGCGAATGGATGACGAGTTTCTTTTGAATTGTAAATAAACCATTTATTTTTACAAATGCCTAAATATTATAAGTTAAATAAAAACTTAACGTACCAACATGAGCGTGAAGTTTGTTTGTAACTTTAACATACGCGGGGAAAATCGAAGACAAATACAAATATGAATAGAAAAATCCCAAAATTAACCATAATAAAGTAGCATCAGGTATGTATATAAGAAAATTCTTTGATTATAATGTTTTTTATTGTTATTTTTTTATTCATAGCCTGGAATAATATGTAACTGATAATAAAATGTAACCAATCTGACACAATAACAAAACAACAGTTATCTTATTCGTCGCATTATCTGATTACAACATAAGAGCAAAGGAAATATTAAACTGTTTACTCTTAAAAACGTCCGAAGAGAAAACAGACAAATTTGACAAGTCGGTTAAAAAAGACGGCTAAAATACTTTTATAGATGTTTAGTTGATGAAATATATAAATAATATAAACCATATTTAAAAACTAACATTGTATACTTATTTTGATACTTATTATTATAATCATTCCTTGGCTTGGGAATTAAACCCACACCCATCGCGTCAATAGGCTGCAAGTCATAGGCTGCCCCACTACGCCAAGAACGCCTTACATTATGAGCTATCTAACTTTGTAATTATAAATGTTTATTTTAAAATGAAAAGTCCGAATTAGCTTTAATACTGGAGCACATCCACCGGGAACCAAAAATGAACGAACAATTGTTACACAAACAAGAATAATAAATTACATTATTTCTATGTATAATGACGCATTTTAATGGGCTTCAATTAGTTACAGCACATCCGTACACTTCACAAATTTAACAGTCATAAATTGCCTCTCCACGTTGGTTTTTTTTTTATATATAGTATGCATATGTCAATTTGAAGAATGAAGTATTTGAGGAAAAAAATATATATCATAAGAAAAATTAATGTTTTAATAAAAAACACTCACTTCGGATTTAGAAACTTAGTTTTTAGCAGATTAGCATCTGACCTACAATCTTTTACCTACCAAATTCAATTATGTGAATGAATATCACATCACATATTTAAAAATAAAGAACATTTGAAAAATATGAGAGACATCAATAGATCGAATAGAATCGAATGATGATATTTTTTTTAACGTATCGACGTTAAAAAATAAAATATATTATAATTCATGACGACATAACACATAATGTCAATCAAAAGCTTGATTAATTTCATGCTATGCCATTAAAAATCTAGAGTATGAAAGCAATAAGATTTTTCATGATATTGAATTACTTAAAACTCTTAATGCGGGCCACCGTCACTTTTAGGGTGCTCTGGAGTTTCTTCCAGAACACCCGCGGCCTCGATGACATGCAGGATTATCACCATGACCCTCCTGCAGTAGCTCCTCTAAGGTAGGAGGAGTTGGAGATGCGCGTACCGTCCTCTCCTCCCTCCTCGCCTTCGGCGGCGGAGCGGATCTATATTCGCGCTAGCCTCGCGCACCCGCTCCGCGGCCTCCTTCAATGCGACAACTGATTCGCAGACTAACTACTAACTTAACTCTTAACTCAACCTTTTATACCAACAGCTCTATCCAAATTTTTAATATTGATAGCGGGCAAACTCTTAATAGTATTTAGTCACACTTCTTAATAGTATTTAAAATTGTATTCATATTTTAAACACATTAGATTACAAAAACACGAAATTGCAAAAAAAAAATACGTACAAAAGTTAAGAAAAGAGTTAAAAAACAATATGTACTTCGCAATCATATTGCAGAACAGATGGCATTTATTTGATAGAATTTAACGTATAAGCGTAAGAATATCTGTAATATAATAAAAATAATCGATTGGCGAGCCACATAAAACTATAAAAAGGACCGCGGTTTGCTCATCCCTGCTCTAAATTAAATTAAGTATTAATTCTATATCTATTCTAAATTTTTGACTACAGTTTTATTATATTTAACAGTAATTTGATTACTGTTAATTTTTGCCATATGACATATCTCTTGGGCTCTTATGTACCTAATGTAGAACTTAAATTTTACTCGGAAAAAAATAATATGATGAACATATAAATAAAAAGATATAAATATATTTTTTATTATGACTTGTGACTTTAGCGATTATTAAACATTATATTATGAATGATAAATTAACAGAATTATAGTAATTGTATTATGCAATATTAGTATTTATATACATATGATATAAGCAATACGAAAGTCAGTCTGTAACAATGTTATTAAAATATAGCACATAATAATGTGTAATATATACATGTTATGTGCCAAATTTGCCACATAATATGTAACATTTTGAAAGTGGAAGCCAGTTCGTAAAAGGACATGTGTGACAGAACATAAATGATTTCGATACATTTCGGTAATACATTCTTTTAAATATATTTTGCATAAGACATTGCAACAATGTTTATCTTTTTTTTAGATTCGTGCCTTTTCCCGCATAGCAGGGTATGCAGACAGAACCTAGTGTCACAAACACTCCGTTCTCCACTTTCGGCCCGAATACGAGACGTATTCATTGGCGGAACTCAACGCAGCGCTTTTTCTTGTAACCAGATCGAAGGAATGAAAATAATTGGAATAAAATTGTTCCCCCGAGAATCATTCCCACAACCATATATCGCTCGGCTATATCTATTATTATAATTAGTATTATAGTATTTACTAATCATATTAGTGAAATTGCATCGTCTGGTTGAATACTTAACGTTCAGCGCCTCTAAAATGGGCTAATGGCGGAGATTGGATAGGTTTATATTATAACTAGCAATTCTTTGCCTAATGCATAATATATGCAATAAAATTAAAATTATTATACTAAGAGCTTTCTTTCAATTGCAAAATGATTGAAGTGCTTGCAGGTACTATACTGCAAGCTAGCTTGACATGCTTGATATGTACATTAATATAATCTATAAATTATCGTTACCCCCATAGAAGTGAAAGTGTATCGGTTCATTTTTGTATCTAGCAATCGCCCCATATTTTTATGGAGTGATAAAAATTATATAGGTGCTTATAATATTTTTATCACTAAATAAAAGCAATAGACTTACATAGATAAATTTAATAACTTAGGATCGATTAGCCCGAAGTTACCTTTTATTGTTTAAAGTTTTTAATTATTTATTCCATTCATAAAAAAATATAAAATTTCACTTTCATAAAACAATAAAAACAAAACACGCTTATTTACGAAAATAGCAGTACTTCTCGAGATGAGCGTATTCTGTAATAGATCTACTACATACAAAAATAAACCTCTGGAGCTAGCAAAACTTAAATTACAAATAGAGAAATCGCGCCTTAACATTAAAAAGTTTGTCAGCGTGATGGATATTTTTTAGTAATGTATTAAAACCAAAAGCCATCGAGCCGCAGTGTGACAGTGTCCGACTGTATACGCGTAACGTGATGGTTGTGAGTTCGATTCCCACTCGGGTAAATGATTATTATATAACCATATATTTAGAAAACGGTTACAAATTTGGACGCAGCGGGATTGTCATACGTTTTCCAAATATAATGGTTTTCAATTTTCAATGTGTGTGAATAACACTTTAAAAGAATGATTATTAGATATTTGAATTATTTTCCGTTTTTTGCTCTAGTGACCAGACAAAGCACGGCGTTAAGTTCCGCTTCTTTTTTAAGTGGCAAAGATGATTCCATCATGGGTTCGGACGGAAATTAAAGAACGGGAATGACACTAGGTTCTCGCTGCATAAGGCGTGAAACTGAAAAAAATAGAATCAAAGATCTGGAACAATTTATGTAAAAGTCTTTTTCAATATTTATGATTAGCTAAACTATAGGATAATAAAAAAGAGCCTTAAATAAAGTTTGTGTATAATAATAACATGAGATGGGGGTGCCTCCATGTGGTTAGAGCATACTTTAACATAGTTTAAGCTATTATCAATGACTATGGATAGTAACTGGATACGGCGGCAGTCGCATAATAAATTGAATAATAATAATTACTCTTTATTGTACCAAAGTAAAGACACTTACTTAAAATAAAATATATAGGTACAATAGGCGGCCTTGTCACTTATATAGCAATGTCTGCCAGGCAACTTTAGGACATATATCCTGTCCTAAAGTTATAATTTTTCATCAAAATTATCTAAATATGGCTCTCTTTTGAATAATCTTTTTTATTTGTAACAAATATCTACTTCTATTAAGTTATTACATGTTTTGATAAACTTGTAAACTAATAATAGTTCTGATATTTTTATCGTTACTGAGTTATCTGACTATTAGTGCATGAAACAATGGCAAATGTTTAATCGCTGAAATCTAAATATACATTAAAGTTATATAATAAATACGTGGTTACGCATGAACGGGGCTGGTAATTGTTATTGTTCTATAAATAAAAAACACTCCATATATTCGAACTTTATTTTATTTATACACATCTGTTTCCAATTATTCCAGCTATTTACATAAAAACTATAAAAAAATCTACCGTAATAAAATAATAGCTTTGCAATGTGAATATTCACATCCTATTGTTATCTATGTACTATATACAGACCTACATACCATATCTAAAGTACTGTAGTCTGAATAACCAATACTTATTATAATTAAATACCATAATGTTTATTGCTTAATGTTGATTTCATTGTCATACATATATCATAATCATCAAAAAAAGTAAAAACGAAAAAAATATTACGGACCATTAAAATAATACCATAACTATATATTATGTATTTCAATTTTTTAAATGAAAATAATAAATACTATGTAGTTCATTTTATTGAATCATTCATGATACAATTTTTTTTTAATAATAAAGAGATAGCTTAGCTACAATAAGCTATTAACTGAATCTCAATAAAATTAAAAGAACATTATAATTAATCCAAAATTTATTTACAGCAACAAATATATAAGTGATCTACACTTTAGTAGTTGTCATGTTTAACTTATATTACTTAACTAACGCCAAAACATAATTTTATTATATTTTTAATTATTTATCACTATAACAGATAACAGTGAAATATCACATTATAATAACCCTTCAAATGGCAAATTATATTTAATATTACGGTGATCATTACGAATGATTAAATCTATCGATTATTTTTTAATATCGATATCATGACAATCATTCATAATCGCCAACCACTAACGAAATAGTAAAATAACACTAAACATAAAAAATATGAAAATGACAAATGAGGAACATCACTAGGAAACTAATACAAAGGGCTATTGGACTTCTTTCTAACTAAACATTTTAATGTCTTTGTAAATATTTAAGCGAATTCCTTTTATCAATGAGAGAAATCTAACAATGGATGGTCAATTTGTAAAATAGTAAACTCGTCATTTTCTGTTTGAGAATTGAGAATATTATTCCATAAGTATAGTATATTTGGATTATTTTCGTTTCTCCGCTCTGGTACCTCAGACAAAGCGCGGCTTTGGCGAAAAAGCGTGAGAGCAATAAATTAATGATAAAGACACTAACATCGATTCAAACAATAGAACCTATTAAATAAATATTACAAGAAGTAATATAAACTTTTAAAATTAAATTTCTCTCAGTAATAAATAAGCTATTATAATGTCGACAACAATTATATAATAATGGAGTTTTCATGAGGTCAGAGCGTACTCTCTTATTGGGACAGGTATTAAGTACACCTAATTATTGAAAGGCACTAAACCCTAATCTACAATAAAATTTCTGTACACGGTATAGAATTTATATATCAGTGTTACAAATGTAAATGTTATCCTATTTGCGTTGCGTCAATGTTTAATACTTAATTTGTATAAAAATTTGTTGTAATCCCATATCGGATAATATGCATAGTGTTACTTAGAAATGTCATATATCAATGTCTTTAAAAATATATATCTCTTTATGTTACATATTAAATTTAAAATGAATACCTACTTTTTACTTATTGATTGAGACACATAAAATAAAAATAATTAATGCTGCCTTTTGTTGATTAATTATTTATTTAGATCAAAATGTAGCATTTGTTTGAATTTATATTTTCCTGTGATGTATTAGGCTTCTACTTCAGTGCAAAGATTTCGTGTTAGGTTAGTATTAGCTTACTAAATAACTTCGTATGTGCTATAGTTGGGAGATCTTAATACAATATTACTATTAATAGTCATATCGTCTACTACACAGCAACACTGAGACTACTACTATACAGCAATATTAAAACAAATGTTTTTAAAATATTTGATTAATTTAGTTATTTATTATAATAGTGTGGATGATAATATAAACAAGTCCCTTCTGTTCCATATAAATACATATTAATCCGATGTCCAACTTAAAAAATAAATGTATCAAGTCACTACAGTGCAATTATAATTATAGGCAAATAGTAACAGGATCATTCTTAATTATGCATAATTTGCATACGACTAGCCAAATTCAAAAGTATATACAATAGTAACGAGATAAAGTCCACCAATCATTCAAATAACTTGCCAATTCTGTTCCACAGTCTTCAACTTTGAGCACTTACATTAGAAACCATCCAAATAACTTTACAAACACAATAAAACTGACAAACTATTTGCAAATTCAGTAGACGTTTACTAAAGCGAAATATACAACAAACTTGATAATACAGTGTGCTGTCGAGTACAAACTACATTAAATGCATGTTCACTCAATCAAATACTTATATACATGACTATATTTAAATTATCTTACGAGAACATCATTAGAAAATTTACACATCAAAAATTTGGAACAGCATTTTATTTGAAGGAGCTGTTATTTTCAACGAGTGCTTTGTACTGTTCTTTTTGCTCTTTGAATATTCATTATTCGTAACGATTACAAATGATTAACTTAATCAATATGCTATTTCAATTTACAATTTTTCATTTAATAGATTATTATATCAAGACTATTTATGTATAAACCGTTCCTATAGTAAACGATTACGAGAAAATTGACCCAAAAATCTTTTTTAGTATTTCCCATATATTAAATGAACTTTAAACCAATTTAACATTTACTATACAAATAATTACAAATTGTCAAAAAAAATAGTAAATAAGTTACAAATTACTACACGGGGAGCATCGTATTAAGAATCATTCATAATCATTCCACATTAACCAACATAAAAATCTGCCGAGATTCAATCTTTGTGTAATATTGAAGCTTTCTTTACGAAATGCGTGAAAAAATACTAAAGCAAATGCTATTTATTACATACTAATAAAAAATAGAAACTTAGTTTCAAAACCTCTAGTGCAAAGTGTTACCTACAACTAAGTGCTGTAATGTCGACGATTCTTTATTTTAGATACCAAATTACATATTTTCAATGCAGGTCCAAGTTTTAAGCCCATATATTTCATCATCATATCTGAATTTAATAACAATAACGCCTTCCCGTCGATTTCCTGCAAAACAATTAGAAAATAAAACATTAAAATATTACGTATATTAAAGTACAAAATATTACGTATATTAAAGTAAAATAATACACAAGTACAAAACATTGTGAAATTATTTTCCAATTCCAATATCGATTTAAACTTATTAATTATTAACACAAGTGCTAGAATCGATATCGCTATTAATTATGAATACTGCGATACTATCGTGACGCAATGAAGAACTATTATAATATGTAGGTAATACGCCGCAATAAAACATAATATGTTGTTATCAATGCGAGGATAAAAACTTGAAAATATTTAGCAGCTTAATACTGTCAAGCATCAAGCATGCTACATACATATTTTAAAGTTAACATGAAAACTATAGAAACTTGTTATAAATTAAATTAATATCAATAATTTCATAAATCACATTGTTAATTTTTAACTTTTATGTGTGTGTATTGTACATGTATGTTTATTTAAATTATTATGTATAGTTTTTATTTAGCTTGTAATTCTTTTAACATGCCTCCTATAATTTTATGATTATTTCATGTGTGATGACTGAAGAAGGTTTTTTGTACTTCATTAGCTATTTCGTCTCAGAATGCATAAATAACTTTACGTGACGTGTTTAGGACGTGTATCTAGAATAAACACGTTAAAAGATACACATTTCCTTTATGTCATTTCGATACCTCAATCATCACGCAACTTTAACACCTAAACTGGAGTAAAATACAAAATAAAAAAAAAACAGACGATTTAATCTAGTTTTAGACATAACAAAGAAAAAATATATATGAGGCCATCGTGCCGCAGTGGAACAGCTTTTCACTGTAAACGCGATTGGTTGTGGTTTCCATTTCCACACGGGGGAATGATTATATTTAAAATATTTAAAATATTAAAGGTCCGGCACTCAACAGACAATGTCAGGATGATCGGATGGAAAGTGGAGAACGGGGTGAATTGACACTAGGTTCAAACAATAGTGAAACAAGAACAAAAAGAAAACTAACATGCTTCCGAAAGAGGTCGGCGTGAGCGGCGAGCGCGTGGTCGGCGGCCGCGATGAACCCGATCACGTCCTCCACCGACCAGTCGGCGGGCGGCGCGGAGGGGGGCGGCGGCGGCGGCGCGCCCGTCGTGGACGACGCCGGCTCCGGCCGCTCGGGCGACACGCGCGCCATCTTGCCCCCCGCCTCGGACGCGTTCAGCGGGGTTATCGGGGGAGACTCCTGCAATTTTTAAATAAATTTGGAAATTTGGAATGGAATTGTATGTTATAGGCAAATATGAAGCAAACATATTTCACCACTCTGGTAAATTACAAGCGCGCCGTTGATTTTCACCATTCAACACACAATGTATGGAATTCGAACAGAAAGCGTAGGAAGGAATATCTTGAAAATAGGTTTATTCTACTACCCTAGCAATGTGAGCAAAAATGTTATGTTACTTTATAATTTTTTAACGAACAAGATACTAAACAAGCTAGTTTCAATAATAAAAGGTGTCCTTATATCATGGCACAGATTTATAGTACATGACAACGTAATTGCTATTAAATAATAATAAGTATACATTTTATATCTTGACAATTCAAGTTTCAATATTTCATTAATGAAATCTCGCAAAATAACGAAAAATCTTATTTATCACTAAAAAGTTACAATTTTCTTGAAAAAGGCATAAACCAGTAAGTATACACTCATTAAGCTAACAATAGCAATTTACAATAATTGTATTAAGTTATTATTGTCTATTTTTAGATTACTAGGAAAATTGTTCATAGCATTTTTACGTACTTATTTAACTACCCAACAATGTTATTTTAAATGCTAGTAAAAAAGTAATCTCCATAATTTTTATATTAATTACGAATGCTGAATCAAAGAAATGAATATATTTAATCATTCCCTGGTCCAATTGGTCGAGAATTCACAACAATTTCACACTGCGCCATAATGGCTCAGATGCTGTAAATGTATTATTAATACTAAACCCTTAATTATTGCGGTTTTATTTATATATTACGTTATCAACATAGAATATTTTCCATAACACATATTATTTTACAAATAATTTTTTGCATTTTCACGATTTTTCCTGCATAACAGGGTAATTAGAAAGAACCTAGTGTCTAGACAACCCCGTGCGAAATTGAAAAAATGCTAAGTGGCGGAACTCAACGCCGCGCTTCGGTACCAGCGGGAATGAAAATATTTTTTGAATATAATAATTCCCTGAGTTGGAATGGAACCCACACCCAATCGTGCTTACAGTCAGACGTTGTCCAGTGGGCCAACGTATTGAGCGCAGTGGCGCCACACTAAATCTAAATCACATAATCTGGCTTTTTAATGCCATAGCAGAGCAAATTAATTCAATTGATAATAATAATGTTATAATAATTAACAATAAACCCACATGAGAATTCATTTCATTAAAATTAGCTTGCCAATATTTACTATTAAATTAACTTATCTCTTGTTATCTGATTGTTATCTACATGTAGTAATGTATCTAATAATTTACTCTGCTGTAAAATCAAGATGATAACAATTATGATTATAGCACTTTGTTAGTATGTTAGTGTGTTATTGTTTCAAATATTTTGTAAACTTTGCTTGTCTCATTTTGCACAAGGTATTATTTTCTTCTTATGGTTGTTTAATTTCTGCATATGCCATTAAATAATCTAATCTAATGGTAATGATGACAATTACATCAATACACACAATGAATTGTTTGTTGAGTGTACATGGAAGATATATAAAAATATATATATATATATATATTGGGGCATTTATCAATATAATAGAACCCAGAACAATGATTTTCTTTTCTGTTTATTTGTGTATCTGTATATTTGTGCACGCTAATCTACTAATCTGCTAATCTCTCAGAAATGGTCAACCAATTTAAAAGCAATTTTGACTATTTTATTGTGGTAACCTTCCCTTAATATTTAGTGAATATTTCACTTCAATCGGTTCATAAACAAAAAAGGTATAACCATTTGAATTAAAAAAGGAAAGGGATTTGTTATTTAAGTGATAATGTGGGCAGAAAAAATACAAATAATAGTTTATAGTCATGCACTTGGCTGGCAAGGCGAAGACGCGAACAGTTTGCTAGTCCGGCTCAGTATTTCTCCTATATTTTAAAATAGTATTCTCCTCTTCCCACCCGAATCTGATTTTTTCAATTGAAAGGTATTGTGAGTTGAGCAGCAGAATTAGATTTCTGCTACTTAACTCACAACAACTGGCCTAGAGGCCGGTATTTGTGTTGTCACCAGAGAAATTAAAAGAATTTAATTATAATAAGTCCTCCAAGTGGGAACCCAAAACCATTGTGTATACAGTCAAATGCTGTCACACTGCACTGTGATGGCCACTTTTGTGCCATAGTATTTATAAAAAATGATATAATACAAAAACACATTATTAAAAAAACTCACACTTGGTCGTTTCACTGCTGCAGAAGTGACAGTATTGGATGTAGATTCACCACATAAAGTGCAAGGTCTGCCGGCAGCCTCTCCTGTATCTATTTCTATCATTCCTACACAGCACCCAACTCCTGCACATACTAGTTTCAACCAATTCTTTAATTCTTCTGTTGATAAATCTAGGGGGACTTTTACTGAGTAACTTTTACTTCCTGAAGAAATCTGAAAACAAAAAAAAGGCCACATAAAACAATATGAATAGGGATATTGCTGACACAGCCTAAATTAATTTTGTAAACTTAATCCTTTGATCAGTAAAAACATTAAATCACTGTTTACAATTAACTGATATTTAATATATCAAGAGAAATATCCAGTTTAGCCCGAAATTAGTATATATATCTAAAAAAATTTCTATTTTGACAGTCTTGAATGTAAAGGTGAATAGTTGTGGGTTTTGTCCCCACTCAGGGATTGCAAATGATTATCTTCAAATTATTTCATTTCTCAGCTCTGATAGGACAAACAGTGTGTTCAATGACAGAACTTGTCTGGTAGGACATGTTCTGTCACTCAACACACAGTGTCTTGATTTCGGCCAGAAAATGCAGGATGGAGTGTCTTAACAGAGGTTCTCTTTGAGTCCCCTGCTTGCAGGAAAGACTCAAAAAGTATTTTTTTTTTAAGTTTTTATATATTTACTTAAACAATCCATGTATTTTAGCAAAAATAACTACAATTCAATTCCCAGGAATCTTTAAATAATAATTATTAGTATATATAGAAACAAGTTCAATACCTGAACATTAGTTATATTAGAATAACTACTGGATGCAGTGAGAATTGCTCTAGTTAACTTTTGAGGGTCAGGGTGAGAATTCAACAACTCTTTGACCAAGTTTTCTGCAACTCCTGAAGCTCCAACTCCAGTCACTGAGGTAGGTAAAGCTGCACTGCCACCAGTACAACTACTTCTTATTATACGCAATACTACATTTGCTATTGGTGTTACAGTATTTGTACTATTTGCATTGCCAGTACCAGTGGATCCACCTTCTGGTAAAGCTGGATTAGGAATGCCATTTGGACGTAATTTAAACCTGGTAAAAAGATTTATAAAAACACAATAAGCATTAGAAAAATTTAATTTGTTGTAATTAATTAAAATGTATAAGTATATAACAAACTCAGAAATTTTATTTAAATATATGATTATGAAATAATGAAAATTAATTTTTGGATTTTGGGTAGTAGGCACATAATATAAATTTACTATCAAGTTTGTAAAATGTACATCTCAAACTTTTTTAACTAGCAAAATATATAAGGGTTAATATGATATTGTTATTTGATAGGTAGGTTTTTTTACCTTGATGGAGCACTAGCACTTTTTTGACCTGGTGGTTGCAAAGGGTGTCCTGCTCTTGCACACCAACCAACTGGAAATATATCTCTTGAGTCATATCTACACCAATAGTCAAAAGCGCCACGCCATCCATCAAATGTTACATGTATTTGGTCATTTTTCACAGCCCCAACTGTTGCACAGCATATAAGCTGAGGATTTTTTTTATCAACAGCTTCTAACTTTTGTCCAACAACAAACAAATTAGATTTAGGAGTTGGCGGCTCAGCTTGAAAAACTTTTCCTGGAGCCATTTCAGCTCCATTCAATGTCTTAAGCAAAAACATAGGCCAACTACTAGCATTCATACGAAATCCTAATGGTGGTTGCAACATTCCATCATTTTTTTCACAGTGACCAATTGGATGTATATCACCAGCATCAACAAGTCTCCAAAAATCATTTTTATTATCACTACCATCCAATCTTAGCCTCAACCGTGGTCCTAATACACCTACAACTGTAGCTATACAAGTAGAAGTCAGATTTCTTGGATCTAATGCCTCCAATTTCATATTCACTTTAAAGTCATTTACAGGTGGTACAGGAGCTTGTTTAAAACAATCTTGTGGTGCGGCTACACTATTAGTTTCTTTCATATATTCATTCCAATCAAAAGATTGATAAATATCGTAGAAAGGTCCTGTAGAATTGTTATTAGAGTGGGTTTCAGAACCATTCGCTCCGTTTCCAGACTGAGGAGATGTAGTCCTTTTCTCATTTTTCTTCTGATATTTGTTTAGACAATATGTAGAACAAAAATTTTTGCTACTTGAAGGCGCATTGCCACGGATAACATTATCACAATGAAGGCAGGCACCCTTGCTATATGCCTGTCTAAATTCAGACAAACACGTTTCCGAACAAAATTCTTTTTTTCCATTTTCCGTCGGTAAAACGTATTTTAAAGGTGTTTTGCTTTCAGCACACCAAGTGCATGTGCGTTTTGGTGGTCTTCCAGGTCCACGTATTTTGCCGGGAGCATGCCCCGACGAGCCGACAGTATTGTTTGACATTGTTTCTTAGGAGGATTCTTATAACATTATTATATAACATTCATTAATACACTTAGTACAATCCTTACATTGTATTTGAAACTCACTTTGAATGATATCGTAAATATCGTTAGATAATTAGAAATATTTTTTGCACAAATATAAACAACGTCAGAAACTATTTATGACGCCATTCCAACAGCCATGTTGTATTTCTTTTTTTTTAATTATTGTTATTGCCAGTATATTGGCCACGTAAGTTGCATTATTAGTTGTTAGATATTGAAATTTTTTATTATTAATATCAATTATCAACAAATAATCTTCCTATTTAATATATCTTTTTATTATTGTACATATTTTTATATTATATCTATTACTTAATAAATATACGATACTAACAACTTATCCAAGTATTTAAAAATTAATAATATACTTGTTTTACAAATAGTACAAAAATAGAATAAAAAAACACATCAGAAACCCTTAGATTTAGTTTTGTATTATTTAAATTTATAAATATAATTGCTTCATATATAATATGTATAAATTATTTTGTATTTTTAAATATGGCACCATTTAATGTACACTATTTAACAGATTGGAGCACCGAGAGACATTTTTAATATTTTATTATCATTATATTTGATTGGAGTTTTTGAATTTATACTATTTAATATTTATAAATTATTATTTATATTGATATCGTATATGATTCCCCGTATTTTTATAAGAAACATGTCTAGCACTATCCCAGCAAAGCTGATAAATAATGTCGAAAAAGCCGAAAAGCTCGTAGCTGATCTTAAAGCTAAGGTTAAGTACTAAAATTTCAATGGATTATTCAATTTAAATACAATGAATTAAATTTAATATTATACGTTAAAATAAATTTTTATAATTTTTATTTAATGTAATTTTAGCTTGATGAAGTTACAAAATTTAAAGTAGAAGCCAAAATTAAGGAATGGACACAAGATAATGATTATCTTCTAAAACAAGTCGAAAAAGCTAAAGCTGAATTAATAAGGTTAGAAACATTGCATGGCAAGAAACAATACCCTTTGCCTGGAAAAACTACAGTAAACGTAATAGCGGAACAAACTATTAAGGAAAATGTGGAACCAGCTGTCAAAAAAGAAAGTAAGAAAAGTAAAGAAAAACCTGCTGCAGCTCCACTTAGTGATTCTGCGGTAGATATTAGAAAGTTAGATTTGCGTATTGGCAAAATTGTGGACATAAATAAACATCCAGATGCTGATACCTTATATGTGGAGAAGATTGACTGTGGAGACGACAACCCTCGAACAGTTGTATCAGGGTTGGTCAATCATGTTCCTATTGAAGAAATGAGAGATAGAACTGTCATGGTACTTTGTAATTTGAAACCAGTAAAAGTGAGTTGATAAATTTGACATGTAGGCAATTATGTAGATATATTTATTAATTACAATGATATATATTTACATAATATCTTATTGCAGATGCGTGGAGTCACTTCTGAGGCCATGGTAATGTGTGCATCTTCACCTGAGAAAGTAGAAGTTCTTATACCACCAAATGGATCTGTTCCTGGGGATCTTGTACTTTGTGATGGATACCCAAGGGAACCTGAGCCACAATTGAACCCTAAGAAAAAAATATTTGAAACTTGTGCACCAGATCTTAAAACCAATGAAGAATGTGTTGCTTGTTTTAAAGGAAGTCCCTTAGTAGTGCCCAGTAAGGGTCCAATAATGTCATCTTCACTCAAAAATGTAAATGTTAAGTAAACAGTCTAGTCATTGTCTGTAAGATGATTTTTATTCAATATATAACATTACTTTTACAATATGAATTCATTATTTAACCACATATCCTCTATATTATCAAATTGTTTATTGTTAATATATAAAGAAACATATATTTATAGAAAATAAATTGGACCAAGAAATGTAAATAATAAAATATCAATAACTTGAACAAAATATGTTGATTCATATTCTACCTTAAACTTAAAAATCAGAGGGTATAACACTTATAGAAATAAAACAATAATATAAGCAATATCAACAATATATTACATTTTTATCCATTATATATATGAGAGCCTACTTTAAATAATTATTGTTATTAAGTCGATTCATATGTTTAGATAGAAAAATAGATGTGACAAAATAACATTAACATGAACCACAACACTAGCTTCAGCAATGATTTATATTCTGTGGTCCTTTTCAATTGTAACCATGTATAAAATCTCTTTTGTGAATAACAATTTATTTATTAATAGTGTCATAGAATAAAACTACAACAGTGTAGGTTAGCTAGTAAGAAAATATTTGTCTATGTTTAATTACTCAACAAGTGTGCAGGCGAGCCTCACCAAAAGGGATTCATTTATATCCTATGAAGAAGAAATGATTATAAAATTTACTTGGATATGTATATATCCAAGTAAATTTTATAATGTATGTATTATACATACAGATAGATATTTGTCTGTATCTCTCAAAATATTATTTAAACCAAATTCTTCTACATAAGATATAAATTGTTGCACCTAATATCATCATTCATTATAATTTTACTTATCTTTTATACTATATCACCAAGATCTAACTCTCTATAGCAAAATAGTGAAAATTTGAACATTATTATTTCATACAGTGCATGCGCATTTTAGAGGCAATTGTGATGTCACAATTATAAATACAGCCTATGTTTTGTGATTAAATATCTGTTAAAATGCTGAAATTTTTGTGACAAAAACTTTATACATTTAATTCAAAACAATATTAAATTATATGTTACTGTAAAAGCCGAATTACGGTTATTCTAAAGATTTTCTGGTAAATCTCATTTGTTCTTTGATTATTATTTATTTCGAACCTATATATATACCTCGGTATAAGCTCTAAATTGCTTGTGTCTAGTTTTATCTCTAAGAGACACGGTAAATGTAGATTGGGTAAGAATAGAAACAGTTCTGTTTTAACCATCAAGGTTGTTAAACTATAAATTTAATTTGGAAAACCTTAGGATCTACCATAGTTCGGGCTTTTTCTGTAACATATACTAATTTCATAGTTCATATGTGATGCTCTTTGCATGTCTCTTTAAGCATCCATGTACTCATACACATATATAAATCATATTTTTAATTAAAAAGTACATCAAAAATAATTATTCTTCATTTGACCGTCTTATAAAAGGGTATTAGACATTTTCTTAAATTAGGTATATAAATTTGGAATTTCACATAACTTAAATATAGATTTTTTTAAATCTGTTCGTACTATTTAGTATACAAAATTTACATAAAAATTACGTCTCTAAAAATGAACAATAATTTTAATAAAGTCTAATACCCTATTATTATATTATACAAAACGGAGACAAACATTTTGCACATTAACCTTCTAATATGTTTGAGAATTTCTGTCAGCAATTCAATATCTATATAACCATGATATGATAATTTAATGACAAGTTCCACATCAGATATGTACCCAACATTATTTCTAAATAAATTGTAGGATTTTAACATGTACTATATTGTTGAAGCATCTAATATTTAGATTCAATTCCTTTGTTGCAAGTTACGTTATATCTTATAAATATATCTAATTTTGTATGAATTGATTTAGGATTTCTAATATATAGTATTAACACAATTTATTTAAAATAATTGCGATATTTGATCAAATAGGTAAATAATTTTCCACGTATTGTACACACATATTATATATATAGAACATTATGCCGCGGCCATAAAAAAATATACAATGAATATAACTTATTAAATTTTTGTGCATAACTTTTTGTATTTTAACGTAAATATTATGCTAAATTATTTAAAGAAAATATATGTTGATTTTTAGTTGGTATTTAATATCGTATAAGTACGACTGCCAACTACCAATATAGTTTTTTTAGGATAACTTACTTTAGACACAAATTATACGAATATTTGGGAGTTCGAAAGTACACAACGTAAAGTATCTTGTGTGACCTTTAACAAATATATTTGAGTTAATAGGTATGTATACAAAAATTCCGACCAAAGTGAGCACCCTCATTATTTTCACTTAACAACAACAAACATTTACATTCATTAATATGAAATATATCTGAATAGTTTAATAGAACAGATTATTGACTAGAGATGAACGATTAAGACTGTGCTAAAAACCATTAGTATTAATAATAACCAGCCACATTTTTTATTATATATTAATAAAATATTAAATGGTTATTTTTCTGTAGTTTTGCCATGAAACAGTGAATTTATAAACAATATTTATGAAATACATTAAGTTTAAATTATCCTGATAATGATCTTGACATATCCAAACTTAATAAAAACATATTCTGAACAAAATAATATAAGTAGCAGGATTTATTAATCTACTTTCTAGCTCAGGGGTGAGCAAACCTCGGCCCGCCTAATAGTTTTATGCGGCGCGGCAAACTTCAATTTATATTACAGATACTCTCCCGCTAATAGTGCTACCAAATTAATGCGACTTGTTCAGACATGCAATATTACGATGTACATATTAGTTTCTAATCTTTCCTTTATTTTTGTCAGCAATCTATGTTATGTCACATTTTTTTGTTTATGTAATGTTAACTTTATAATATGAAAAAAAAAAAAAACAGTATTTGCATATGCAAGTACTGTAAACAGGCATACGCCTGTTGCTAAAAGAGATTGCTTCCCCACTAGCTAGCAGTCTAGCAGATAAAAACCATGCTATGCTCAAAATATTTAAACACAATTCGGATACGTTTAAAATTTCAAACATATCGTACATTGGAACTCAACACGTAATGCAGTATAGGCGTAAGTCCAACTTACACTGTTAATCGCTCATCTCCTTCAATTATAATTGAAACATTTGTGACTTACATAAAAAAATCTTTGGTTAAATATTTTTAAACTGCATAGTATTAAACATAATAATTGAACAAAGGATGTACACAGCTTGAACACACTACACAATCATAGTAAGATATAAAAATATATGATTAACATTTAGCATCTAAACCGCCACCCGCATATGAAATATATAGGTACTAAATTTTCTATCTACACCGAAAAATATATTACTAGTAAACAATACTGTTTGTTGGTTCGTTTTGGGATTTTGTTTTGAGTCAGTGTTTAAGAGTTGTTTAAACTCTGAAGATGTAAAATTTATTATATTTAAAAAAACTTTATTTATCTTCATCTTGCAATACACAAGTGGGCACTTGTTTAAAAAATTGTACACGTGTCCGGGTGATGACCATACAATATTTACATGCCACGATCTTGACGTCCTTGTCATAACAACCAGCATAATGAGAAAATATTATAAAGCGTTTTGCTTTTAGTTTCTTTTTTAATCTAATTTGTTATTCACTTAATACGATTTCATTTTAATGCAATTTAACAATAAATGCGAATTTTAAGTAAATTACTTACGTAATACTGACTCATAATATTTTTAATATGAATTATATAATTATCATAACTGAAAGTTGCAAATTAGACATTTTACGATAACATTTTGATGCTATTTCTGCATAGCAGGGTAGTAAAAAAAAAGGAATACCGAAGTCATTGCATTTTGAGGAAGGCGGAACTCAACTTTCAACAACTCTCAACTTTGTTCACCAAAGCGGAGAAATGAAAATAATTAAATTGTGGCCACTCCTCCGAGTAGGAATCGAACCCACGATATATCATGTTACTGTCATACGGTATACCACTGCACCACGATGGACTAAGTTGTGAAATTTATACGTAAATTTGAATAAAACTTAATAAGCAAAAGCATATTTTATCGTATAATATCTATTAAAGTACATTGTTTTGATTCTCTGAAATTATATCTAACACTAATTAAAGCATACAACGAAATAGACACGGTAGACTTACATACTAAGTTAGAAGACGTTAGTTTATTATATATTTATAGAGTTTTTATAATTTTGTGAGCACGTTAGGCCATTTTAGTAAATAATCTGGAATACGCGAACATTATAGCTTACGAAAATATATAGCACGAATAAACAATGATAAAAATATACCTCTCGTGAATCTCTTTTAAAACTTACATCTAGTATCTTAATTTAACAGGATAATTAATTTGTATTCCATACAAAAATATAAATAATAATTTATATGACATAGCAAACCCTTGCTATACATAAATTATTTCACATATTTATAAAAAGAGGATTAACGTAAAATTATAGTACACTGTATAAACAGTATAGCATTTATATATGAAAAAAACCGTGAAAATTGCATTTAAAAGAATATTCAATATTGTTGGAATGTTTCTTAGAAAATATAACAGTGAGTAAATTTATGTATAAGGCAAGTAGAAGAAATATTCTTTAAATTAATACTGTAAAAACTAATAATAAATAGTAGATATTTTTAAGCGCCAAATAATTTATTGCACATTAAAAAAAATACATAGTGGGATTTTTCTAATGGCACGGTTAGACTAAAATAGAGGTGGGTAAGCAACAAGTATTTAAAAAAATGTTGTATATATCTTAATATTTATACTATTTTTAGGAAGACTTGCTCTATATTATATTGAATTTCATTTTGGAATGCACATTGCTAAAATAAAATAAGTAGTTTTGGGGCAATTGACATATAAAAGAGTAAAAACTTAGTACTGTAAAATGGACACAAGATTTATAGTAATAGGCACAGATTACATAAAATATAAGGTGGATAAGACGGTCAGAATAGGTGTACAAGGCCAACTAAGCAAATTAAAAATTAATTACAGTAATTTTCATAGTGTATCAATATGAGGCAACTCCTTGTGTCAAGATTACTTGATGTAGGTACATTACCTACATCAAGTTATCTTGAAATATTGTAAATTTATTATCCAAAAACATGAAAAATTCAAATATTTTGACCCTTATATTTTGTAATCTGATATACATATTAGGAATTGTATTAGAAGTTTGTCATCAGTTTAGTAGTTTATTACAAAACCAGTATTCATGTGTAACATACTAAACATATAATTAAATGATTATACATACACACATTTACAGAAATGTAAAATGTTTAACATTACTCACACACAGTACAGAAAGAACAATGAAAGACACCATCGTATACGAAATTTTGACAAGATTATGATAGATGATATAAGATGATACAATACTAACTAAAATTGTAATAATTTATGTATGTAATGAACAAATGTGTAGAATCTCTTATTAAATTTCATAAATCATTCTAAAAAAGGGAGGTTTCAATAAATCACTAATAGATTAGTTATTGAAAAACTTTGATTTACGAAATTATTCACCTTTTAAATATTATTTACTTATTAAAAAATCTTAAAAATGTCTTTATCAAAGGAATATAATTGCTAAATCAATTGTATTAAAGTACCTCTAAAGAAAGTTGACTAGTAGGAAGTATTTGCTTAACTTTTGAATAAACTATGATTTTTCAAAATTTTAAATAATGGCTCCAAGATGTATTTAAAAACTTTGGTTATGATAATACATTATTATTTTAAAATATATTTTCTATACATTTTGACGACCAATTATTTAATTAGCTTGTATGTTTCATTTGCATAGTATTTGAACAATTAAAATTTTTTTATCTTTGATAATTATTGTACATAAAGTCTGACGTATTCATTTAAGAGTTTACATCGATTGACACCCTTTTAAATATTCTGAACTTAATTTTCTTAAAATTCAAATATTCTGCCATATGGCCGTTATCCTTGTGTTCAATATAATTTACTTTAGATAACATAACAGCGACTGTTAAATAAACACAGGATATCTTTTCGAAATCATTCAGATTCATCCCATAAAATTGAACATAATAGAAATATACATGTTGTAAACAGGGTCTAATTTAATTACGCTTGTATCAATAATCAAAATAAGCGGACAGATGGAATATATAATGTAAAAGAATCCTTAAGAGTAAAGAGCTTTTACGTCGCTGTCGTCAAAGCAGACATTATTAATAAAATGGCGTCTAATGATATGTCAACCAGTTTCCATTTACACTTGCGTGGGCGGGAATCGACGTTGTGGCTTAATGCGACGCTGCGCTAGAGTCGACTGTGTGACAGGTCCCAGTATGTGAGGAGTGATGGGCGCAGACGTCATTGCCTATAACCAAATATTTCGGAATTAATTTATCTGTATGCCCCTAACTATTATTCTTATAAATAGATCGGTCAATCATATATATTTCTTGACGTACTCGTATGCAGATAAGCCTACTAAGCATATACAAATTAATGTGTGTATTATATTTCAAGCTAATTTGAAGTTACAGATTGAATTAATAACTTTGAAGTAATATGAAAACATTATAGTGGGACTTGACTATATTAAATGTTTGTTACATTTAATACACACGCACACATGTATAGGGACGTACTCTCACCTGATAAGTGAGGTCAACAGCGCGCCTGAGGTCAGCGTGCGCGGGCTGCGCGGGGTCTGCGGGGTCGGGGGCGTCGGCGGGGTCTGCGGGGTCTGCGGGGTCGGCGTAGTCGCGGCTGATCCACGCCTCGCGCAGGAGGTCGTGCGCGCGCGGTCGCTGCGCCGGCTCCAGCTGCAGCATGCGGCGAATGCACGCGCGAGCTTCGGAAGACACGCGGCTCCATGCGCCGGAGGACATTTCCACCTGTTATGTGTACGTAGGCACTTCATATTAATACTAATATTAAAGTTTCTATAAGCATTTATGTTAACTTTAAAGTGTGAATTACATTTCAAAATATTAAAAAAGTCACATTACACTATAATGTCAAGTAAACTGATATAAATATTTACTTTGTACATATTATTTATGCAGCTCATATAAAGACGAAAGAAGATAGCTGACAGGGTAATAATAAAAATTAAAAGAAATATATATTAACAAAAAACTTACTTTTCCAGATTCAATTCTAGCTAATATAGCTTCAGGTGTATCGTCGCCAGTAGAAGCAAAGGGTGTTCTTCCAGACAGCATTATATAGGCCAAAACACCTGTAAGAACATTAAACAAATATAATGTAAATTCTATAGCTGTTCTATATAAGTTCTCCCAATGTGCCCAAACAGTATCGCTTTAAATAGCTTAGTTAATAGAAAACTAGAACCTCCATAACTGAATTTACTTTTAGATGCACACATCATATTATATATAAGATAAAGCTACACATTTTATACTTATTAAAATATAATTACAACATAATTTTCCAATAAGAACGTTTATTATACAAGCTTATTATAATCCTAACCTTTTTAAAATTTACCTTCTTTTTAGGTTAACGAACCTAATGTCAACACCCTCCGTGCTATTTAGAAATATAAAATCCAACATAATTTACCCAAGCTCCATATATCACAGGCAGCGTCATAGCCAGCTCGTTTCAATACTTCGGGCGCTACGAAGTTGGCAGTGTAACACGGCGTCATGAGCAGACCATTCTCGGCCCGCAATTGTTTCGCGAGGCCAAAGTCTACGAGTCGCACATCCGAGGCCTTACGTTCCGCTGTCGCGAACAATATGTTCGAGGGTTTTATGTCTCTGAAAACATGAATATAAGAGGTTCATACAATTGCTTACTTCCTTCTGTCCTTTACTGTGCTGTACTATATTTCACAAGCTTTTTATTAGTTTGCAATGTATATATGATTGTCCTGGTGGAATTTTGCAACGCAAATTTATAGCATATATCTTTAAATGATTGAGCTGATATTTTGTATACACGTTGAGTTTGAGCGACGTCATTCTAAATCCAACATGGTGGAATACCTAAAATGGCGAAATAGGTATTTTTGATGCACTCTCATAATAAGAATATCAAATGCAAAACTTGTGTTCTAATAAAACTTTTTACTGTTTCTGATGTATTTAATTTTTTTTGTAGGTAAATCTCTTGCGATTTTTCACACATAACTGTGGAGTTTTCTGAATAGGATTTAATGTCATAATAAAAGAATATTCATGTTTATAAGGTCGTTTTTGTTTTCGAAATGAAAAGAAACTATTGAAAAGTGCAGGGTAACTTGCTTCTCATTGGTCTACCTTAAATAAAGTCATAGTTAGTGGAGGTGTCATTTATTAAAACTTATGTATTTAAATCAAAAAACATCATTATACGTGAAGCAAAAACTATGGACACTTTTAAGTAAATTACGCGGCGAAAGAGTATGAAATTTGGCACTGTTATAGTTTAAATAGAGAAGCAGCGCAGAATGCTAATATTTTTTGGCATAATGCATAATAAATATTTTAAATTAATAAAATTATTGTAGCACACGCTAATATCCATTTGACATACACACCTGTATACCATCCAAGTGGCATACGCGTTGCTAGGTAGCAACGCGTGTTAACGCGTCAACGGGGCCACTAGTATAAGTAAATCGCTCTATTTATTTATATATATTCTTGCATAATTTTAACGACAGTATACTATCGTCAAACCTTACAAATACATTATAACACATTTAAAACGATTTTGTAGCGACACAACAAATGATGCAAGAAAATTTATTAAGCGGAAGAAAACTAAATGTAATATAATTATATCATGCAAATATTGAATTATACATATATAAAATTGTTACACAAATTATATATTGGCAAAAGTGTAAATATTACAAATTTTACTATAGTATTATATACTTTATCACATTTAATTGTTAAGTACTTGTTATTTTAAATTATGCTTACTATTTATAATTTAAATATACTTAGATTAAAATTTATTTTGGTTTGATAAAAATATATATGATATTTTGATTATTTCGCATATAATTTAAATTTTACAATGCGCCTTCGCAACGGTTATTGCGGAAAACGTAATTTTTCAATTATCCGAGTTGCTCTCTTCCTGTAACATCACCTAAGGCCACTTTGAGTTAATAAATTACATCATGATCATTTATTGTGTTTTTGTTTCAATAAATTTGATAGATATTTTTTAAACAAAGTAAAAAATTAATCCTAATACGATGTTGAATTTGCTTACAGCTAACCTGACAAGAGTAACTAGCGATAGACCCCATTGGCTGCTGCCGTTACAGTATAGATAACGTATTAAACGGGATGGCGAAACGTATTAAGCATGAGCATGCAAATTATATGAAAACGTGCCCCAAGTTGCAAGGAATCACACAAAAGAACATATTATGCGAGAAATATTAAGCGGGAGCGTATTAAAGTAGTTTTACTGTATACTAAATTATTTATTTCTATAGCAGTGTTAGTAACGCACTGGATTATACATTGCGCAGTATGGCCGTCCGTTGGTACGCTACAGCAAATACACATTTACGTACTACAGTATGCCAATGCACATAATTCAACGCGTGTAATATATTGCCCAGTATAGGCGTGAAAAAACGGCGACGCGCAAAGAATTCGCCATAGGACTGTACGTCTATTACAACCACTACTAATATACAGAGAATACAGACATACCTATGTACTACAGTATGCCTATGAAGATAATGCACCGCGTGTAATACATTGCGCAGTATGGGCGCCGCCTCGCGTTCTGGTAGACAGCGACGGCGCGTAATGTGCTCTAACAGTTCCCCGCCGCGACATAGCTCCGTGACGGCGAGTATACGCCCGCCTTCTGAGTAGACGCCCCGTAGTGTTATTATATGGGGGTGTTGGCTGTATCTGTGAGATTTTATTTATTTTAGTAATATAAAATTAAAAAAACATTGATTTTGTTTTAGTTTAAACACTTTTTAACTGGCAATATAAAACTGAATAACTTTACATCTTTAATACTGAACAATATCCTTAGTATGTTCTCCATTCAACGTGCTTAATTTGCGCGTTCGAAGTGCAATCATTAAAGAACTGAAGTGAACAGTTACTACTCCACATACATACTTGTAATCTGATAATAAGATCGTAATTTCGACACATTTTAAATGAAACCATTTTAACCGGATTAGGCATGTATTTTGGTATTCGAAAATACATTTTAGAAAACCCAACACAGGTAGAGTCTATCTCAATATCGTTTATTTAAAAATTAATCTGTTCAGATTATCTGCGATATTGGCTTCTGTCGTGGATAAGAGACGAGAAAAAAATCTTATGTTACAACTTCTCTACCTACACTGTAACACATAAAATGCACGAATATATTAATAGAAAATACCTTAATAAAATTTCAATTTCCTCTCTCGGATCGTACTGTAGCTTGTCCATTATCTTGACGGCGTATTGCGTGCGACTCGCCTTGTGCTCGCAGAGACGAACCACTGAGAACGAGCCAGTGCCCAATTCACCCATTAATCTGCAAGTAAAGTAATCTGTGTAACAATGACGGGTATAAAATGTATTTTTCATTTCACGCTCTGGTAAGCAAGAGTGCGGCGTTGAGTTCCGCCACTGAAGAAAAAACCTGCCGTAATTGCGCGGCTAGTACACAATAAAAGATAAACAATAGGTTCGATTATTTTTTTTACATATGTATGGAAATCAGAAAGTAAAACAATTTTATAATAGTTAGTATGAACTTAGATTATCACACTATAAAATATATAGATTTTATTTATTATGACAATATTAGGTTCACAGATAAACTTATCTGCAATGATACCTCGGAACAAAACGGTCTTTGAGTTGGTATAGAAAATGAAATTATACAAAAGAAATATATATATATTACTTTGATTATATAAAAACTAATGTATTTACCTATATTCATCAAAGAAGTTATTTCTATTGACAAAACCAGCCCAAGAACTCCTCCATTAGAGAGTTTTGGCTTGTGTCAAAGTGATTTTTGGTTTTGATTAGTGACAGTCTTGTGTCATCTCATCATTTTAAAGGCAAGAGAGCGCCACAAAAACTGAAACCTCTGTGAAATACACAACAATCAAATCCAATATGTAGTAAATAGAATGTGACTTTCTGTTATAGTTATGGAAATCTCTGTAGCAAGAATACCTGAACAGTTCGTGCGCGTTGGCCGAGGCGGGCACGCCGGGTGATCGCGCGGCAGTGCGGCAAATTAGACTCCGATCCGATGAAAACATCGTCCGCGCGCACGACGCACTGCGCGGGCCGGAGAGGGGCACCACCTGCAATGGTGCTGAAAGCTGAACGTTAGTGCTTCAGCCTTTACCCAGAAGCCATTACGCTAATATGGAAAATAATTAATAAATAAAAAACAAACTTTTCTCTTACAAAAACCGGAAAGCATCAGTTTATAAATACAGACGCTTGCCAACATCGACTGAACTCATCATTCATCACTTTCCTCAGGGTTTGCTGATATATAGATATAGAAATTTCCAATCGGAAAGTTGGCGTATGAATCCAGTAAACTATCTTGTAAACAATAGTCATTGCCTTGAAGCATGACCACATGCACTTTCCAAATAAACTTGCCTTAAAATCAAAAAAGAGTGCCTTTAATACATAATGTACAAACTTATTATGATATACATTTTATATTTCGAGAACAGTTTTAATAATACAATGTATTGTTTGAATATTACCTCTTTTCTTCAACAACAAATCCCAATCTATGCTAGCAAAAAACTCGTGATTTTTTATATCCTCAATACCATTTGGGCCTGCTCCGAGCCTGTAAATCATAAAAAATATATCTATGTTGATATATGTTACTGTAAAATAACTTTGGTAAATCCCAAGTTTCTAAGGATAAACTTGAGAGAAATGGTAAAAGTCCGAACTGTTCTTCGAAAATGATTACAGTATATAAATTTCAGTAGATCGGGTTTAGTCAGTCTATAGCATAACTCACATGAACGCGACTGTCTAATATTAATTGTTATACTTATTTATTTATTTAGATAAATCAGTGATAATTAAATTAAACGAAATACTAATTAAAACTAGAAATGAAATCTCAAAACTAAATGCATTATCTTTTAAGATGGATGCAGCATGCATTAATATAAAAATTCATTTACAATTCATTGATTTGAATTAATCAAATAAAATAACACGGTAAAAACAGAGTACAATTTCAAATAACAGACAAACATTAAAAAAACAGCTTATAAACTATTATACAACATAGAGAAAAAATAGATGTTATTATTTTTTATTTATTTAAATCTGAATAAAATTATATAATAAAAAATTAAGAAATAATTTTAAATTTGTATTTGGACAATGAATTTACAAATGAATCTAAGACGTCCTTATTTGTCGTTCCATAATTTAGAAAGCCGTGAAACCGGTGAGTTCATACCTAGGATTGTTCTCCGGAGAAGTCTTACAGGTGGAGTAATTTGTTTCCATGGATAACGAGACGGAACATTAAACTTAAATTTTTATACAACATGTGGATTAAATACTAATAAATATAATCCTTTAATTAATAAATGTTTTTTTAAAAAGACAAACTCGACCTAGGTAAAACGAAGTTTAGAAGCTTAGATAAGAGAGTAGTTCGGGCTTTTACAGTAATATATACATAACTATATGCATACAAAGCAATTGCACTTTTAGAAATATATTTTCAGTTTATTAACTTTGGAATTGGTTTACCCCCAAAATATTATATTAATCATTAAAACATCAGTATGAATGTTAGTGTTATTCTCGAATTTAGAATACGAAAAACATTTTTAGGAAAAGTATAAAAAATGTAACGTAGCTTCACTCGATCCCGCACCTCTTGTACACTGTGCACGCGCTCTGACCGCTAAGCCACACGTTCTACTTGCGGATACGCCAAAATTCTTATATGCTTGTTACAACTTATTTTACCTTAATAGGAAAAATAAGTTGTAACAAGCATGCTAATGCATGTCTGTAGAGATTTTTAAAGAAATTTGCTTTCCTACTCAAAGGTTATTTCTGAGAATAATCGCTTGGCAACAGAGAGAATAAAGCATAAACAAATATCAATATATATCGTACAAGACGATATAGATATATATATATAGTCGTATATATATATATTTTCAATTCGATATTTACTTATTAGTACATATTTATAAATGGATATGATACCATGATACCATGATAATGGTATGATACCATAAAATTCTTACAAAAGCCTTTTTTGTTAAACTATTGCATAGTAAAAACGAAATTACCTATTATGTGGATTTCTTTTGAACAAGGCCCGCAAAAGCGACTGTGCTTCTTCACTTAAATTAGATGGCATTCCTAATTTAGCTTTAAGTATCTGTGTCATAGTTTCATGTCTTGTAGAACCATGAAATGGTAGATTTCCCGTTAACATCTCAAACTAAAAAAGTAAATTTACATACAATTAAAAATATGTTAGTTATAATAAGGAATTTTGTTTATTACAAGACATAATCAGCAAGATCTTTGGTTCTACACATTTTAATTGGAATTTATAAAAAAGTACAGGGAAATATATCCGTACTACGCGTAAATAAGTTGATAAGTTGAATTGCATATAGATTTCTTTTTAATTTAAAAGGAAAAATATGCATTACCGATTACCAATTACCAATCATTTTAAGATTTATGTGACTTTTAAATCTGTAATAATTATTAAAATATATACAACTACATAAATATAAATATCTAATATATTACTCTACAATATGTGATTTTCCATTCTTGTTTGCTGTTATAAATAGTTCAATTATTGGTTATTGGTTAAATAAACTAAAAGAATTTTATTAAATGTATGAGTATATATGAGTAGAGTAGAGTAGAGGCCATTATGTTGGAATAGCATCTAACTGTAAGCATCATGGTTGTGTATTTCAATTTCCATGCTCGGGTAAGATCAGAGAGCAGTGTTGAATTTCATCACTTGATACCCAATGTCTCAAATTTGGGCAGAAACTGGAGTGGCCTTGACTTTAGGTTCTCTTTACCTCATCTGTGCGGGAAAAAGTATGGAGCTGTTTTAGTATGAGAATTTAAATTAATCTTATATTAAAAATTACCATAAGAACTCCAAATGACCACCAATCAGCAGCCATTGTATGTCCTTTTCTATTGACAACTTCTGGAGCCATATATTCAACAGTACCACAAAAACTATATGCTTTGTCAGTAGGAGGTAGTTTGGAAAGGCCAAAATCAGTGAGTGCTATATGGCCATCTGCATCTAATAAAATATTCTCTGGCTTTAGATCCCTGTATATTATTCCTAACTTATGAACATGTTCTAATGCTAAAGCTAGTTCTGCTAAATAAAATTTGACATCTTCTTCTGTAAACATAACCTGAAAAAAATAACGAAAGTAAATTTATTTTAACATTTATAGTGATTTTAAAAAACATATGAAAATTTGAACATGGCTGTATTCAATCCCACACCTCATAGAAACTGTCGAAGACTCTGACTGCTAAGCCATAATCGATAGGAAATTCTTAAGTAAATTTTGGTTAAGATAAAAACTATTCTTATCTTATATCATATTATAATACAAATAATTCACTAATAGTTACCTCTTTACTGAGTCTGGAAAATAAATCGCCACCTCTTAAGAAATCTAATATTAAATACAATTTGCCTGCAGTTTGAAATGCATAATGTAGTTTTACTATAAATGGATGACCCATTTCAACTAAAATATTTCTTTCCATTTTGGTACGTTCTCTATCTCTTACTTTTAGTGTTGCCTTTTTAAGTACCTGTAAAAAGTAAATATGTATCATATTATTTATTCAATTTATTAAGATCTTATATTACTGTCATATAAAAGTAAGTAATATGAACATATTCATAATGATAATTTAAAAAAATATATATTTATAGACCTTGATATTAGAATTTCACATAATATGTGCTTTATCACATATGAAGTATGACTCACTAGCAAGACAAAAGTAGTCCTAATGATTTTTTTTTTTAAATTAATATAAATTTATACTTGTGTATAAATAGAAAATACATATATAGACCGCCCATAACAGATGTTTATGATCAACATAGAAAAGTGTATAGCATTAGAAAAGATAAGCTTGGAAGTTGTTTGCTAATCAATATACCAGCAAGGGATACAATATATGATAATAATTAGTTACAATATACTTAACATCAAGAAAAAGGCCATTAAATTTATTATAATTTACCTTCATAGCATAAAGAGTACTAGTATCTGGACCAGTGACTTTACGCACTAAGAAAACTTTACCAAAGGAACCTTCACCAAGAACCTTGAGTAGTTCAAATTGAGCTGGGTCTGCTTTTTCATGTCCTTCTTTAACAACATCTTGTAGTTCCACTTCCCTTTCATAATTTTGATCAACATTGGACACATTTGAATCACTACTTTCAGTTGTGGAAGTTTGTCGTGACTCTGCTAGATTTTCCACAACCATTGGAAGACTGTTCACTGCCTGGGAAGTGATGCCACGCTAAAAATAATGAGTGACATTAATAATTGTATTCCAGATAATAATACTTATTTATTTTTGTTGTAATAATTAACACAAACTTAATATATTTTTTAAACATTGATATCTTAAATGCCATATGGTACGTTACAAGGTGATAAGTTACAAGTTAAATTTTGCTTATTTAAGAAAAATATAATTAATAATAAAGTAAAGTTTCTCAATGTCATTGTCATTAATAATTAGAATAAATAAATTAGTTTTACACAGTTTAACAAAATAACTTACTACAAACAGATAAACCACCACAAATGGGCGTTTAAATAAGACTAATAGTAATACCAGACATGCTCAACGAGGTAACAATAAAGCGTCACATATTTACATTCCAAAGGAGTAAAAATGAGTAATCATAGGAAAATACGTATATTTATCAAATAGGCAAACAACATTAAAAAATAATAACATACTGTGACATCTCCAACAGTCTGCATTCGCCATGGGTCAGTGGCATTGGCCAAAGGCATCCTTGTTAGCTTCCAGATATACACATCCAGCAAAAATATACAACAATTTTCATAAATTGTAAATGCAATTAAAAACTAATGTCTAATACTAGCACTCGTTTTTTCATTCATTAAAATAGGCAGGGAGAAGGGAGGTAGTATCATAGACGGCAACAAAAAACAGATTATAAAGCAGAATATTTGATAATATATGAATGTCATAATAACATTGAAATTATTTTATAATATCCCTGTACTATTATGTTCTACTTATGAAACATGGTAAAAAATGAATTGTATATTAAAGAATATATATTGTATATTGTTGATGCTTGTGCACCTTATATACTTTGCTAGCTGATTCCCGCAATTTTGTTATGCGTAAACTTAATGATTCTTGTTTATTAGCAAGCCTATTTATATTTACAAGCCGTTGCATCGAATATTAAGAGAAACTGTAACTGCTGTCTCTGTCAAAAGATATATTTAGGCAATTTCCACAACTGCTGGAATACTTATTTATTTATTAAAAATAATGTACTTTCATAAGAAAAAATTCCAGGAAATTGACGACAACTATACAAAATTTCAGTCAGTCTGTTTATAATTATAGATAACTTAATATCTATCAGTTTTAAGCATTCAATGATCTCTTTAAAGATAGCAAATACGTACACTACCTCGAGAACAGCAAGAACTAAGCGTTATAAACAATCACTTTTTTTGCTTCTCGAGCGATATTTATAGAAGCTAAGCTTATGGAATAATATAAAAAAAAAACATTTTCATTAATCTGATGCCAAAATGTCTATATTTCCTTTTGTATTATATATTAAGTTTTGCTAAATTCCCAAAAATTCCCAGGCAACCACAGAGTATATTACAGATATTTAAATAAAATGCCTACGCTTGTCAATAGCAATACATTTATAGCATTTCAATTCCCAAACCTTGTCAATCAATATAAAATATAAAGAGGCTCGCGACACGTAAAGCTTATGTGAAATACTTCGCTTTATCTGTTATCTAAATAAATTATCAAAGGTTTAAGATTGAAAGATTAAACATAGGGTCAAGTGACCAAAATTCAAAACTATATTTAATATTTTTAATTTTTTGTGTAATGTTAGTATTTGTACTACAATGCTTGTGTATTATGAAGTTCTATTTCTAAACTCGTACATACTAAATCGATGAAAATTTCATGTATTACAAATTAAGAAAATGAACAACTCCCGATAATAAAAATAAAAATTTGGAAAATGCTTAGCTTCAAATCTTTTAAAAAATCCACGGGTTAGTTGCAGTTAATAAAACGTAAAATGTTTTATTAGATATTAGACATAGATTATATCAACATTAACAATGAACATTGCATGCAATGTGTTTTAACAGGAACAGATTGTAATGCGGAAAAACTACTATCGACGATACTGGGAGATTTTGGCAAATGGCAATGTTTGATAAGCACTTACATGGCACTATTGAAGCTACCTTTGGCCTGGTATCAATTGAATATTATTTTTATGGCACCACCTCAAGATTTTTGGTGCGCAAAACCAGATAATTTTAAACATTATTCAGAAATGGAATGGAGAAGATATAGCACGCTCCTGTAAGCATCCTATAATAACTCCAGACATGCTATAGGTTACATACATGGATGGATGGACTTAACGAATCTATATTTGTACATGGCTTGTGTGACTGTGACCTGACTTATCTATACCGCCTTTACGACATGTCTTACAAAACAATAACTGACCTTTAAACATAACAGAGATAACTGTTAGATACTTTTGTTTTTGAGTCAAAAATATAATTTCATTTCATATATTTTTTTTAATAAATTAGCCTTTTTGGTAATTTAACATTAACATTTGCCTCTAATTACAAAATATATGTAAATATATTTATATCTAATAACATATTTATATTTTAATTCAGAAAAATCAAGAACATCCATGTTTTATCTTTGATCCCGATATTCTTTTCATAAAACCAAACATGGACAGAACTCTCATACCGTTAGTTCCATGTCCAAAATTTGTTTATGATACGACCAATTTCAACCGTACGATAACATCTGATTGGGACTTAGTGTGCTCTAAACATTGGTTTATACACGTACGTTCTTTTCATTATAAAATAATAAATGTATGTAGTGTAACATAATTAATTTTAATTAAACATAAAAAAATGAATCCTTGAATGATTTTCAGTTAACGCAATGTGTCATGATGTGGGGTGTTCTCCTTGGTGGTATAATATTTGGAGTTATAGCTGATAAGTATGGCCGCAAAATGCCTTTAATGGTCGGAATAACTATGCAATGTGTCACAAGCTTTATTGCAAGTGTTTTACAATCGTATTGGATATTTTTAATAAATTGGTGTTTATTAGCTATTGCTTCGGGTGGCATAGGCATTATATCATTTGTTATATCTATGGAGGTGAATTTACGCTATTATGTTATTTTAATAAGTATAATAGATTAATTATATACTTATGTTTATATAGAAATTTCTATAAGGTGAGTGAATTTATAAAAAATAAAACGTTATCTTACGCCAAACGAAAACTTTAAAAATATAGGCAAAATAGACAAAATCTAATGTTGTGTTTTACGTCTCATCATCAAATTGTACCTATAATTTTCAATAACCACAAGTTTTCGAGACCATATATAATATTTTATAGGTAACTACTACAAACTAATATACCTAATTATAAATAAAATATATTACCTAATTACTAATAAGGAAAATTAAACATATTTATAGATTGTGAGCGGTAAATATAGAACAACAATACCAGTCGTGTACCAATTACCCTTCGGGCTTGGAAATACAGTTATGGCTTTATTAGCGTATTGGTTCAGAGATTGGAGAAAATTAGAATTTGCTTTAGCAACATTATCTACACTTTACATGTTGTACTGGTTTGTTTTACCAGAATCGCCAAGATGGCTGTTGGCTACTCGGCAAAATAAAAAAGCATTAAGTATATATTCATTAGCTTTATGTTCATTATGTTCTACTTGTAGAAATAGAGACAGGTATCTGACTGCACACAATAGTTGTGGTTTAATTCTTAGTCAGTGGACTATTCATTAATAAAAGAACGATCTTTTATTAAGTTTCACCTTTCATAAAACTAATAATATTCGTTTCAATGCCTCCTAAAAACATAGAACCCTATATTGGTGAAGTACATAGGATTAGCTAAGCAAAACAATAGAGAAAAACATTTCGAAGAAGTTTTACAAACTTTGAGTGATTGCAAAAGCCATAAACGTATCGTTCCAGGATTTATGTCATTTGTGAAATCTAAAAGCATGAGACTTAAAACTTTTCTATTATCGATTAATTGGTAATTTTCGCATAATATTGCCGCGTTTATTAACGGTAAGCATATTTTAAATAAACCAATCTATTCCAGGTTTTGCACTGGTTTATCGTTCTATACATTTTCTCAATATCTTGGACTAATTGGAAACATATTTCTAACTGTTGCGCTCAGCGGAATTATTTCTGTATTCGGAGGTGTATTATGCCTCTTCATAGTAACAAGAGTTGGACGAAAAAGACTGCTGTGTGGATATTTCAAACAATAACGTCATTTTGTTTTATCTTCATTATTTGTGTGCCAAAAGATAAGTTTGGTGAGTTAGATTGGCCAAGATTACTTTTTGCTGGATTAGGATTCGCTGGATTATCGGTAAATGTTTATCGTAATTATAATTTTTATTTATAGTTATAATATTTTGTCTTTAATTCTATATATCGTCTTCAGGCTTTTGTGCTTTCTGTACTTTCAGGCAAAACTATGTGCAATAATTTCTAAATTTGATATTGAGAAAACAGTTATCTATTTTGATTGTTAAAATTAATCATTATTGGTTCTATATATTACTTACTTTTATATATTATTAATTTGAAACATCAGTTAAAATTCTAACAAATGTATGTTAGATTAAAATTTTGCTATACATTTTTGTAAAAAACAGGATAACTTATGAATAATATCAACAGGGTACGGTACCAGCATTATATTTGCTTACTGGAGAACTATTTCCAACTGTAGGTCGTAATGTTGGTGTTGCCGGAGTTACAATATTTGCTCTCCTGCATTGCTTCAATGATCGCGCCTGTAGTGGTCAGTTTAAACGATATAAAACCAGATTTACCTTTAGTACTTTTGGGTGTTATGTCATTCTTGTCAATTGGCCTCTACTTATACCATTACCTGAGACGAAGGACAAACCACTGCCTGATACTTTAGAACAGGCTGAACTTGAGATTAAAGAAGTTAATAAACATTGAGAATAATTTATATTTTTATATATGATTTTTAAGTACAAGATTTGATTTTTATTGATTATTATAAGCTTACCAACCTTATTACTTAATCGAATCGAATATTAGCATACTAAAATAATCAGCTTACTTTACAGTATCAGTTTAGAATGTTTTTGACACGGTATTATTAAATAAATAAAAAAATATATAGAATTTAAGTCATTTTCATTTTTTTTACTGACCAACTTTTTGGTATCCATTACTTAGTATTTTATAAATAATGTTTTTATATCAGTTTTCTCAGGTAGCAGGGTAGGCAGAGAGAATCTAGTGGCAAGACATTCCATTCTCTGCTTTCCTAATCAGAGACATTGCGTGTTGAGTGGCGTAACTCAACGCCGCGCTTTGCCTTATCACCAGATAGATATAAATTAAACTAATTCCTCAACTTATTTAAAAGCATTAAATTAATAATAATTTATAAACTTTACATGATGTTAATAGGTTTTACAAGAAAAATAACACGTTAGACCCAAGAAGTATAATGATTTATTAATACATATTTTACACACTCAATATTATGGAGAACAATACTTAGAAAGTCTATTTATGACTTTCTTAAACAACAAATAAATTTAAGTTATTGTTTTATAGAAAAATCTCACTTATCTGGTAATATAGTAACTTTTGGTATATTTATTTGTAAATGCATTTGAATAAATGTTGGTTTCAAAATTTATACTCTTACTCTAGACACAACTACTTTAAGATATTTTTTGAGATTGTCTTTTTTTAAATAGTTATTTAAAATACATTTGTGCACTATCATACAGAGTTTAGACTATTAAAATGTTTATTAGTCTTTAGTTTAATATTAGAATAATATTACTTATAATAATATAATTATTATATACTTTTTAACTCTGTAAAAATAGCAATCTGAAATTTGAATAACAGCATTAGCTAAACGCTCACTCAAAATGTAAAAAACATAAATGCATTTCAAAGGATAAAAAGCATTTGATGCGCTATAAAAATAGTTTAAATTTAATTGTACGACAAATATGTTGCATAATATGTATAGTACATTTAATCAACTTTTTTAGAATGATTTTGAGATTTGATATTCTCAATTCTATGTAATAATGTAGGGTGGGAGTGATACCATGCTGAGTACAGTTTATCATATATGGGATAATCCAAGTTATCTTTACCCAGTTTAATAAGAGCTGATCGAAGTTCTATTGGATAATCAAGAGAAACAGCAAAATTATCAGCTTCAAACTCAAATTTCCTGGATAATGCAGTTGAAAAGTATGACAGAAGAGAATTGTATGGTGCCAATATAAGTTGCATGACTACTATTAAACCTATGATAATGGGTTCTTGGCCTGATGGGAATCCTAAAGATGTGTACAGCAAAGAATATTTGAAAAGTAAGCCAAAGGCAGTGAAAAGAAGGAGTAGATTTATTTCTGTAAGAACAATGGATTTGTTAATATGATTACAGCTCCAGTGACCTAATTCATGAGCCAAAATACCTAGAATTTCATTATTTGTGCACCCTGTTGTCTCTTTCTTTTCTTCATCAAATTTTTCAATTAATGTATCAAATAGCACAATTCTTTTGGAACCAAATAGGCCACTAAAATATGCATTACTATGTGCTGATCTTTTTGAGCCTTCTACAATGTAAACTTGTGATAGAGGAAAATGTAGTCTTGATGCCAGGTTTTCTATACCTTTTCTAAGATCACCATCAGGTAAAGGAACAAATTTATCAAATAGTGGGGCAATCAATGATGGGTAAATAGTTAAAAGTATCAAAGAAACTACAGTACAGAATAACCATAACCAAACTACAAACATGTTTCCACCTAGCATTATAATATAGATGACTATAGACACAACAGGTATTGTGATAACTAATCCAAGAGCTAGTGATTTAAACTGGTCTTTAATAAAGAATCCGACAGTTTGCTTATTGAATCCATGCTTTTCTTCAAGAACAAATACTTCGTATATAGAAAATGGAATATATATGACAAAATTAAATACTGTCACAAAAGTCATAAAGACACAACTAATCACAACTTCTTGGTCTGGACTAATATTGAATATGGCAGCTATACTTTCAGATTTTTGCCATGCAGAATATATCCATCCATTGTATAGTATTATTGAAGTTAGAACTATACTGTGAAATTCCTTTACTATTCTAAATTGTGACTTATCCAATCCATAAATTCTTGCTTTTTTAAATGATTCCTCATTTAGCATTTCCTTTAAATCTTCTGGTATTGTATTGTTAGTCTTGTATATCTTCCGCTAAAAATAATAATATAATACTTTACTTTATACTTACACCATAATAATATTTCGGCTTATGTCTTAATTAATATTTATTTAAAATAACCTTAAAGTTTCTTGATGAACAATTAATAATATGCATTAATACAAGTAGTAATTTTAACAAATAAATTATATTAAATGAAAGAGCAAAATTGAGAAAGTAACAAGACTAATGCAAATAAACCTGTAAGTAACAAATTAGCTTACCTGGCGCAATGAAAGATACAACTCCCACAAATATTCTGCCCAAGAAAATATTAAAACTAATAACAGTAACATGTTTCCATCCATCATGATATTTCTTAAGCCTAGCATTGCCAAAATATGTTAAATGCTTTATTTATGTGATTTTCGCACATAAATTTACACAATTCTTTAATATTTGCCACTCACGGGCTTTGTTTGACATTAAATGACAATGACAATAAAAATGGTTGTTGGGCTTGGTCGCTTCAAAACTCGCGATTGAAATATGTTAAAATCGATATTTTAATCATCAGAATAAGTTGACTTATAGCACAGATTCGCAATAAAGCTTAAAAGTTTTAACGTCAAACTATCAAAGTTATAATACTCCATGGATTTTGCTCTATGACAATATTAACAGATATTAGTGGTAAAATTAAAATTATTTTTTTATACTATAATATATTATTAAAAATTTCACATATTCCTAATTTTTATGTTATTGTTATGATAATGCCCTTAATTTAAAAAAATGAAACACAACATATTTTATATATTTATAAAAGTAATGTACAAGACTTCTGGATTCTTTTTTTTCCTTTTATATATTGTTCAAAATCAACTTGTGTAGTTCAGTTTTGGCCGAGTATACTGTTTACTGTTATTACCTTTACGCGTTTGATGTTTTATTTTTTGGGTAGATAGAGAGAATTTTGTACACAAGAAAATCCTTTATTTGTAATAATTACAATACCCCATAATTGGTAATCCATTTCCTTACCGACTTGTAATGAATAAGTGATTTAATTTGTGATCCGTAAGTTATCCATGTCACGGCTGACATTTTAAAATTTATTTATCTTTTTTGATTTTTATTGGATAAATTATTGTTATGTTCCCAAGGCTCTCGTCTTCTCCATCTTCATTAACTCTATTACGAACTCTCTCCTTTTATCTTTATACCAACGATCTTTAAATCTACGAAACCGTTATATAGCTGCGCTTAACTCCAACCTTTATGCTGTTAGCACGTGAAGCAAATCATTTGGTCTATCACACATATAAACGCGTGTAAATCGCAGGTTGCTCTTTTTGGCAGTCACCAACTACTATCAAGAATAACATAATTATCCTTATCGCCCATAGTGTTTGGTGGTACTAAACTAGAGTTCAGTAAAATAGTTAAAAATTTAAATCTCACTATGGACAGCACTTTATCCTGGACCACACACATATCTGAGGTTAGCATTTTAGAAACATGGAAAGAACTACTTTCTATAAAAACTAAAGTAGCTCTTTCGAAAACACTTGACCCACCCGTTCTTGATTACTCCAATGCGTGCTACTTGGACCTACCTAAAAATCTTCTTATTAAGTTGGACCACATTACCGAACATAAGGTGTAATTTAAATAGCTCACAATGAGACAGCGTCGTAATCTTCATATCCTTACACTCCTTTACACTAGTTCTTTGTGTCGTCTGAACTTTTCTCGTTAAAGGTTGCCTGGAAGCGATCACCTGTGTTGATAAAGCCGCCTTTACACCAACATTGTAACTATTGTTACTTATTTATTTATCTTGGTGTGATAAAGAGTTAAATAAATAATAATAATACTTGAAGACATTCCTTACTTTGCGCCATCTGATGCGCTAATTTTTATTTTAAAAATAACTTAACCCATTTTAAATGTATTTTCTTCTCTAAACTTGAATCTAAATTGTTAGTATAATTTAAGTTGTGTCATTAGAGTACAACATATTCTACTTAATCCCAAATCTCCCGTTGATAAACATGACACAGCCATTATTATACTTCTGCTAAAGTTAAAATAAAGCAACGCCAATTTTATATAAAAAGGCTGAAAATTACAAGAAAGGGCAGTTATATTTTATACGTAGTCGAGTGAAGTACTATTAAATTATAAAATGGCTCTTTCGTTCAAATGCTTTACTTTTCTTGCCTTAGAAGTATTACTATTTGTGTGCTTAAAATGTTACGCCAATGAAAGTTGTGAGACAATTCCAACTGAAATTCATGTAACCAAAGGTAGATAAAGTAAAATTTAATCATAATTTTATTATATAAGATACTTTTTTAGAAATGTTGTTATACTTTCAATATAAATTAGTAGATAGGTATATTGTAAATTATAACATATATAATTGGTTTATAGAGGAATATGATGAAATGGGCACCTTGGTAAGATCGTGTAGCGGCGAAGTCAGTGTCAATAAATGTGAGGGAATATGCAACAGCCAAGTGCAACCTAGTGTCGTCACACCAACGGGCTTTTTAAAAGTATGAATATTTATTAACTTTATCAAGACTTTTATTCAGACATTATTTAAAAAGAATTGTATTTTATTGTTGTTATTATGTTTTGGCCCTTTTTTAGGAATGCTTCTGTTGTAAAGAAAATTACCTTAGGGAGCGATTAGTAACTCTCACTCATTGCTACGACGCCGACGGATTGAGATTTGAAGATGAAGACCGCGCTATTATGGAAGTTCGTCTAAGAGAGCCTGCCGAGTGCAAATGCTACAAATGTGGAGACTACAGCCGTTAAATAATTATTAGACGATACTGAATTATCTTATGACTGGCAAAAATACATAAATAACTTCAAATGTAAATATTAAGGATATATGCTCCTGAAAGATGATTTTTTTAACTAGTTAATATTTTTTGTAGATGATGTGATACTGAACAAAGAAAATTCTATCAATATATTAAAGTTGAAAATGTTGTAGTTTTTATTTAAATACATTTCATAAGTACATTGATTGCCGATTTTCGGTGTTAACCTATTTATTAAATTTAATTGTTTTAAACGTTACAGCAATGATCCAAGTCATAATGAAAATAATATTGGAATAATATGTGCAGATATATCTTAAATTTTTTGCACATAGCTAATTAAGTGTCACTACAAATACATTTAGCTTAAAGTCAAAAAATTACAATGCTCTTTAATTATTTACATTTAAAAAGTAGAAATAATATATGTTTATAACTGTAAAGTAATATTTTAAGTCAATATTATTGGGTTAAGTAAAAAAAAGTTAATAATAAATACTGACTCCTAAGTAAAGATTGAAGCAACAGCCATCGCGTGTACAGTTAAGCATTGTCAAACTGCGCCAATATAATAATAATCATGTTTTTCTTTTGAAATAATTATTATTATAATAGCTAAGATTGTGTTTATGTGCGTGTCTATTTCTTAACCAAAAATTTTGAATTCATTTAGTTAAACTTTAATGTAATTAAAAGTTTCTGCAATCAGGCAGCTGGGCAGCGGCAACAACTTATTTAACAGCACCAGTAGTCTCTGATACCTCCTGCAAATCGCTTATATATCTATTATGGAGCTGTTAATGTTTTTTAAGAATAAGGCTATAGTAAAAGGCTTAAGAGTAACAGTTAATAAAATAAAAATATTTTTTTTTTGATTTTTTTACTCAAATTATATGCAAAAGCTCATTTCATGAACATTTTTTTACGATATTTATGTAAAAGTTGCTTTTTAAAACTGCATTATAATTTAGAAGAATACGTATCGTTTCTCAAGATTTCTGAATCATATATTTTATAACCTAATCTCTATAGTCTAAAAATATTTTGTGATTGATTTGAAGACTCATAATAAGTCTGCACATTCAAATATCACATAATTTAGTATTTCAATTCGCTCTTTCTAGGGTTGGTCCTTCATGTCTGAAGATCGTAGTCATGGTGTGAATCTTGAACTGATGAACTGTCTCCAACGGTGTCCTGTCAGTTGCAATGTCAGCAATATGGTAGAAATTCAAACGCATTGAAATGATGTTGATGAGCAATCATATTTGGAATTATATTTTTAAAACAATATTAATATTTTTAAGTTAAGTTAAGTGTAATAAAGTCAAAAATTAGCTGTGAAAAACCATTGCATTTTTTTTCGCTACAGCCCTTAGAAGCTCTTGTTAAAAAAAATTTTTAAATAACTCAATTTGGTATACTTCTAAACATGTAATAAATATATAGGTGTTAGATCCGTCAATTGAGATTTGAGTTATCACTCGTATAAAGAACAGAAAATAGCAGTCTTAAATTTTTTTTTAATTTCTGTTTTACAATAAAAATTGTTTTCTTTTTACCCTAATAAATTTAAAATTTAATTAGCGAATAGGGCAATTCAATTATTATCTTGTTTATAGTAGTTCAGGTTAGTTCTTTAATTATGGCGCTTCGTGCGTACCGGTAGACAACATACGACTTAATTTTGTATAATTTTTACTTTGTTTTGCGAAGTTTATTGTGCAGTTGTTGAAATTTATTAAGAAAATATTGGACTACCATAATACACACTGTAACGACAGAGGAAATATAAAACAGTAATAGGACTTTTCGTTTTGTATTTATGTATCCGGTACATCTCTACGACCAACTTATAGAATTAGACGAATTATTTACGATTTGAAATAAACGAATTGTATCACAATTTCTGATCAATAATAATAATTTAACAGAATAAAACACCAAATAGCTATTTTATATAGCAAAATTACAAAACTTAAAGTTGCCATAAAATATATTACCTATTTTAATTATTTGTTTGGCAGCAGTATTTAAAATAATCATGTTGTCATGAACTATTTACCTTAGCTCTATTATTTTTACTTAAAATCAAATTTCATTTCATTTATGTATACGTACGTACACTTTTATACTATAGTCAAGGAAAACGAGCGATCGGGTCACCTGCTCTGTTGATGACACCCAGCTTCTTCAAGGCCAACCTGGCCTTGCTTTCCATATGATCGCGATACTGGCAGTATGGATTTTCTTACTGGTTAACACGCATACTTGTGTTTTCTAGGGACTGAGAGAGAGAAGTTTTTTCCCGAGAAAGACTGCTCGGCTGTTGTATTAGGCGTCTACTGTTCTATCTTCTGCATAGCAATGAATGCTAGAAACCTCCAACACGTCATTGATATGCAGAAGAAACAGTGTAGGGGACAACATATAGCCTTAGGGGACGCCAGCGTTCACGGGTATGTACTTAGAGCAAAAACCGTGGACAGCGACACTGATGACCAGTGATAAAACTTGCGAGCCATTTGGATAAATTCTTGGAAAGCCCGTATGATGGAAGTTTCACAAGGCCACATTCGATGAAAGGGTTTTGCCATGTCTCAACTAACTGCCAGGCCCTTTTCCTTGCTTTCAAAAGTAGCAGCCCAGCTATGGGTTTAGGTAAACTAAGGATCACCGATTGACCAACCATGGCGGAAGCCATATAAGCGGTCGTTGATCAACCGGTGATCCTCCAACTAAACCAGTGGCTGGCTGCTTTTATGCCTCCATTACTTTGGACAGCAGGAAGGTGAAGTTGCCAAGTGCATCCGTCGAGAGCGCCCAGAACTGACGGATTCCGGATGGGTAGCTCTCAAGCTTGCCATCGATTTTCATGATATGCTAGGAGCTTGGCAATTACCGCTTAGAGTACCTAGAAGCTCGGTAGTACTTCCTTTTCAAGGCGGACTTTACCTTAGTATGTATCGCGCTTGCCAATGCCAGCTTATTTGCAAGATGTACCAAAACAAAGCTGTGATTTGCCACCAATTGGCACCACAGAGCTAGGAATGTAAAGTTCCATACTCATAGAACTAGGTCGGAGGAATTGTGGTTGTTTATATCTGAGAATCGCGTCGGTAAATTAAACAAGCAGCAGTGGAGCAGTCCTTTTGCCATAGCAAGCTCAAATGCAGTGCAGCCCTGTGTAGTCGGTGGTGGGTGACTCAACCTAATTGTGCGCATTGAAATCGCCAAGTATCACGACCTTAGCGGTAGGGATCTGTGAGAGTATATCGTTAATGACTGATTATTACACGTGCTCCATGAGTCGATCCGTTTCTGAATTATCTCTATGGGACTTGTACAGGTATCAATAGATTCTGATGTGATCATCCGAATTAACACGCAGCCAGATGGATGACAGGTCCTGATTTTTAACACATTTCCTACTTGACGAATCCTTACGATTACAGTGACCCCGGCATGAGACAAAGTGATGATCTGTTTTGTAGCCGGAGTATAGAAGACAAGCTGTGTCGCTCGGTCGGGCAACCTGAGTCTCCGTTAAAAATATAAAGGCCAGCCGTGCTGTCTTCAAGACCGTAGTGCACGGTGGCATTCACGTTGGAATGTAGACCCTTATAAAAATCCATGGGAAAACGTAATATTCATTCATAAAACAGCTATTAAAATAATAATACGTGAGATATCTTATTCTTACTTCATCCTTTAAGGGGATATCCCTTAAATAAAATAAAATAAAATAAACATATCAGACTAGATTTTAGCTTGCAGGTATAGATATAAATATCTTAAATATATATCCCAGGCTTCCCAGGCTTGGGCGTGTGAAGTCAAAGCCGTTTATCATAGCTAGTACAATGAATACTATTAATAGGGTTAGGGTATTTAAGACATTAAAGAAAAATCCATTATGGATATCGTGTTCACACTGCTTGAAATCTGTGTTTCACATCGGGGGTACGTTTGCTAAAATGAATTCAATGTAATACCCATTAAACATATATTTATAAGCATTATGAGATCATTTAAGCCCTTTATAAGCACGATTTGCTGTGAAATTCTTCACTCAAGTTGTAACTTCGAGATCAAAATACAGTGTACCAACTTACTTAGAAACAATTAAATATTTTACGTGATCATGTTGGCTTTCAGTACATTTTATTTTTCTATAATTTTTTTGTCTGTAAGTCTTTTTCCGGAAATAAGTGTTAATGGCCAAGAAGTACAGCTACCGCCAGGTGCGATTGCATTTTATTTAATATTAATTTTTATCTCTTTTTATGTTCGTGTTTAACGAAATATGTTTTTAGGCCTAGAGTGTCAAATGACTCCTGTTATTCATGTTTTACAACACCCTGGCTGTGTGCCGAAACCAATTCCTTCATACGCCTGCATAGGAAAATGCAGTAGTTATGTACAGGTACCTTTAAAATATATAATAACGAGTGTAAATTTAACATTTTACGTATAGTTCTTGTTAATAATTTTAGCATTTACAATATGTTACAGGTATCTGGTAGCAAAATATGGCAGATGGAACGTTCCTGCAATTGTTGTCAGGAATCAGGAGAAAGAGAAGCAACTGTAGTTTTGTTCTGTCCAAAAGCTAAAAGTGAAGAGAAGAGATTCAGAAAGGTAACCAAAGGAATGGTAATTTTGTTTTGAGTGTATTTATATAGGAGAACTTAAACATAAACTAATACAAATAATACAAACATGTTTTACAATTACATACGTGTTGAGTATTGTTTTACTTACAAGTTGCCACGTCACGTTATGGCCAAGGACGGTTTCTACATCGAAATATTGACTTTTATCAAACTAATTATGAATTATTTACTAATTTATATAAATATCTATACAAATACATATATAGAATTAGAGTGTCCTTAGTAATATTAAAATAATAGCTTTTTACTAAAATCATATGTAAAACCAAAATAACTGTATGTCTGTCTAAACAGATCTTCAGACTTCAGAGATTCCGGCTAATCTTTTGAACGGCTGGAACGATTTTGACTGGCAGATAGCTGATACAATAATGAGTGACTTAGGTTACTTTTATTTTAGAATTTCATACAGACTATAAATTATACACAATTATGATGGACGTTAAAGGACATAGTGATGCGTTATGGCTCACGATAAACGAAGAAAATTTCATAAAATTTCGTAGTTTGTAAGGCTTATTTGTCTTGTTCTTACATTTCATCATTAATTTATTTTTTTGCCGATGTTGATTGATTTTTTGCTGAGTGAGATTGAGCCCCGTACCATCGCTTTTAGTCAAGTCTATCAGCCACGATATATTGACAAATAAAATTGTATCTTTATAATGATCATCTTCAAATTTATAATTTAGATAGTTTTAAAATTATTATCTTTAAATAAAAATATTGCAAAAAATATTAATGACTTGTTTAATAAAAAATATATTGCATAATGATTTACAGGTGTCTACGAAAGCTCCATTAGAATGCATGTGTCGTCCATGCGGTTCCATTGAAGAGAGTTCAATAATACCTCAAGAAATTGCTGGATATGCCGACGAAAGCCTTTTGCAAAGTCATTTTAGAAAGAGTTTATAAATTCACAATATGACGATTATCAAATCCAAATGTAACAGCACGTAATATAACAATGACAATTCTGTAAATATGATTAATATATTGAAATAAAATTATTGAACTGAGTTTGAATAGTGTTTTTTTCTTTTATTGCGTTAAGTAAAAAGTGTTGTTAAAGTAACATTGCTTCACATGTTTATTATTTATTTATTATGCTTGCTTCAAGTTTGTTCCTCAAGATTATGATAATACACATCGCACCCTTAGAATTATAATGACCTATTTATATAAAAAATAAATTAAAGAAAGATTTCTTTTTGAGAAACGCTACATTAAGATTAATACATATATGTTTTTTAAAATTTAGTTTAATGAAAGTATAGTATTATTGATTTGAGTTGTTAACTTATTTATCGACGTAAAATATGACTATATAAAAATAATGTCAAAAAATATTGTATTTCGAATTAAATAAATGATGTCGAAATAAGGTCTTCTTAACATTAAAGTCACAATTTTTTTAAAAGACTCTTTGATTAATAGGTCTCTTTTTTTCTGGATTATTGGTCAAAATTTTGTATCATTCTTTAGTACGTCAATCTATTAATAAATTTCAGAATATTTTTAGAATTTGCGTATATATTAAAACTGTAAATTTAGTAGAAAAGGTTTATTTTAAGAAGTTCTTAAAATAATCTCCAGTCAAGATGGAGAAGTAAAGACTTAAGTGAACATGATTTAAGAAGAAAATTTCTTAAATAATATTCAGTTAAGTTATTATTTATTAATTTTATATCACAGGTTTTAAAGTAAGCTATCAATATTAAAACATAATTATTAATGTGAACACCGCTTAACAATAATATCACAATATTGACTGTTAAGATAGCGTTAAAATATTAGGTACCTACATAAGTACTTTCTAACAGTCTTAATAAATAAATAAAATTGTTCATATTTTACAAAATACAAAACATAAAAAATAGTATTTATTAAAAATAAACTCAAAAAGTGGAATAAGCTGGTAAGTAATTAAGTAATAGGATTATAAAACCATGCGTAATAACTCGGAATTAAGTTTTTAACAATGGGATCACGTCACGAATCAGTTAAATTACGTCCACTTAGTTCTAGTCATTGCTTTGCTTGCTTGCTTTGCTGCTATGCCTATGCCTTGGTTATCGTTATGTCATTTATTTTGTCAATTTTGTTTTTCATATTAACTACAACTAATTCTTTTGCATTATATGACGTTTTTCAGAAAAAAGTGAATGGTTCCTTTTTACAAAATGTAAGGAAGAACTTTTTTAAATTATACTTAAAAATAAATAAAGTTTTAGAGTTTCTAATATTTAAGGGTACGGAGTCCCACAATCGACAAAGAAGAGTAATAAATAGGAATTTTCAATATAGGATTGCGATCGGAATGTGAGCCGCTCAAAAAATCAAAATAATCTTTAAGATACGGTGGGGAAGTTGGATTGAACAGAATACAGTAATGAAGATGAAGTACTTGAGTATTCCTACGCAGGCGGATCGGGAGCCACTTGAGGTTTTTACGGTAGGTAGAGATATGATCATATTTACGTAAGCCGAATATGAATCGTATGCACACTTTTTCGATGCGCTCAAGTTTATTTAACTGCTCCTCTCTTAGATCTAGATAATAAAGGTCAGCCTATTCAAGAATCGTTAAAAGGAGAGTATTTGCTAACGAAATTTTAGTTGGAATAGAAGGAAAATTGCGTTAACGTTTAAGATGCCCCAGCGACGCAAACATCTTTCTACTCACTTTACTTACCTGAGAGTCCCAAGATAAGGTCTGATCTAAGGTGATGCCAAGGTCTTTAAAGGATTTACTGTCAGGTATAATAATTCCGTTAACAAATACCGGCGGTATAGTAGTTAGATCAATTCTTTGTATAAACTTGGCACTACTAACTATTATAAGCTGCGTTTGCTATAGGATTGAGTTTCAGACCAAATGACTTACTCCATGTATTTATGTTCCCTAATCTTTCGTTAATAGTCTTTATAGCAAGATGAGTTCGATAATTTGGTTGGATGGTAGATTTGGAGATCTTCCGCATATAAATGGTAAAGAGATGAACTGATTTACTTCATTTCATAAGAAATAGTATTGTTAAATATAGAAAATAAGAGACCACACCCGACCCTGCGGAACACCAGCAACAACAGTAGACCAATCAGAATACGAATCATGAATTCGCAAACGTTGCCGAAGTCCATACAAGTCATTTCGAAACCAGTCAAGTGCATCAGGAGATATGTTAAGTGACCTTAAAGTAGCAAGCTTGACATCGAAGTCAACAGACCCACAGGCATTACTGAAGTCCAGCAAGACTACAATTGTAATTTCCTGCTTGTCCATGCCTTTTCAAATATCATCGGTAACTTTTACAAGTGCAGTTGTCGTACCATGACCAGGACGAAAGCCGTATTGCAAAGGATTTTTATGAATCGGAACGACTTGGGCGTCTTTACAAATTGAAGGAATATGATTACTCGTGATTGAACAATTAAATATAGAAATGATTATAGGGAATATAATATCGAGGATGGGATTGAATCTTTTACGACTAACGCAGTCAGCACCCAAAGCATCAGAATGGATGGCTAGAATGGTCTTCTTAACATCACCTACTGCAAATTGACTCAAACAGAAATTCGGAGTACTAGGAGAGGCATTGAGATGATTGATGATATTTAATTTCGTTGTGTCATCCATAACACTAGAAGAACAGAAGTGCTTAATAATTTCATTGAAGTTCATATTTTGAGGATTTATATGTTGTTGTGCTTTGACTACTCCAATTGATTTTATTCGTTTCTGTTTTACATTCTTTCCTCTTTTCATTACCATCCAATCATGAAATTTTAGTTATCAATTTTTACACTAAATAAAAGAGTGCCTTTGAGTTTTTCTAATTCTGTTACGGACAGAATTTGATTAAATACAAAAGAAATAAGAATATCAAATAAAACATTTTATTCTTCATAACGGTGTTTTTTACTCGACACAGTGGAACAACAATTAATTATCAATTATTCTCTGTTTACTGATTACTTATAATTATTATAAGAAATACTTAAATACATTCTTTATAAGAAGAAACTTAGTAGATATACATTTTATGTACGATTAAAATATACTAAAATCGATTACGACCTATCTTTCGTGTGGCAATATATTGGATTAGCTGTGAAACGTCAACGTCACAAATTTTAAGTGATTGTTTTGTTTTGATTTCGTATTGGAATATTAAGTTACTTAATTTACCTTTATCAATTTTTATAAAATAGTCCTATCTAGAAAAAATGAGTCGTCGTAAGCGTGCTAAGGTAATCAAATTAACATGAGATATTACAAAGCATATAATTGGTTTGTTTTCATATGAAGGTTATGTTTATTGATTTTAGGCAGAAAACCGCGAACTAGATGAAAAATTGAAACAAGATGATTCAGAATCAGATCAGTCTGAAAAAAGTAAAATTACCCCTTCTAGTCCTACTTCTGTGGCAGGACGCCGAGAATCAACCTCAAGTCGTACAACTGATTCTAAAAAAGATGAGAAACCTATTATCATTGAAGAAACTAAAGCTGAAGACATTGAGGAAATCAATTATAAAGAAATGCTTAATAGGTAATACCAATAAATGAACATTATAATTTAAAATTCATAGTCAATAAAACTTATATAAACTAGTTTAGTAGAATAGAATATCATTGTAACAAATTTTACAATAATTTGTTATCATAATATTGCTGTACATTTAAAATATACTTAACAACAACATTTTGTCATTTTTAAGCTTGGAAGGAGCAGCATTTCAATCAAGGTTACCATTTGATAAAATGTCGTCTTTGGAAGCAGAATGTTTTTCCGACTTACAAGGGCCATCAAGCCACACATTTGTTCAAATTAGAAATCGTCTTCTAAAATTATGGTTTGAAGATCCTAAAAAACAATTAACCCAAGAAACTTCTGTCCAGAAAATAGAAGTAAGATATTAAAATGTTTCAGCAATTACTAACAGAACTCACTCTCAACTCAAATATTCATAATTATTAATTAAATTTAATAAATTTTTAAGTTCTAGTTCAAAAATGTTGTATTGTGGAGTTTAAGTTTTATAATAAAATGGCATTTTAATAAAATAGAAAATTAAAATAAGTTTCATATTTCAGCCTCCTTATAATGTAGATCCGGGCTTGGTCTTACGAATTCATGGATTCCTAGAACGACATGGATTTGTAAACTATGGTATATATGAAAGAGCTACACCCATCCCTTCTCCACCAAAAGGAAAACAAAGACCCAAAGTTATAATTATTGGTGCAGGTAATTTATAATTTTCTTAACTAATTTTTTATTATATATAGGTCATTAATAATAAGAGGTTGTTGTCGGGCAGTAGGACAGCATAAGATTTGAACCATGATTAGTTGAGAGTCCGAGTTCCCACTTTGAAGAATTTATTTTAAAATATTCTCATGTCTGAGTTCTGGTATGTAAGACAAAGCGCGGCGTTGAGTTCCGATGCTCACCTCACGATGTGTCAACCTAGCATGGAAGTGTGAAGAACAGAGTATCTTGATATAATGTTTTCTCTGATTACCCTGCTAAAAAAAATTATAGAGAATCTACTGAAAAAGGATATTACAAAAGTTGAGGATATTACAATAATTAATTTCTTAACTTCACATTTATATATTGGCACATCATTTAATGGACAAAATATTATCTTAGGTGTTTCAGGGTTAGCAGCAGCTCGTCAGCTAATATCATTTGGATGTGAAGTAGTTATATTGGAAGGTCGGGACAGAGTAGGTGGTCGCGTTGTAACCTACAGGAAGGGACCATATGTTGCTGATTTAGGTGATTTAGAAAAAAAAATTTTTTGCTAACTTTTAGAACTTTGTAGTGATTTAGGGAAGTATATGAGTTAATGCAATCTTAGTGGCTTAAAATTTTTCTTAGAGAATTATTTATATAAGTAGATGTTTCCTGGCCATGTCAAGTTCAAATTCAATTGAGTACCAGCAGAATGTCTATTGTTACTTGATAGTTAAAAGAAGAACCATGCAAAATGTTTAGATATAAAAAGATATAGGGCTTTTTAATTTAAAATAATAAAAAAAAACAGCGTCACGTTTCTTCTCTCATAACTGGGTAGGCAGAGACTACCTAGGGTCTAGACAATCCGTTCTCGATTTTCTGAATTCGAGATAACATAATTACATATGATAATTTTTAATGGTTTGACTGGGCATGTGCGTTACAACTCTATAATCGTCAAGAGACAAGCTATTACAAATATTTGATATAATGTGAATAGATTTATTACACAAACAAACCTCTTTAAGACAATTTAGTTGGGTCGCAGCCAAAAATCCAGCGTTTTAGCAGGAAAGGAAAAATATACATGTATACTGCCCAGATTGCTTATTAAACTGGATTATGAATCTGCTTAATAGCGGAGGGTATAAATATGTACTAAGCGTACTGTATATTAGGGTTTCAAATATATTTCACTATTAAATTGTTATATATGTATATATAAAAATAATATTTTACCATTCAAATTCCGTGCTTGATTTAGGTGCTATGGTAGTGACTGGTTTAGGTGGAAATCCTGTCACAACTTTGTCTGTACAAATGAATATGGAACTACATAAAATTAAACAGAAATGTCCTCTGTACGAAGCTTCTGGAAACCAAGTGCCTAAACATAAAGATGAAATGGTATGTTTTTACTAAATTTAGTTTTTTGTTTGTTTTTGTTTATTGTACTTTTTTTTAATAATTTCTTTGGTCATTTGGTAAAACAATAATAAAATAAATGAAATTAGAATTGATGTACGTGTAAAATTAATTTCATTAGTTTAATGTATTGCATTATTATATAGATATTGCTATATATATATGGACCTATGTTATGTTAATTTATTTATTGTAACAACGACCGCTTGTAAAAAATAAACAAAAAAAACAAGTCCATATTATAGGCTTGGGAAGATTTGATTGGTAACCGAATAGGTAAAGAATGGGACCCGACTGTTATTTCTATATATTTGCATCATCCGGTTGGGTAGTCGAATAACTAGTCGAAAAGTCACCTATTAATATATAGTGAGTTATTTTAGATTCATAGCATGCATTATTGTAGAAAGGCAAAACGAATGACTGCAAATCATCAAGTCCTGTCTCTATCATAAAGCAGAAAGCTTTAAAAAAACAAACAACTAATATCTATATATTTGATTTTGTATCAAAATTTGAAGGCATTTAAACCCATTCAACATTTTATTTTTGTAGTTAGCAAGCAATAATTTATAATAAGCGTATAAGAATTATAAACGTAGCCGGATGTAGAACGCATGGCTTAGCGGTCGGAGCGCTTGGACGGCGCGGGTTGAATCCCGTTGCGTTCAAATTTTTATACGTTTTCTAAAAATGTTTTTTCTAAATGAATCTATACAAATATTATTTGCTTGCAGGTGGAACGTGAATTCAATCGCTTGTTAGACGCCACGTCGTATTTATCGCATCAAGTGGATTTCAATTATTACAATGATACACCAGTTTCTCTGGGGCAAGCTTTGGAATGGGTTATAAAGTTGCAACAGAAGAATGTTAAACATAAACAGGTTATTAATTTAATTTTTAATTATATTATTATTTGAAAAACTTATATTTAGAAAACGTACAATCATTTGAATGCAGATATTCAATTTTTTATATTTTTTTATACGTTTCCTAAATATATGTTTTTCAATTTCTTAAGTGTGTGATTAACACTTTAAAAACGATGTTAAAAATATATTATTATTTATTTAATTGTAATTAAAATATTTACAAATAACAATTTATGCATGTACGTTATTGTTGCGGGTTCGACTGACAGTCGATATAATATATCGTGGGATATAAAAAAATTCCGGGTCACATTTAAAAATGTTGCAAGTGGGAAAAAGCATCTGTTTTTTTATATCTGTGTGTAAATCTTGCATGATGGGTAGAGTTGGCTTTTGGGCGTACAAATGTTATACAAGACGGCGGTGGATCAATTTAAATGTTAACGATAAGGAAACGTTTACTAAATGCTAATATTAAAATTATCTACATACAGATTCAACAATTAAAAGCAGTCATCACTCTTCAAGAGAGACTTAAGAACAACATTAACAAGTAAGTTTTTAAAAATAATTAGTTTATAGGTCTTCTGGATTAATTACAATTTTTTAATAAGACGTTCGTAGAATATACAATTTTTTTTTATAATTAATATGTAGGTAAGTTTCATTATATATGGTCTAACTTAAAAGTCATGAAGGTATTGAACAATTGTAACACAAACATTGAAATATAGAAATTATATCCTTGTTATATTATATATTATGTATTTTTTTCGTCCTGGCATTAATTCCACCATTAGCCAGGGTCTGCCTTTCAACTTAACCTCTGCACGATATATTATGTCTATTATATTGTACAATAGAGGTCATCGGGGCAAAGTGAGACAATGTCAGACTGCAAACGCAATTGGTCGTGGCTTAGATGTCCATTTGGAGGAAAGATTATATTTGAATTACTTTCATTATTTCGCTCTGGTACAAGACAAACCGCGTTGAGTACTACTATTCTATTCTACACGCAATGTTTCGAATTCGTTCGTTTTGTGTATGCCAGAAAATGCATAAAGCAAAAAATAATGTTAAATGTAAATACTTAAAACATGCTTTAAAAATGTAAAAAAAAAAAATTAAAAATAAAATCATTACTTTTCCTTATCTAGAATGTCCGATGTAAAAGAACTATTACAATCTATGAAGATAGAAAAGGAAGCTTTGCTCGCAGAGAAAGACAAAGGTGCATCTGGCGACGCGAGCATCTTACAAGAGTTCAATTTGCGAAGACTCAACCGGGAAATGAACCTGCTATGTAATGAGTATGAAGCAATGCAAACACAGAATAGCACTATTGAGGATAAATTGGCCCATCTCGAGACTAATCCGCCTAGGTGAGTTTAATTTAAAGAGTTGTAACAGACTTTTAAAAAATTGAATGCAGCGGGACTCCGACCCGCTCCTCTTGTAAACTATCCGCAGTGCGGTTTCAAGTCCCACTACGTATAAATTTTTATTCTTAAAATGTTTTCATGTACTGTGTAAATAACACTTTCAAAATATGGAAAAAAAAATATTAGTTTCAACTGGAAGATTACCCACCTATCAATATAAAAATATATATCAACGATAGTACGAATTAATAGTAACGCTTTTGAGTCATTTCTTGTTGTCTGATTTTCTTGAAAATATGCACACCTGTCCGAGTCCGATGATATAATATATTTTAGTCATCAATAAGTCAGTAATAAGTCAGAATTATCGACTACGAATTTTAGTGTCTCTTATTGGTTTTATTTCTTTTATATGAATTAATTCGTTTTTTGGAAAGATAAATATTTGTATTTGGCTGTTTTAAGATTGTCGTTTGAGTGTTAACTTATGATACGCAGATTAACCTTAATTATTTTGGTTCATTCTAGTGATATAAATAAAAGCGATTACACTTTTTTGTATAAATTGATTTGTGATTTAACGCTGAGAAATGATAGGGTATATCGATTTAAATAAATTTTACAAAACCCATTATTCGTCTTTGACAAATACTCGTACGCACATGAAATTAAGCTAACTGAATAAAAAATAATTTCCCCCATTCTACCGTCAAACATGAAGAAAATTCTTATTTGAAATAACTTTTTGCTTCCATTCCATTCCATATAAGTATTTTTTAACCCCCACAATAAAAGACGCAAAAAGAAGGGTGCTATAATTTGATGTTAATATTTGTTTATTTCTGTGTGTGGCATCGATTTCGTAAATTGATCCAACAGCTTGAAGAGTAGCAGCTCTTTTCCAAAATTATATGAGGCATTTTTGGCATCTAATTAAATATTTTTAAGGGTTGTTTTTTAAAGTCCAATACTTGTTATAAGAAAGTATTTATATACACGTATCTAAAGCAAATTAGATGTTCCTATAATTTAGTTAAGATTTAATAATTATTTAGCAAAGGAATAAAACTTCTTTATAATTAATTACATAGAATCGGAAACAAATGGCTTCAACTTTTACAACAAAGAACAATTTTGTTCAATTGGGCTTAGTAGAAAATTAATTATCTTTCCTAATAAGTTCAGGCTTACTGCTGTTGGTGTAATTTAACTATGTGTTTGACGTGGATTTGAGAACATTTTAATTAATATTTTACATTTGTTTTGATTTATTATATTGTTAATGCTATGAATATATATGAAAGCTGTAGTCATTTTGTAAGTAACAGTATTGAGATCAGTTAAAAAGATGTTTCTTTTTATTTTGGTAAAATCTACATACCAAGAACTCAGTCGAATGATTTTGGTCAGGTGCGGCTTCAAATTACAGAAAATATTGTTTTACAAATACCTAAATTATAAATAATAGCAAAATGCTAATACTATTACAACTATTTAAGAGTATTTTTTTACTTCGGCTCGTAGAATCCAATCCCAAGAGGCAATCGTGGCCCAGTGTCTTACTGTAAACACGATTTGTTGTGGGTTCGATCACCACTCGGCGGAATGATTATTTTTAAATTAGTACAATTGCTCCGCTCTAGTAAGAAACAGTGTGGCTTTGAGTTCCGCCACTAAACAAATTATGTCTCCATGTGAGGAAATGGAGAACGGAGTACTTTGGCACTGAGTTCTCTTTAACAAAAAAAATAAGAGTAAAAAAGACGCCTAGTAAAATATTTAACAATGTAAATAAATATGTTCCAGGTTTATAAAATAAAAATTTTGTAAGTTAAACAAAATTTTAATAATGCTACGTACGTATTTGCAGCTCGGTATATCTATCAGTACGTGATAGACAAATACTGGACTGGCATTTTGCCAATCTGGAGTTTGCAAACGCTACGCCGCTAGGAAACCTCTCACTTAAGCACTGGGATCAAGATGACGACTTCGAGTTCACAGGGAACCACTTGACAGGTATTTGATACATTCATTTATGATCGGCTAGTAGTTGCCCGCAACTTTGTTTGCATGGGCTTTGAGACCTTTGCCATACTATTTCTAATTCTATCTTTCATGGTTTCGTTTGTAAATATTAAACATACCGTTTTTCCTATTTCAGTAGGAATTTCAAAACAAAATATTTTAGTGCTCCCCTATAGGTACTTCCTTGCGACAATTGCCTTGTGATTTCATTTCTACAGTTCATGGGAATTACATCCTTAGGGATCCATTTTTGAGGTCTAAATAAGACGCAATTAGAAGATATTTTGTAATAATGCAAGTATTGTAAAGATATCTTTAAAAATACATTACTTAACGTAATCGCAAATAGTTAAAACTTGGTGATTAGTTGATAATAACGGTTTGGATCGCGGAACAGGAAATTCATGTCCTGTCGTAGCGTGCGATAGTGAACTTTCACAGTTTATATCGTCGGCAATTTACTTCTCTAGTTTAACGGGGCAACAGCTTATTATTATTTTGAAAAAGTCGTAAGAAATAAATAAGAAACAGAATAAATGTAAGAAATTAAATATCGAAAATGTACTGTTATAAAAAAATACAACGACGACATTGTCACAGACAAACAAACTAAGTACTTGTTGATTCATAATATGTAATAATACCCAAGGTCCAACCTTAAGTATAATACAGCACCAAATTTACACCAAATTATTGGACCAAGCACCTGTTGGGCGGGCGGTTTCCAAGAGGCTCGTGGTCGTGCTTCGTTCAAATTTTTATACGTTTTCTAAAAATGTTCTTCATCTTAACACTTTAAAAATGTTAAGATAAATATATTTGCTTTTCTTAATTGAAGTAATGGCACTTTCTAGACAACAGTAAGTATAGCTTATAGGTACCTTGGTGACTTACTCTGTAGAGCGGACGCTCTAGACATTATTGCACTACTGTTTATATCTATCACGATCAAATTGTCTGTTTTATAAGACTGTTTTCAGTATAATAAAGTACTGGCATCGAACCCGTGACCTTAAAACGATGTTGCTCATAATTTTATTTCCAATTAAATCAAAATCTTTAATTTTAATACATTCCAATCTGCGCGGACAAACTACATGCATAAAAATACACAAAATTTAAACTTTACTATGTGCCCACATGGATTATACAGATTCGCTGTGTAATATGTAAACTCAGTACTGGAATTGTAAAACTTTCTCTAAAGTCCAAAGCTTTAAAGTTTTTAGTATATTGCAAAAGCTTTTAAAACGTATTTCAGTAAGCCAATGAATTGAGTGCTTATCTCGAATAATATGGTTGTTTAATAAATAGAGGAACATATGTTAATCTTGTAGTTTTTAAGCCTTACACTTATTCATTTTTAACGGTAAAAGGCTGAAAAATAAGTCAATTAGATTGAGCATTGAACTACATAAAATCCCAAAAATATAAAAGTATAAAAAAAGCTGGTTATTATGCCGCCCGTATGAAATAAGGGAGACTTACCGAAGGGAAGTTAGAAAGTATTATACGTTAAAAGTATGTTAATCTCACATTCAGTTTTATATTAATCATTTCTGTAAGTAAATACTGAAAGCGATTAAAATAATAACATCTTTAAACGTGTTATCAACACAGTAAAGAATATTTTTATACCTACAGCTTCATGCTTTTTTCCCGCATACCAGGATAGTCAGGGAGAACTTAGTGTCGAGTCACTCCGTTCTCTACTTTCCGCCCGAATTCTAGACGTTGCTACATTGAGTTCCATATTACCAGAGTGGAAGAATGAAAATTATTGAAATGTTCTACTAACCAATCGCATTTGCAGTCACACGATGTCCCACTGGTCCGCGATGTCCACGTTTTATACCATTCTAAATATTTAAACTATTTAATTTACTTACGAATTATCAATATATGGGCTTTCGCAGTAACCTACATACTTTTTCTATTCTTACTCCTCATCACACTTGTTATAAGCTGTTGACAAAATTAACAAACAAAATTCTTTTAATTTAGTCAATGTTTTGTCTAAAATTTGTAACACGATAAGTAGAAAATGTTACGGTTAAAGCTCTTTAAGTGGGTTAAAGGTTAGCACATTAAGTTCATAAATCATGAACCAATCTGTGTCGACATTTGATCGATCGGGTAGCAAAATAAACGAGTCATCGCTTTAGCTGTAATTATAGTCATTCGTGTACACTAGAGGCAATAACTTCGATTAACTGCAGTAGGTACTCGTTATAGTTTTGCAACAATTCCATCTACATGCAGCTATACATTAAGCATTGTGCCACATACAAAAGTTGCCAATAGAAATAGTTTTCCTTTAAAGGACATTCCGCCTCTGAGCATGAGAAATATCGACAGTTAAAATTGCATGCAGTAATGTTAATTATAAAGTCAGAATTTACTTGGTATGTTAGTTTTATTGTTTTTTAAATCGACTTAATATATCTTACTTACATATTTAGTAAATATATAAGCTGATTTTTAAATTCTCTTTAATAGCTTGAACTACAAGTTATTAAAGTTAACTTTTAAATATAATCGTAGTTCATTGGTAATTTGAAAAAAGTGTGTGTATGTGCCAAAGAGCTGTTGTTAAATTGTATTTAACGACTAGCTGTGCCCGCTGCTTTGTCCTCGTTGAATTCTATAATAAAGTTACTCTTTATTACCTTTCTAGTCCTTTCAAAATTGATCCAGCAGTTCCAGAGATTGCCCGGAACAAACAGACAGACAAAAATTGTAAAAAATGCTTTTTTGGTATATGTATTACTTGTATTACGTTTCACGTTTTAAACATGCAAATGACACTTACATATATACAGTTTCGAGTAGGCGTAACATGCCACCAGGTTAAGGCACTGTGTCATCTCATCGATGTTTTAAAAAGAAATCTTGCATGTAATGCTAAATAAATTCAAAATGCTGACTTAAAATAAAATAAAAAAAATATTTGTCAATAACATAACTTTATGTTTTAGCATTTAACAATTTTTTTTGTTATTCAACAAAAAAAATAGTTAAATGAAAATCATTTAAATACAAAAATATTAATTAAATTTTACGGGGTTTATACACAAAATGCATTGTATTTACGCTGTAGTATATATTTTATGAGGTATAAAGGCAGAAAATTGATTATTTGTTAAGATAATACTGTAAATTGTTATTTATAATTTCTTATATTTAATGTCTAATATTTCATAGCACTTCATTAAATGATTAAACAAAAAAAAAATAACGTATTTTTTTTGATTATTTAGTAATACACATTTTTTTTTATGTATGGATCCACTTCTTTTGAGAAATACTCAAATAAAAGTGTGTCTTAAAATTTTTAAAACTTGAATGCTAACAAGTACGAGTAATATGTTGGTTTAAACTTATTATCCACTTAGCGTTAACGATGATCATCATTAAATTCGTTCTAATGATGTCGGATGAGCGTTGGAATACGTGTATACAACAATTCCTGTACGATTTTTAAATACATTTTGAGAATAGTACCTAAAGAATAATAAAATATATTAACATAAATACATAGAAAAAAAGTGCTTACGCTTAAATGTGTATAGAAAAGTAATAACACCTTTTAGTCAGAAATAACTAAAACTGATGTTTTAAATAATATATTATTCAAGTAGGCACATCAATACAGCATCAACTTATAGCATTCGCTAGTGCCACGAAATCACCGTTATATCATTTTGAGTTATCAGGCACATTATCCATGTATAATTTCGCAGTGAATAGCTATTTCGAATCCCAAACGTGTTTGGACGTTGCCGTCCCGCCCTAAGGGTTCTCTACGTTGCAAATGTGGAATTTTCGAATTAGTGCTTACTTGTGATCTTTAAACGTATGGCGGATTTACGCTTCCAGCGATCGTTCGTGTCAATAATTACTATTATTTCCTGCCTCCTGTTTCCATCTTCCACTGTTTGTAAATTATCTTGCTTCTGTGAATTTTCACCATAAGTATAACATAAATGTCATGAATGTTACAACTGCTTTACCGTGCTTAAACAGACTTCACACGATTATGACGCATATAAAAAATGTTACATACATTTTTTATACGTGGTTTTATTATATATTTACTTGATTTTTAGATTACACGCCCCCGTTATCCATTTTCCGTCCGAAATCGAGATATTGCGTGTCAAATGACGGAACTCAATGCAAAAAACTCAACTTTTTCAACTGAACTCAATTTTTTTGTTACCAGAGTGGAGAAGACACAAAAATTTTAATATAATTATTCTACTAAGTGGGAATCGAACCCACACGAATTGCAGTTTGCGGTACGCTGGCCTACTAAGCCACGATGGCTTCATATTAATTTAATAGTGCAATTGTGCATATGATCAACACAGTAGCTTATTATTATTATGTATATATGCTTTACGCACGCACGTCGATAAAGTAGTCAGTTACATAAAGCATGGGAACGTACGGAGTGAGACTGTTCACTGTTGGTAGTATTCAACCATGTGATATGTATCGCGACAATCACGGGACGCCTCTTTGTAGGACGATGCGTGCATTGTCGGCCATAATTCTTATTCCGATGTCCAGCGTGGGTAGTTGAAAAATGACATCTTGATTGTTGCGCGTTATCCTACGTATGAGAATGTCGACTCGGGCAGTAAGTCGCGTGCAGCACCATTGTAGAGCCTCGCTGCCACAGGCCCTACAAATTGAACGATTGTTAACCGTTCCATGGAACGCTATCGTGACTCGTAGAATTATTATATTTACCGGGATATCGTATTATGTTAGGCCGGTACTTTGTGCATAAGGCTTATTTGGTCGCATGCTCGACTCCGCACATTACGTCGAGAACTGGATTAAGTTTACGATTGAATTTAAATTGGTTCTCGTTTACAAGTACAGTAGTTATCGGTCGATATAATTTTATGATTTTACGGCTATACGATTTTATTTTTGAATATTTCTTATCATCAATATGTAAATTTTCATTATTTTCATATCACACTGTAGGTGTGTTAAATTAACATATTTTATTCGTGGAGTAATAAAATACATTGACACTAATTATACATTAAGTATTCTTAATTTTATAATAAAGTTACTAGTAAATTTATATGTTTACCTGCATTTTACCAATGAGAAATTATAGTCAAGCGAAATTATAGTCAAGTCTCGCGGTGGCCTTTACGGGCGAATGATACTTTATAGTCAGGCTCGCAGCGGCAACAAGTTTTTGATAAGACCACGCGTGAGGCAATAATGTATGAGATACAGCTGAGACTTATACCTCATTTATCACGCACTCTATGAATAAAATATCCGGACGCATTGTTTTAAGAACTTATTCGGTTAATAAGTTTCATAGATACGTATTAGATATGTAAGCGCAGAAAGATTTAGATTGAGTGTAAGTTGTATAGTATTTACTAGCGACCCGCTCGTGGCTTCGCCTGCTTAAACTATATAGTATTTTTACCCGCCCGCGTTCTCATTTAAATCACAAACTTTGCTTAGATTTATAATTTAAATAGTTATAACTTTTTTATTTATGAACCGATAGAAATGAAATAAACAATAAATGTTAAGGGAAGTTTACCATAATACATTAGTCAAAACTACATTTAAATCGGTTCAGCTGTTTTGGACATTAGCGTGCACAAACGCACATACAAACAGATAAACAGAAAATATCATTGAAAGAAATGAAAAATTTTGGCTTAAATTTTATTATATGTATCGATTAGAATTTAAATGATTGAAATTTATTTAATTCATATTAGTATCAGAAAATATTGTTTACTTTTTAATGGTAGTAATTTTAATAACACAGTTATGGTTAGAAATATGAGTATGCCTGCGAAGGCGTCGGGGGCGTGGATGAATAGAAATGAGACGACGAATGGCTCTATTAATACTCTATTGTTCCCTGTGATCGTTGAGCTGCGCAAGCGTGTACATTGTTCGTCTTGTGGCTTTCACGAGTTTTGCTATAGTTCAGTGACGTCATCCTGCGACCTAAATGCTTATCTTGTTAGAAGTGATTTGCATTCGCCGAAAGCTACACAGTATGTTGAAACAGTAATTGCCGTGACAAATCCTGTAATTCCTTATCAATACGTTCATATGAGTACTAGTAATGTTGTAAACGTGCTATTTTTATAGTTAATTTAAGAACCTACGGTCCAAAACACTACGCATTTCAATTCCCGAAATCGACAATGTTGAGTGGTGGAACTCCACTTTACGCGTTGTCGTGCGTTATGGGACATGAGAATAATTTCCCCAAGTAGAGTTTGAACGCATAACCCCAAAAGTTTTTACAGTAAGACGTTGTTCTATTGCGCCACTTAACTTTAATCATATTTTATATTAAATTCTGTTATATTTTTTCTTCGTAATGTTGACGGTAACTTTTTAAAAAATAATTAATCAGTAGAAGACGCATATATAGTTAAAATAACTGTGGCAATTTTAAAAGCTTTTTCACTTTGTTTTAAAATATAACCATGAGCCAGATGATGCGTAAAATAAGCATTACCAACGTGTCACTTTTTATAAAAGAGTAAGTTGATTTAATGTTTAAATTACTACAGTTAATACTTATAATAATTGTGACTAGATTAAAAAGAATATAAGAAATTCTTTCTTATAAATCATCGAAGAGAGTCTCATAAATTGCTCGGATATCACGCAGCGTCTATTGAAACAAGCATTAGAGAAGGGTAAGAGGCTTAAAAGTAACTAGCACATCGTGATAAACCGGGCGCGCTGTTTGTGAAAAGCGACAAATATGCGGTGTGCGACTTCAATTGGCAAGCTTTGTGCTTCTAATTGACAGGCATTTGATAGTATTCGTATCACACCTTGTTTAGTGTATTTTGGAATTCAAATAACTTTGAGCATCATCAAAAAATACCCTAAATCATTCCTTTTTAATTAATTCCAAAAAATACCCTAAAGCATTTATAAATTTGACTTTTTTTTATAAATCACAAATAAATAAATACGAAATGTAAATTATATGTAATTTTGAATATATAAAGCTGCGACTGTACAAGCAAATTGTAGTTTTAAAAGACAACCCTCTAAGTTGGTGAAGGCAAATAATTATCTAATATTTAATATTTTATATATAACTAACTATATCTAATATTTTATTTTGTTTGGGCTTCTAAATCTAGTTTATTACTACGGAAATGTATTCATGGGGATTTTTCCATTGTGATACGAATGAATATTGCCGATTGACTTATGCATTATGAACGCATTCACAAAGAAATAAATTAATTAAATTTTATTATAAATAAATAAATAAATAATAATAATAAGTTTTAAGTTACACATGAGCTGAATATGAACTTCATTTTAACCGAATAATAGCACTCGTTCAAATTTTGATTATTCTACGTTAGTTTATTGGGCTTCAGCTTTAACTTTCCGTTCATTGTTAAAGTTGTAATCCTCTTTGTGAACCCTAATTGAATTTACTGTTATGCTAATACTCTGATTTCCCATCTTATTTCGTTAATAGAGGTCTGTGGTAAACCAATTAAAGGGAACGTTTCTGGATTACTCAACTTTCAGTGTAAGGATAGTTCGTGGGCTGATATGTTCTATATGTGAAATTAAACGATAACTAAATCTTTTATTGGAACGTTTTGTAAATTTAAAATGTTTATAAATCATTTCGTTGTATATCATTAAAATCATTTTGGTATTTGAATTTGTAATTATTTATGGACTAAATGTTGTTGATTGGGTACTAGCGTACTACTGAAACTAGCTAACTCTCTTAGTTTTATATGTCCAAACATATGTGCATATTCACAACACGTAGAGAGTTTGTCTTTTGCCAAGCACCTGAATTGGTACCACCGCAAAGCAACCAATTTTATTACGAATCATTCTTCCTATGGTTTAAGCCAAAATAGATGAAACATTACCGCAGTAATAAAGAGACACTACGTATCGTGAAGGTATGATACGTATAACTTTCATTAGTCGCCAAATTGAATTATGCACCAGTGCATATATATATCGTTTTATTACGCATTTCAGAGGTCTCAACATTCCGTCTGTGGACTCTAATGGTGCCTTATTGCGGTTTTATAAACGTTGTTGCGACCTGTATTACATTCCGGGAACATCTTGTACTCTCGTCTTCTGAAATATATTGCCATGAATTGAATTTCTACTCAGGTGGCGGGCGGGTATGATGTTTTCTAAGCAACTTAAAATATATAGGATAAAGTGGCATGCATGTAAGTTTTTACATAGCGTATATAGCGTATATACTTTGCTTGTCTAAAACTAGTCTTTAACTTTAACATATTGTAATCAAAAAATGACACCAAAAAATAATTTTATTTAGAGTGATAAAGTTTGTAGAGCTTTTGAATAAATTCAATATTTTGATTTTATATAATTGTATATATATATATAGGACAATAGTTAAAAAGAAATTTACGATATTCCTAAATCCATGCTGATAGCTTCACAATTTGCTCATGCTGAAAGCGGCCAGATGGTGCCTAGAGTGCAAAATGAAACACGTTAGCACTTCGCTTGACGTCAGTTCCCTTTTTTGTCATGCCGCCTGCGGATAGCCATTTATCAACTTTTTACAGAAATACTTGTTTTAATTTATGCTTACTAACTTCCAAGTGCTATCTCCGACCTCATTTGCAGCTTCATAGATGTTTATGCGTGCCAGAAGAAGCTGGCTAGTGACTTTGCTTAAATTATATAAATAAAAGACTCCATAGAAGATTTTATATTTTAATAATAATTATAGACCTATAACATTAATAACTCTATACAACAATTAATCACGTATAGTCGACAATATTTTATTTATTGAAATATATTTAATTTGCAAGCTATGAATAAAATGTTGAAGTAACAAAATTCAATCGTTTATTGAAAAAACAATTGAACAATAATTATAAAATTTGACAAAACACATTGGATAAAAAAACTTAATTTTTCAAGTTATCAATTTGATTTCTTCTCCAGATCAGAAATTTAACTTACAATTAGTGAACAATTATATGACTCATTAAATACACATTTAATGAGAGATGCGTTATGGTTTATAAGGTGGAATGTTTTTAAACGCTGCTGATGTAATTACTTTTGATCCTCTGTTAATATATCTGATAAGAAAATAAAAAAAATGGCCGCAATTTTCAGTTAATTAAATTGAAAATTTGAGCTTACTTTATTACATTTTAGAGCTATACCAATACTCTACTATATATACTAATGTCGATGTACTCATACTTTTTTGTTGCCATATAACAAGTCGATTTTAACGCATTACAGTATTTATATAGTAAATATTTGTTATGATGTTATCTTATGAATGTAAATCTAATCTAAAATAAATTATTTGAATTTAAGTTTTACTTTATCACTTGATTTACGTATGAGTAAACCTACTTAAAAATATTTTAATTATATAATACGGATACAAAATAAATTCCTCATAAATTATTACTTCAAATCATATTGTGGTAAGATAATCAGTAAAATAAAACACAGGTGTCCAACTGTCTACGTCTGCTTTGTTGAATTCGAGAGTACCCTGCAAAGTTATAACTTGGGCCATGCCGCAAACTGCTTGCCAAAGGACAAATTCCGCTTATATTAACTTTTGTTCAGAGTAAATTTCACTCCAGCCATGTGGCCGTTGCACTATCAAGTGGCAAAGTTTTAATCTCGTTCACTATTCTATGCCCTCCATGTAGAACGTATTCACTACAGACACACTTTTCTTTAATGAAGATATGAAACTTTACAAAGTTTGTAATATAATGTCCAAAGTTGTTCCGTTTCTAAACAGTATGAATTCAGGTTGCGCCTCACGATACAATAGAAAAAAAAAAATAGGAAAAAAAGTATATAGGAATACTTTTCACACTGTGTTTGTCTTACCTGTGATTCGGAGATCTAATTTCGATACGCTCATGTATGCAACGTCATAGCTCAAGCTTACTAAAAGGGAGCACTTAGCCACAACGTAATTCCGGTAAAAGGTTCCCCGGTTGCGCCGTACATTCTCTTAATGTTTATTTGAGCGAAAAAGTTCGACGATCATTAACTCGATTTGGAGGTTAATGAAATGCGCTCGATTTAGAACATATCCGTCGGACTGCAGTCTTGCGATAAAATCACATGTGTTAAGATGGCTCAGCTGATAAACACCTTTTATAACATTTTGTAAAGCTTCATATTTAAATATTAAATTTTATTTAGATTCATCTCGGCACGTTTTTAATTAATTTTGTAAACCATAAACATTAAATAAGTATTTTTTAAGTAATTTATAAATTTTGTTTGTAAATGGTTAAACCTTAATTTTTTTCTGGACAAGTTTCTTGTTATTTTCGTATTTTTTTTAATATTTTTTTATATAATTCATTAACTTATAAGTTTGGTGAAAGTTGTTTTCTTTATCGCTCTAGTTACTTTTAAGCATCTTCGTAAATTTTGTTACTACTTTTAGATATACCATTTTCATAAAAAAAAAATCATATTGAATGTTTCATAAAAATTGTTTTCCTTCATTTTATAGGTACATAATTGTGTTGTAAAATAGTTCGAGTTCAATTACATTACAAAAAAATATGATACCGTTTTATGTATAGTAAAGGCATAAATGTCATTTAAGCAATACACGGTCTCTGTACTTGTGACTTGTCTGTCTAAAATATGTAGCAATAAAGTCGAGTCGGACAATATCCGGACATGTTAGGATTCGTTTATTGTCCCGGTACTACGTGTTGCGGCCGCTGTCTTACAAATCGTCGTCGTGCCGCAGTTTTTAATACTTACATATGGCGCTTTTGTCCGTTTCAATTTTATATGTATCTAAAAAAGACAAGGTATATTATTTTTAGATACATAATATAAAGTTGGTGTATATGGTGTACATGGCGTTAGCATATAAAATATATATTAAGGATTTATTTATATCTTTTGTAGATATAAATAAATATTATGACGCCGTTGTGACTCCAAATAGACACATATTAATTGTTGGTTCAAATAATAATCAGCAACTCCGTCTTTCAGAAGGAAAGGAAATTATATACTAAAAACATATATTTCATATAATAATATATAATAATATGTAAAATAATATATAATAATATGTAAAATAATAATGTATAATACTGTCATTGACAGACACTGGCTAGGCTGCGATTAATGCCAAGTAGAAGAAGAATGTAATCATCGAATGTAGTTTTATACAACTAGTATCAAATTAGGAAATGGTTAGAACGTTTTGCCTTCTTGATAATAATATATAGTATTCCTTAAGAGATTAACGAAGATATAAAGAGGCAGTAGTGGAACAGTACTGTACGTGTAACACATTAGTTCTTATTTATCTGCACGATAACTGTCTATAAGAAACGCCCTCTAACAAACTCTACTCATTAGTTCAATAAAAAACACCGTCGTCCTTTAATTGCTGCACCATCTACACTCGGCAGTGATTAACGTGTGATATCTACTTAACAAAGCCATGCATTTACTTTATTTTTACATTAAATAGTAAAAATAAGTTTTTTACATGACGCCATGATTTTTGCAGATTTTTATACATACAATATCTTTGCATTTTACATATAAAGTGTAAATGTAACAGAATTTAATAAAGTCAGTAAAAGAATAAGAAAAGCGTCACTGTAATAAGTCTTTCAGAAGCAACACGGCTTTCGACTTAACCCAAGTCGGTCTGTACCTTCGAAGAATGGAATTATAAAGGCCCTCGACCACTGAGTGCTGTAAGCGCATTATTGCATGGCACTCGTGGCTCGCGGCTCGGCACGACGCTTTTCGAATGTACAATGCCCCTTAAGCTCCACACCGTATTTTCGGAGTAAGTGCTTTGCTAGGCGAAATGAAAACTGCTTTTGGTTCTTATTCAGATGCGAGTTGCGATCCTCACTTCCTGCAGCGGTATTATCATATACACAAGAATAGAGTATTTTATAAGATTACCGAATACAAACAAAGATAAATGACAATGTTAGTTCATACGAGTACACGTCTATGAGGAATAAAACCTTCAATAATAATTAATTCATTGTTGAATAGTAAGATATAAAAGTTTAATCTAACCGGATTAGTTAATGTGAATATCCAGGATGACAGATGGAAACGCCCAAATGCAAATTGTATTGTCTATAAGCGTGTCCCGGCCTAGCTGAAGAGTGTGTCAGCCTACGCAGCTCCATCACAATGAATATAACTTCGCAACATTATGCTTACCGAGACAGATATATCGTAGCCTCTTTGTAATCTGTTGATTACCGAATCAACATCGCATATACTATATAATTACACTTTAAACATATGTGCCAAAATTCGAATAATTTTATATATTTATGTGCAACAAAGATAGGAGACCAGTGGTTATATGCACATAGATAAGTCCTCAAGATATTGACATGAAATGTTAATTTTATACAATATAGGTAAATGCTTAATGTATCGTCGTAGCATTAAAAGCGCAACTTTCTTTGCCCTCGTAATAGTACCCCATCAACCGATTCAATAGAGCCTTTCGATGTGAAAAGATCACGCGATTGAGACGTTGCCGTTTTACGAAATGTCGTTACGACACATTTTATTATGACGTCACTTCTATTTGTACTTTATGTGCAAGAAGTATTTTACACATGTTATTTTAAATTGACTACTAAATTTTATTAAGTTACTGCTTATATAGTATTATTGTTTTTAAACTAAATGTAATAAGAATATTATTAACGTTGGCAATACTTCTTATATGTAATGACTAAGTCGAAATGCTGTATGTGTTTACACTTTATTATGTTCATTAACAAACTTTTTTTATTGGTGTCAGAAGTGGTTGTGAGATAAAGAGAAATATGTCGTGTTTTAAATTGAGTTGTAAAACGCTGTACCCTTCTCCTGAGGGTACGATCGTAAATCGGATTTCTATTGGGGTCGTAAGCGTCGTCGGCCACTCGAGCAGACATCACACTGACATGTATATGGTTATTAGCGGACAAACTTGTAAATTTTCATTCAAAACTAAATCCGAGATTTTTATCGAGACACTAGCGATAAGATGACAGTTCGAGTCGAATGAACGCGACTCGGAGCTCATCATACGCGCTATTATTGTCACCGCACATTTTTATGTCCACTTATTTGCCATTTACGAGTGATTTAAAGCCGTTCTTTGCATAATATAACAAGGATTGTCGATTATCTTATATCGATTCAATTTTAAATTATTTGTCTTATAAAATTATTATCAAGTTAAATTTAGGTTTATTGTGTTATATACTCTTTGGCAAAATGTTAACATAAAAACGGTGCTGTTTTATTAAAAGATAAGAACTCAATTAGTTAACGAAAATTTTATGGTATTTATTGTGAGCTTTATGGCAATAATATTTAACCTTATCGAGGTCAGTCACTCCTACTGTCAGTGATTAGATGTTAAAAATGTTAAAGTAGCAGTATATTATTATACTATCGGATGCTAATGCATGAATGACCTCATAACATTTTGTGATCATTGTTTATCGTATATACGAATCTACATATTGCATAAATGTTAATTTGCTACGTATATGTAGTTGGTGGTCATAGGCGTGTACATTAAGTTAAGTTACCTAAATTCAATAGCAAAAGGTTGATATAATGCAAAGAAATTTAGTATATAGGTGACATTTTTTGAGAAATTAGAAATTGAAAAAAAAAGAAACAAAAACATATCGCATAAAATACATATTTGTCATTGAAATGGGAATCAGTATTTTAAAAATATTTATTGGTAGTTATATTTTGTTGAAACATACTTATTAAACATTAATACGGTTGGCTGCCTTTCGTCATTAATTATAATTAATGTTACAATTAAAAACACTGAAGCACATACCAATATTATATTTTGTAACATTTCATTTAAATTATTGCCAAGCCCTAATTTCTTGGCGTCGTCAATTATTTGGAATTGGGTAATTTATTTTATTTTCCTTTACACCTCTATCATTGCTTTTTAAAATGGAAGTCGGGTTGAGTTTTCCATAGCATACCTTCCGTCCATCACGCACTTATACTTAAAATGTACATTTTGGTTACTTGACTTTGCTCCAGCTATCTCTTCATAGCACCCACCGAATATTTATAGCCTATATATTTCACCCACTGAGATCCGACAAAGCGCGACTCGCTTGACGCCTGGATTAATATGTAAGTTTAAAGTTATCTCCCACCACGGTATGAAGTTAATAATATGATTTGTAAACGTCATATTATAGAAGCTTCTTGTAGATATAGTACGTGCGGTGTTTTAGGATTGAAATCGTAAAATTATTTAATACATTTTATATGATATATGTAATATATATTTCAATATAAGAAATAGTACTCCTAATTTATAACATTGCAGTCCGTCCTAGCACCTGTAGTTCTTGGTACGAACGCACGCGTCTTTCGATAATGAATACGAGTTAATTAAACAACATTAGCGAACATTGGCGCCTGCACACGACGACAGATCCTCTGGATGACGATAGCCATGAGAACGCGGCCCTTCGTTAAACAAGCCGTGTATCACGAATAGATTATCCGTTTATTATTCTGATCCCTGTCAATAGATATTAAGAACAAGGCTTGAGTCACATAAATTAATAGTTTCTATGGGAGTATTATATATAAGAATATAAATATCGAGATGGTTATATTGACCTCGTCTTATTGTGTATTGTAAGTATGATACTTCAAAATGATAAAAATTAAAGCGTTAACAGCAATTAAACATTTCGTTTTTGTTTATCACACTGTTAAGGTATTATTCATTAGCAAAATATGAAAATCTGTATATCCTTTTTAAAATTTGCATGTTATATATTTGACCTTTCTTTATATTCCTTTCATTCCACCAGTGTTTGTTGGTCTATTTGGAATAATTCCGATAAGCTACTGCGAGTACTAATGCTACTAAATAAAATCTTATCGAAGGGCTGCGTGCTATCACGTTGCGGCGTCTTGCACAGTCAAGCAGAAATTGTGAATGCCAGCCTCAGGCGAATATCCGTTCTTTTAAATAGAACTTAAAGTACTTTAGTTTTTGATATATCACCACTAGTTTTCTATAATATTTCATATCAGTAAGTATAAATCATCAAGGTTGGTATATATCACGATGTCAAAAAAGCTGTCTATAAGTTCAAGACGTAATCCCGAGTTAAGGTAATAATGACAGTAGTCGGACTTAATATGCGTACCGATAGACATTGCCGATAGAGCCAAGTGATTTAATTATTATCAAAACTAAGTGTCTTATTAGTATTGAATATGGCACAAATAAACAGCGAATGTTGGAATATTACCAAGGTAATATCAGTGAATGAATGTAGGTATGTGCTAGGTATTTCTACAATATTATTTGTAAAATTCGTGCACAATCGATGCACAACACTTAATGATATTTAATTTTTAATCAATTTATCATGGAATTAAGCTTAATAATTTAATTTATATTAATAGTGTCATGAGCCAAGGAGCTTCATTTTGATATTGTAATAATGTATTGTTTCAGGTAAGTGGGCGGATTCGAGCTTCGGCGAAATTCTTAAGCAACCGGTACATTTTCGGGCCACGGTGAGGCAATGTTCATGTTTCGATTTATAGCATTCTGCAGCCATCGGGAATACGAAGCTGCCCTTTAAACTCGTTAAAGGTTATTAATACACGATTTTGTCCCCGGGTCGTCTCTAATGAACACGATTGACATTAATCATTTATGCAAATTTTTATTGTAAGCTATGTTCGATGTTCTCTCTTTGATAACGCGAGAAAGCAATTGGATCCTGTGCTCTCATTGTGTTTGCAATAATCTAGCGTATCTCGGGGACTCGTGTCGGAATGCTCGGTTTATTTTAATATTTAATAACTAAGGCAAGCAGATATAGTCTGCTTGAGGGTTTTTCGTTTTTCTGTTATCATGCTGCTTTTGTATCAAGCTTCCACTTTTGTTCCTTTTTCTTAATCATGTTAGTGATCGCTACAAGTGGGCAATTATTTGTATTTACGGCATTTTATTCATTTTATCTACAGTGGTTTTGCATAACAACATTTGTTACACAGTAACTAGAGGGATAATGGTTGAACTCATTATTTTTTATCTGGAAACAAAGGTACACAATACGCTTTATGCTCTTTACGATAGCAGATTTATTGTTCCAGTTTTTGTATTTAATTTCCTAAGTGCATTTTCTCTGTGATCACGAGTAATATATTTTAATATATTATAGATTTTTATTTATTGCCAACATTGTTGTACGGATAACCGTACACACCTCGAATCTATAATAAATTTTGTGGATTTAACAACGAAAGATCATTTTAATTCGCCATTGTTATACGCGTCGATACATTCTGTTTTTATAAACTGCTTTCTGCCCTTATCTGTATAAACAACGGTGACGTGAGCCTGATAGACGTTACAGATAAAAGGCGTGCCCGCAAACTCACCCCGGCAATTTACCCATTTTTTGAAACATCGCCAGCTATTTATTTACCGACTTTTCTTTTCGTATCGTCGATGTATAGGGATTTTATCGTTTGTAATTCTTACCTTATACTTTTGATTAAACAGAAAGAATTTAATATGGCGCAGCAATGTTCGGCTCAATTTTCTTACAATTGCGAAATGAGGCTGAAATGCTCTACGTATTTATAAAATTAAAATAATTCGGCGTTCCTTTTGATTCCTTCAACATATTTGCGAGAAAAGTTTTTTACATTTTTGTTAAAGCGCTATAGACTTGATTTATTTCTAAATTATATCTTAATAGGTACGTTCTTTATTTGCACTTGCATTAACTAAAAATAAACGAATATGTTTGTTATTGAAGATGCTATTAAGGTCAGATGAAATGTGTTATAATTGTCCAAAATACAATTAACTAAAAGGGACTTTTTATATAATTATATCGAAATTATAGAAAAGGATGGTGAGTGACTTGTGGCAAAAATGTTGTGTTGTATAGGAGTTCCTGATTTGACCACTAACTTCACTATGTCCTTGGCGTTTTATGGCGTAATATTTAGAAATATCTACCTTATTTTTTCAAAACAAATACCTTATAAAAGAAAACAGTTTATTTAAAGGTATATATTGTATGTAGGCAACATTTACTAAATTCTAGCGCATATAATATGAAGAAAAAACGAAATACGTATATTATGATCATATATATTTCTAGTGTCGATAGAAAGACAATAGACCATATCAGTGACATTTTTCTTTTCAATTTCCTCACGCATCTCCCGTCAACCTCTTGAATCTTGAATTCGTTCGATCATGAAAATATATAGCTTCATTCGAGAGATCGCTATCGCAGAACTCCTTAATCGGTTTTCTTTTATATGAAAATGGACTTTTGGATTTATTAGGCCATTTTGGTTGCGTTCAGGTTGCGAAAAACGTGATATACGTCTGTTCCGATTGAAAATCGCCCACTAAACAAAAATCTATGCTCAAGCTCCATACTTTAGTGGCGCCTCGCGAAGCAGCTAAAAATATTGGCTATGAAAGAAAATTGCTTAGGGTAAGTGCGGTGGCGCTGATTTCTTATTACGTATTCATTGTGCGTTGAAATGGATCAGAAACCTTTAGTTGTGATGTCGTAATGTGGTCTGAAAAGAAAATAAGTGAAGAATTAAATTAATATTTTGATAAAATTAGCTTACGACTAACATACTGCTATAATCAATTTAATATTTATTAAATTAAATTAACAACACGTGTATAGTGAAAGATGCACTTTAACTAGTCAATATTTCTATGTTTATTAAGTAACATTTGAATTGGGATATCAAATCGATCACATTATGTTGGAGCAACAGTTACTAAATAAAGTTGGTATAAACGTCGAATGGAGTACACGCAGGTCGTCGTATGTCTTCATATGAGAGTTAACGCATGAGTCGTGCGCGATAAGGCGACACGCATGCGATCGGATCGGCACTGCGTGTTCGAACGCACATTGTAAATCTTGTACAAGGCGAAAGTTTTTGGTGTTCACAACTTTTTATTCGTGCGATGATATACTTATTTTTAATATGTTTAGTCATTTTTATATATGTAAATACATTTATTTTTCTAATGTAACTCATTACGCTTTCTTAATTGCATTTAACGCTTGTGGTTCAGTTGTTACTCAAACAGTCTGTACTGATTTTATCGCCTCTTAGTACGCAAAAAATTTAAGAACTACTTAATGTGTCGTAAAATTTATAAAACTAAATTTAATATCTATATCTAAACCTTATGTAAGATTAATTTTGTGATTCATAAATATTTACTACCACTTCTAAATATAAATTCTTCTTTAATTCGTGTAAATTAAAATTTCTTAATAAGGCCACTTATAACGTTACAAGATAGCTCCAAATGATATATTCAATATGTGTTACCACTCGCCCACTATTCGCGTGCGAAATGCGTGGGACGTGCGTTTCTCTAAATTTTCACATGCCGTATTTCATGTACTTCATTCCTTATAGAGTTTTATCTTTGTACATTGAATCAAATTAATTCTTGTTACACGTTTAACGTTGAACCTTATGTTTATATGAAACTAGAAATCATCAGCTTCTTATTTTTACAGTTTTATTATATATTCCTTTCTGTATCTAAATTTCATTTCATCAATGAAATTTAGAAATGTAGTGTTATGAAGCTACGTACAATCCTTAGTAGAAATGAAGTACAAGTGTTGCCTACTATATTAAATAAAACGTATTTTTAAATTTAGAAGCGTGACAGTATTTTGGTCATATTGTATCTTTAATTTTTAAATTACACGGCCATGCGTTACGCTTTTCAAACCCTTTATCTCGGGGATCTTGTTAAACTAATATAACGTTGAGCCTCCTGGACGCAATAAAAAAAGGTCTAACTCACCAATTAATTTCTACGCGGAGCTCATATTTTTATAAAATATTTCGACGTCATTAAAACAAATATTAACATGGTCGGCCGCTTTATGGGTCGTTTTAGCAACGTGTTGATATTTTATTTATTTAGCCTTTGTTGTAAATTTTCCTAAATTGTGTTTAAAACGTGTAAAGGGATGTCCTGTATAATATTTCAAACAGAATACTGATTGTCAGATCACTGACACCTTATGTAAATATGTATGTAAAATATACTCGTGTATTGTTATCACATAATATCAGATAACAGCTTTTTTTTTTTAATTAAATTATTTTTAACCGGATTAATCGCGTGTATTATTAGTATTCGCAAATACAAAATAAACAAAGAGAAAAGCTTCGATAAAAACTAAATTTAGGCCTAACAAAAAAGTAAGCTAGTTTTTGAGACCAGTGAAATGTAATATTCCTTTGCAGTGTGCATGTGTATACAAACTAGATTATGAGTGTGGCTTATTTTACATTTGCCAAACAAAGAGAAGCATCGGTATAAGGGTGAAGGGGCACATCTCCGATGTTAACAATTGAAGGTAGCTGTGTGTGAACGTACAAAGGATAAACCCAACTATTATATCAGGTTTGATAAACCTCATATTCTCGCTAGAGAAAAAACTCCTAATTTAAATAGAGAGAATGGTTGGAAACTTTCTACTACCTGGGACCAAATCCTGAAAACTGCTGAAGTCTGTGAGAGTCTGTGAGACTACCACACCAGAGAGCAAGACAGTCAGCTCATTCTACAAGAATCCAGGGCAGTACGCGAGGCAACTAAGAAATCGTTGGCGGTAGTTTGATATAATAATTGTATTAACAGACAGAGGAATGCCACCTCAGTCTACCTGTGACCACGGACTACTGTAAAGTGTTCGAAATGTCTTCGGGTTTTCTGAAATATATTTTCAAATACTAATAATATACGTGATTAGTCCAGTTAAAAATAGTTTCATTTCAAAATGCGTGGAAATCGCGGAAACCGAAGAGCTCTTGTTTTGTTTTAAAATAAAATCGAATTTAATGGTTTTTCAAAGTTAATTTTAAGCTTTAATTTTATTCTTTAATGTTAACCAAATCAGCTTACATAAAAAAATTACATATTTTTGACTCAAGGGCTACTACCACTGTCAAAGTACAATTTCCATTTTACTCGTAATAAAGCTCAACTCTTACAGAGACTGTCGGTTCAGTAATTAAACACATCTGCTACACGTGCAATTTCGTCTCGGTGCGTGTTACATATTTCCACTAAGCGCTGCTGTTTTTTATTCCCAATAGTCGTGTCCCCACTCTTAAAATGCCTTTTTTGTGTACCCCTCGTGCTTAATTCAGACTTCAATTATTTATTATCGTTTCAACATTTAAATGCTTATATATACAGAATGCACAAAACGTTTTGCGTTTTACTTATCGCTGCTGTAGACTGGCTCCTAATAATATTTTCCCAGTTAACAATGTGGGCGTTATTGTATTATTCTGCAATAAATTTAAATTCTACTACTGTTGTTTAAATACTTTATTATTATTAGTGTTAGATTAGAAATAACACGCTTAGCGCGCGCCTTCTGTCTATTTATAAGATATTCTATCTATAATTTGTATCTCTCAAACTCCAAATCAAGTTTTATTTAAAGTTATGTTCATTAAACATAAATAATTTATACAAAATAATACAGTTAGTGTATCACTATTTTAATACGTGAAGGAAAAGTTTTGGAACCCTTTACACGAAAATTTTGAAATATAAGGTATAAATTTTGGCATAGCTAAAGTGTGTATGCAGATAAAGTGCAGAAAGCTATTATATTTTATAGTAATGTATCAGAAATACAATAAACTAATTAAAAGGAAATATAACCCACACTACCGTGTATTAAATAAACGTTAATATAAAGTGAAATACGAGTACACGTTGCTAAGGCAACGCGTTGTTTACTCGTCAACGGGACATATAGCATAACATGATTACCTTAATAAATACAATGAAATAGATACATATGAAATAAAATATTATTAGTTATATAAGGACAATTAAAGGTATCATAACATGATATTGGAATATTTTTACCTTAAGTAGTGTTATTAATGGGTATCGATATAATTTTAATCAGTAGTGAGTTATTACATTAAGAATTTTATCGACTTTTACGAGGCCCCTATTACATGATTGATCAGGTTTTGTAATAAAGTATTAAATAACTTTCTACAGGGTGTTTTATTTTAGTAAACATATACGACAGCTGCTTAATTAATAAACGTATCATACTAAGATCGTATTTAGATAGTATAATGTGTGAACGCAATACGCTGGGTGGTTTGTTATAAATATCCAGTTAAATTAGTCCCCGGTGCTATTAATCATGTACATACTCGTACATTCATACGTCTGTAATTCAAACAAAGTTAGCGCATGCGTGGTGCGTCGGTGCCAGTGACCACGGTCCCGAGGGTCTAGCAACTTGTCTAATAACAGTAATTAGTGACCCATCCCTATCGCTTGCCGCGATTAGTGCTCGCGTGTTTGATGTCGATAAAAGATTCGATGTTATATTAGGGATTCACAGTTCCTTGTTAAATAGTTTGGGATGCTCCGAATGTTATTGGCTTATCTAATGTTTTTATCTTTCATTACTATGATTATTTGTTTATATTATGAATAAATTTTATTGTTATATATGTTTATTATTGTGTTCGGATGTGATTTAAAGGGTTCGAATAAAAGATAATAATATTTAAAAATTCATACAGATTTAGATTGATTTTTAAAACTTACATAACTTTCATATACGTCACTAATATACTAGATTCCATTAAAATATGTTAGGAAACTATCGCTTTATTCCAGTCTATGTTATCGATATAACCAGAGTCACTTTGTCCAAAGGCAGGTTGCGATCGATTCCAATCAACTTGTCGTTGCGGCGCGAACTGGTTGATCGCAATCTTACTCGTTAGCCATTATTATGGATGCAAATTTAACAATTATATAGAATGTCATGTAACTCATGCCGCCACATATTTCAAGAGCTCGCATGGATTCCAGTATGACTGCAAGAAAATTATTGACTACAGATATATATTAGAACATGACATCTGAATTGCCGCTGTCTTCGAGTAAAATAAATTGTATTTATGTATATTCTTATTGTTTAAATAGTTAAATATCATTAAATGAAAAGAAAATGGTTTTTCTGTTATTCCGTTCAAGCTTTAATAGAATAAATGTTCATAGTTAACAATTTTATTCATAGATCAAAATGATTAAGGTCTATTCGGAAAATCTAAAGACAACGCAAGCTAAGTTACCTGGTAGTTTATTTACCCGCGTGATGCTGTGGTCTACTGCGGCTCGTTTGTGCAATGTCGCCACAGACTAGCCTGATGGAACTTAATAAACCTCCCGCCTTTCATCCAATCTCGTTAGCGAACTAAATTGACTCTCGAAAATTATATTTACGCTTAGTTTCTCCGCAATGCAACGTCTTATACAGCACTTTATCTAACGGTATAGATCCAATCTAAATTTTAATAGCTATGTATGATCTGATAATATATTTCTGGTTATAAATAGTACTTATATGAACATATATTATAGAACATTAAGGTTATATTTATAAAGTAAAAATAACATTTCCCGTGATGATGTACGTCATATGATTGCAATTTTAATTAAAATTTTCATTTTAGGTTTAATAGAAAATATATAAATAGTAGGTACTAATGTTTTATCATGTACTTCAATCAATAATTTTAATTTATTACAAGTTCAAACGTAAGCAAAAGAGCTTTTAAAGTTTTCTGCTACTCTATGTACATATTTATGTAAGCGATTGCGGATTAATCAAAACTTTTACATACGTTCAAATGAAACAAGTTTCCTCGCTCGTTGGATTATATTGACTTAAAAGCTTTCGATTGAATACTTGAACTTAGACAAACAAACACAGTTAAACATATATGCTTTTTGATAAATAAGTTATTGTAAAGAAAGATGAATGTTAAAATTATGCCTGCAAATTACAAGCTTATTATTTTTCATAACAATGCATATGGCTGTCATACATACAACCTCATAATCATAAATTAAGTATTTAACTTCTTTGAACACTTATTGACGGTTAACACTGAAATTAGTTAACAAATTAGTAAAAGCCTTTTTATGTTACCTTCTTAGTTGGTACTAACGCGTGTTGTGCGCGCAAATTGAATCCGACCGCAGGCTCATTTTATTCACCGTCACGCAATCTTTTTAGTTATCCCCATTACCTTCGCCACTTTATGGCACATACAGTTAAAATTATGATTTCCCGCTACGTCATCCGAGTATATTAATCTGTGATAAATATAATATTCACTCGTCCTGGATAAAGTATTGAATGTCGCGTTAGATGATCAAGGCAATATTTGTGCGAATCACTGAATTATGGACATTGTAAGAGAGTGGGATTGGACCCCCACTGGGACCACCCGTGAGTCTTTAAGAGTAGTAGACGCATGGGCATCGTTGCTTCGTTTTGTTGCTTCTATAGACGTTGTTTATACAACGAAATGTGACGTTTACGTTTACTTAAGCTACCTTAATGATTTATATTTTCAAGTGCTCAACTTGTACGTTCCAAGCAGCGCCATAATTAAAGAGCTGAACTGATTTATACATAATAATGCTTGTGTCTATATCACATAATTAAATATATTTACAACGTAATTAATTTATTTAGGTCTACCTTAGAAAAGAAGCCGTCTTAGACACTTTCGTGGGGCACAGGTTCATTTGAGTAATTTATGAATGAGTTAAAATGTCACGTTACGTAATGTTAATTCAATCACTCGGAAAAGTGTTATTAGTTATATATTAAAAATATGTTAAAAAACAACAGGTGTTTCTTTGATTGGGTTTCATTAAATTGTAAGTAATATATCCAATTGAGTGAGAGTATGTAGCGTTATAACAATAATAAAAAGAAGCTTTAAAGGATATGATTAAAAAAATATGATAGAAAGTTAACGGTATTTAATAGATAGGTAATAATTGGAGTATCTGCACGAAACGAAAGGTTCTATTCACAAGATATAATAACTATAGCATATGGTGTATTCAGTATAATAGGATTTCGCCCCGTTAATTATTTTATTCGGCATAAAGATAACATGATCGTGTCATGTGTTGATATGAAGGGTCTATAATATTATTTAGTGGTTTTTTACAGCAAACGATGGATAAAAGCACCAAGTTTTATTTCCATCTGTATGAAAACATTTTATGCTTCTCTCCTAAGGGCACATTTTATATGATACGTGACAAAGTTTTATTTAAGAAAAACTTATTTATTTGCAAAGTGTATGTGAAAGTAGTCTGAAATTACTTTGCTTTTATATACTTATCATGAAAATGCGTCAAGAAATTATAGAGTACTGTCTCGTATATGGCACAGCGTTATTATTTCAGCTATTAGGTCCTTCTTCTACTTAAAATTTTTGAAATTACGATATGTAAACGTTTTTGTTTGTATTTTCATAATATATTTTTCACAAATATTACAAGAAAGAAAATATTCCCTATATTTGATGAAAAATATACTATATTTATTTTTATTTCAATATATTTAAGTATATGTATGCTCAAGTTCGTATTGCTGTAACTTATATAAATATATAAAATACGTGAACAGATGGACTTCCTCATATTCATTAATCATGAGATAAATTCACTGCCTGTAGTGTCGCTACGAAAGTTGTAAAATTTTCGATTGCGAGCTATAGTAATAAATTGTTATATGATACTATTCATATTTATATATGTTGTAACTATCTCTTAGCCTTTCCTATAAAATAAATATTCTATAATGCATGTTTGTATATGTTTATTAAAGCATATACATATTAGATGTAATAAAATTACCGGTACCGTATAAAATCAGACAGAAAGTAATTAATTACCAATTCAACACAAACAACAACAAAATATAACCCTCAGTAAGTCAATTGTCATTAGTAAAGAAAATATAAAAATCGTTTTTGATATTTTTATGTTGAAATGTGATCGTTAATTACTAACCTATTACGGAGACACACTGTTTTGACTCAATTCCAAAAGTTAAATTAGATAGAGGCATTCGATATTTCATCAAAATCATTCTATATTATTGATGCAGTGATTGTAAATTGCCGCGGCATCTGAGCTCGTTAACGTTTTTGATAGATGACGCCCGGTCGTTTGTTGGATTTGCCGTAGCACATGCCGACCTTGTAAAAACACATCGTTCCACTGCCACGTATGCTGTTCCTGTTTGGCTGTTATCTGACTTAACGAACCGCTGTATAAATAAGTTTACAATATACCTTAGCATAATTAGTCGTGCGTTTTATCTTGCCACCATTGCTTATGCAAATGTGCTACAACTTAAATTTTTCCTTTTCTGTGATAAAGGATCGCGTCCGCGAATCGGAATGAGAGCTGTGAGCGATAAATTATCCACATTATTATTTCAGATTTATGTTCGCACATTAGATTATAATTTAAAGCAGGCAGACTCTAATTTGCAAAGTCATTATTCAATAATCGTGACGTCGAGCTTATAAATTTCACTGCATATTTTTACACTTTAGCACTTCGCCCGCGCGATATAAAGTGCCGCCCAATAAGACAACGGCCGACTATTTTGACGAAGGCCGGTCACGTTTCGTCGATACTCGCCATGAGAATATTTGTTTTTTACTGTGTGCTCGCTGAGTAAAAATTTAAGTGTAATTTTACGTTTTAACCGGTACCTGCCTCCTTTCGTTCCGCTCGCCTTGAGTGATGGTTATCGTAATTGGAGTGAGGGTAGTAGAGCACTGCATAACGCCTAGATGATAGTGGGCGTGTGCATGCGACAGCTGCTTTTATTGTTTTTTACAATAACATTTATACGGCAGTTAAAAAATTATTTCATTCTTATACATCATTAATCAGTGATAACGAAACGGACATTCATTCATATATACGAAAATAATTTAATATGTAACCAACTAATCATTCATAATTTATTATACTAAACAACTCTCAGAAGACGCTCAGGTCATAAGTATAACATATGTTTACTTCAGCAGATTTATGATAAAGAGTGTCCGGTAACTGTAATCGAAGTTATTGATCGAATCAACGAGTATTTCCATTACTGTTATCAGTGCCGGTACTTGTTGTGACGTGCTTGTAGCTAATACAATAGTAAGATTAATAACGCGGATGCATCGCGCTTAGGTCCGTTATGCAGCGACGCGAGATCGCGGACCAACAAGGGCGGAAGAGATGGGTGCACCGTACCTCAAAACCGCTGACGTTAAAATTGTTGCCGCATTGCTAAGGCCTGCGCACAGTGACTTAAGATGGTAATTGACCAATCATTCTAATCGTACTGTGTAATATATATAGGACACATGCATAAGCTGTTTATAGATAAAAACATCAAAGTTGAAAAAGATATATTTATCTTTGGGTAGCAGAAATTTGTAAAAATCTCTACAGAGATGCTAACAACAAATATAAGTTGTAATAAGCGTGTATAAGAATTTCAACGTAGCTGGATGTAGAACGCATGGCTTAGCGGTCAGAGCGCTTGAACGGTTTTCAAGAGGCGCGGGTTCAAATACCGCTGCGTTCAAATTTTTATACGTTTTCTAATATGTCTTTTCACTCCTTAGTGTGGAAATAACACTTAAAAAATATTAACAAAATAAACATCAAAGTTGTTTAACGGTTATGTATGAAATAGTTTTCTAATATAATAACAGTTTTAATATGCAATGTACCAAATTTGAAATGTAAATTTCAAAATTTAGAATATTTTTGTGCTTGTTGACTTGCACGGTCGCTTCAACCTAAACGGCTAATCATGCGCGGCAATACCACAGTGTAATTGATCTATTTGGTCGATGAAGCGTGAGGACGCTTTAAGTTTTTATTGATATAAGCGTAAGCTACTTATTTCTTTATGCTTTTGGCGTTTGTTTATAATGTTTCAAAATTCACTTCATTCTACGTGTTTAAACAGATATATTTAAGTTTCGAAGAAAGTAGTTATTTGCAAGTGGCTCAGTTCTGTAAACTGTCAACTGTCACTCATTTCCTCGTCGAACAACATCTTAAAAGTTCTTGCATTTTTATTTTTATTAAATAATAATAAGACAAATCTCTGTTGCACCACGATAATGCTAAAGAACTTTGATGACGACATTAAACTTTTTGTTTATATTTGAAATTTACACTTATATATGTATAGTTATTAGCATGTTTTTATTGACTAGACACGCTTATGATATATATTTCCTTCATTTATATTCGTAGTCAGCACCGGTCGTGATTTAACCATATATTTATTCTTCTATTATTGAAATTTCATGATTACACGACCACTGATGAATGTCAATGAATATGATGTTACGTAAATTAAACAATTTCATTTTATTCCTATATTTAATTCAAATAATTAAGTGGACCATTATTTCATAGCACTTCAATATAGAAATACATAATTTATACGTATGTATAGATCTATCTGTATATGCACTCATGCAAACGATCGTTTGATGCGTATCTATAGACATGTACAGAACAGGATTCAGATGTTTCCTATAAAGGGCCGTTATGCGAATGCTTGTTGTCCAAACGTGCTTGGCCTTTGCATTATAGTGAGCGGCAACAAACTCCTAGAAGTAATATACTAGTCCATTGTGAACGATGAGTAACTGTTAATTGTTTATGTCTTGGAGGCGCGGCAATTAGCGGTTCAGGTGGTGAATAGGTTTTCGTCTAGGCAGGATTGGATATTCACATTCTTATACTTTTATCACTTTTAACCTTATATAATTCTATATAAAACTTAAAGTTTTACAATATTGTTTTCGATATATAATAAATTTGTATATACAAATAATCATGCCTTTGATGTCCTAGACGATTTTTAATATTACAATTTTCAATATCAAATATTGATTTATATTTTGTTACGTGAAAATATTTTTAGCTTTATTAATATTATAACAAGCGATTGTCACGAAAGTACAAATACTTATTAATTATGCTTTTCGCAATTTCTGTTTCCTAAACATTTTGCCGCATATGCAGCTTAGAGACATATGGAGCTTTAAAATTTAAACAGATTGTCATTTTATATTTCTTGTCATAAAATATTAAAAAGAATGCTGTGGCATTCCGGTACATGCGACACTATCCTTTACAGGACATATTGAAAGCGTACTGTTTTTTTTTAAGATTAATGACAGATTTTTTAGTTGCCGCGTGCTTTGGGCATATGGCACGCAGTCATCATGCTACGTTTTTAATCACATCTGTTTTAATACGCTGTTGTAAGGGCATATGATCAGCATGATCGACAGTTTTTCGTAATATTAAGAAAAAATATGTATATTTTACATAAATATGAAGAAAATTATATTCGTGGTCTACTCTCAAAATTTTATTTCCTCAGCTCCGCCCCAAATTGTGATACAATAAGATAGCACTGGTTGTACTAACGCTACATATCAGATTGCAACGTTTTTGGATGTTACACATCCAACAGTCTAACAGTCTAAATCAACCGGCTTAATTTCCTGAGTCTTGATCAATTTAATGATGCCAAGATAATCGCTGACAAGATCGAAGTATTTAGTAAATTTTTTCTGGTTTATGGTTAGGCAGTTACATCTTATGTTTCTAGCGGTGCTGTAAAGATGCATTCTATAAATTATTGTTAAATTGTTAACGGTTACAAGTACTAAAACATACAAAATTTGTTTTTGTAAAGTTAAAAGGAATCACGCCAAGAGTCACCAGTGAGCAGCAGTATCGCAGCAGTGAGTAGCAGTATCATAAGTGAAGTGAGTAAGGAAACTTTTGCATTATTGCTTTGCACACTACAAATGTAAAGGATTATTACATGGATAATAAAAGGGTAGGTCAAATTTTTGTCATATAAATAACGTTGGAGCTATGTAAAATTATTTTAATGGTTTTAGTAACCGGTACGGTTTTAACGCCTGGCTGTAATATTATTTCAGGACGCGTATCTCGAATAGATAATCTAATGCAGAAACACTAAAACGCATTTATTGTTTGATATATGCTGTATAATCTACATCACGTACATCGGATAGCGAGTCACGTTCATTTTGAAATGCCTTCAAAAATATTTGTGAAAAAATTCTTGATTTTTTGATAAAACTTTTCGACAATTGTATTGCAAGTTCACTGCTGATATTTCTGATATGAGAAAAAATAAATGTGCTCGCTATACGTACGAATAAATACGTTACATGTATTTTAAAATTCAGCACTTAAGAATAAATTATTTGTTACCTCTATGCGTTGCCATATATTGGCACGGTGCCAGGAGGGACACTTAAAAAATAAGAAGTTTCATTGTGCTTTGAATAAAGTAAATTTTCTTTTCAATGGTAAGGTTGTTTGTTGTCCTGGGAACATTGTCGCTTCTCGTTGCCCGTCGTTGAGTGCCAGTACATGCCGGGTCTCGGCTATTCAAATGTCAGTGTGAAGTGCTACCCCCGCGCTCTTCCCGCACCCCTTACACTTCCAAGCGGATACTGAAATGTCACTCGCCACACGAAGCAATCAATTTCGTATTTGTATGCTTTACCGATAGTGGTACGACTAGATTTATTGGATTTACGTCTTATATTTTTCACACTAGTTTATTAAAATATAAGAACAAGATACTTATTCATTGACTACAGGTATTTACAAGTGAAACACATTAAATTTAAAGCGATAAATAATTTATGTACAAGCTCCAATTTACAGGCTCAGACAGTGAGTTGAGACAGTGATGTTGAGCAAACAACAACGCTATACGTAACGTGCTCCCTCTCCGTGCTGTCACCCGCCAAATGTCGATCTAATTGCCTTGCGCAACGGTGACGTTCACGACACGACCCGTCTGTTTGTTTAATGTTTATTACCAGGAAATTAATGTAAGCATCGAACGAACCGTCTAACTTCACCTATTTGTACTCCCCTCGGTTCATTAGACAGACTTGATTTACTCTTACTTCACAAAGAACACGTTTTCTTCAATTTAAATTTTCAATTGAATTCGCAACACAGTAGCACAATTCCTACAAAGTTGGGAAGTGATTAATCAACGTCTTTCTAGAAATAGAGCCTTAAACCCAAAGAAAAGCTACACTTACTGGCAAACAATTGTCCCTTTAACCGGTCGGCCTCATTAGCATCGACCGATAGCTTCGACCTATAGCTCCCCCGATTGATACATTGACGTTAAAGGTTTATTTAGTAACATTTTGTAATTAAAAAGTAGAATGATTTTTTTTTCATTCATGATGAAGAATAATCCTGAAGAAGATATCCTACCATTTGAAGGAAATAGTATTAATCTTCTTTAGATTAAACAGGAATAATCAAAAAAATACAACTACTCGCGGTATTATTTTTGATGTTTTAAATTCTGAATCAACTGAACCTTCATTGTATACAATAATGTTCTGGTCTCGTTTTTTTTAAATATAAATTAACTTAAGAATTTATTTTATTAGCAATGTTCAAAGTAAACTAAATAAACATTGTTGTCTTTAATTTGCTAAAAGGAATAGTTCTAAGCGCATTAAAGATATAATAAAATTCAACATTAGATAAGAAAAAGCCCTCGCAGTGAAGTAATCGCGAATCCACTATCTGAGTTTAACGAGGCACGATTGTTTTTCGTAGTTCTGAATAATATTGAGGCTCAGCGTCGCTTGCTATCTGATAGAGATATTTTCTTGTACTGTTAGCCGGTTACAAATGAACGCAGCGATTATGGATCGGTGGATCTAGCTTCTCGATAATTTGAATGTTCTCGCTACGTCGGGGTCCTGCGATTGCCGTGATTGTATCCAAACTACTCCTTATGGCGGGCGTCGGTGGGCTTTTTAATGGCAATCCTAAGGCTAGGCTAAACTGTAATTTACATTGCGCACGCTACAATCATTGATAATATTCATTAACAGACAATCAATTTCTTCTACATAACAATTTATTATCCTATGACACATTAATATTTAAACTTATAAGTAATAATCGTCAAAATATTTCGTAAACTATAGCGGCTTAACGTAATTCGATACGCACATCTCACCACCTGCACCAATCGACATTGCAATAAATAATTGTTTCCCAGTTTCGTGCAGTTAGAGCCCGCCCGCCGCGATTCTGAATGCGCTCAGCCGCTCAGGCTCGCTGCCATGTGATACCGATCTCACGTTTACCAACTAAATAGCGGATAAATTAGCTAAGTCGGCTAAATGAATATAGCTGCTTATATATTACTTGTTGTTTGATTAGTACCGATTAACTCAAACCTGGTATTGAAAATAAGTTAAATAATATTAAATATGACATAGATATATTTTATATATTTGTCGGTGTCTGTTTCTTACCATTTTCACACTTATACATATTAAATATTTATCTTCACTCATTTTAGAGTATTATTGCGGAGTCTAAGCAGAGACTAGTTAAGGATATGTCACTCTTAATTTTCGCATACAGCCAATTTACTGATATGCATTGAAAAATAATAAGAAAAGTTATTTTACAAGAAAATATTCTTAATTGTAGCTGATCTGATAAATTTATAGAGGGTTGTACGTGAAATACACTTACATTAGCATAACTATTATATTTGATAAACAAGTAATTGATAATTGTAAATTTTATTCCCGTTTAAGTCCTGTGTTATTATTACTTATTATTTAGTATTTACTTCGATACAAAAAAATGCAAATAATGATCGTATGTGACGGACAGACTGCAGCGTCTATTCTTTTTTATTTCCGTAGAAAAAAAGTACGCATTATTCTTTAAATCCGTTGAAATTTTAAGAATTTGCTCTTTTATGTTGAAATCCTCGTATGTGGACTGTTAAAGAGCATAGCACAATAACCCATATATAATCTATTTATAAAACCAGTCTCCTGGAAGATTCCTTTTGCGGTAGCCGCAACGGTCTTATACTTCAATGCTCAATGACGCCAATAATAATTTTATTTTTGTCTTTGACTATGTTGTTTTTGAATTTACATGTCAGATTCAGGCGAAATAAAAAAAGCGTCTGGATTAATTCTGCATTTTTATATTATTAGTAATTAATTATTGCATGTATCATTTGTAGCATCTACAGTGAATTTTAAGCAAGAAAAAAAACAATTTACGTAAACTAGTAAACCAGTTTGCCGTTACCTTTCAAAGTGTATGTATCGCACTTTATACAAAAGTGTATATTAAATAGATCTCAGCATAAATTCTGTAATAAAGAGTATAACATTTTTCCTTCGTTACATAATGATGTTCACTTTAAACGTCGTCATGATTGTTATTAAATTGCAACAAATGTATTTGTATGTAACTAAGTATATTTGTCACAGGCAGTGGTTATTGAATCAAATAGCTGTTGTATTAATCTGCTTAGATGAAACTATTATAATGCAGATTAAATATATAGTAAATATTACCCACTTACGCGCCCTGCGGTGTTTGTTTTTATAATGCTTTTCTTCTGTGCCCTTTGTGCACTTGTCGTATGGCTGGCTCGCAATAGCAGCCGCTCTTCGCGGAAGAGATCGGTGCCGTCGATTATAAAGACATGTCAATTTTAAACTCAATCTCACGTGAGATCATTTCTACCTTTGCGAAATACAATAATTATTGAAAGATTCCAATATTCATTTAAATCATTTATGATAATAGTATTTTGAAATAAAGTTTTTATTATATTATGCCAACGGCAATATTTGCATACTCTTGGCCACTTCACATACATTATTGAAATCATTTCCATTAACTGGGAGTGTATTTTTTGCTTTTAATAATACGAATTTTCTTCATTGGAAATTGATGATCGATTGTCGCAGAGTCTATGATTGATACGTGTTGTATTATTCGTAGCTTTCCTAAGAGTTTCTTCCGTCGGTTTACACAGTGCCGGCTTTCCGCGCCCCTCCGCCAAATGATTGATTGCCACCGCGCAAACTTCATATGTTTGGTAGATAATTTTGTATTTCAGCCTTAAACAGATTACGCGCGAAAAGAAGCTTCGCTCCACTTGAGTTTTATCAATACAATTTATCCCTTGAGGCTCATCATGATACTTCACTTTCACAAGTTATCGGATAATATAGTTTTAAACTTTTTAAATTTTAAATAATACACGTGAATAATAATGTAAATTTGTATGGAAAGTTTTAATTTAATTTAGTTTAATATAATTTGTTATTTTGAAATGCTATTAAGCAACTGGTAGCCTCTTAACTATAAATATTACAAAAATCCAATAAAATAACTTCTGTTCTATCATAAGAAACATCAAGTTACGGTACAAAATGATTTTGTACACGCAAAATTGGAAAGTTACCGGTAGTGTTTAGATTAACCTTATTTTAGTTGAACTTAAAGTAGATTTAGTAATGCATATTACAATATTACACATATTAATAATATTCACATATATATTTGTTTAGTGTTCTTAAAAGAGTAATTAAGCAAAATACCTACAAATGTATTATAATTAGCTAGACTAATGCAACCATTTTTTATAGTAAAATAGTCTATATATCTTTTCTTATATTATACTCGTAGTAAATTAACTTACTTGTTTTTTTAGCATTCCTCCTCTAATATTGTTGTATAATTTCGTATTCATTCGTAAATAAAATTAAAAAGTAATTGGTCATGTACGATATTACACGTCATGATAATAAGTTAATTTAGATCGTTCTATGACATAGAATGTAGTTCGTAACAACTTCCCATGGCTTTGCGGCGAAACTGGAGCGGTGACAAATAGAGCGCGTTCAAACTTAATGCGGGGTAATTTAATAATAAGCAACCAGTGTAACATGACCTACCAGCCTCCTACTTTGTATCTGGCACGCTGCTAGCGCATAATAGCTATCGAAGTTTTGTAATAGCATCTGACTTGAAGATTGTACTTTGTTCGTAGTGATACCCTATGCAATTCAAGTAGAAAACGAATACTGTAGTTAATGACAAACAATAAACAATGATTTTATAAAGAAATAACTAGAAAATATGTAGCCTTTTTTTTTAGAATAATTTGTTATGTTTTTGTCCATGTATTTCCTTGTCATTTTTAAACGAGGAAATACAAAAGACAAATAAACAATATAAGTAAAACAAAGTTACTCATTAGTAGGTAAATCTATTTTTAATAGTTTTTCCGAAATGTCGTACATTTACCGTACCTAAATTGCAATATGATTGTGGCGGTGTCATTCTGTGATGAATATAATTGGCTCATTATTTGCTTCTACTGAGTCATTCATAGCTGGATGAATCTGATGTTATTTAGGTTGAGCCGTGACTTGATTTGCATGTAGGACGGCGAGACTCGGCTCACAAATGGAGTGTTTTATGTATCTATTCACCGCCTTTACGAAAGCTTCCTCACGGAGCGGACCAGATTTTCCACTCTTTAAACGTTGATAATGTTGCCTATCACGATCAATTGACGTCGCTATATATATTATTCAACATTCAAATGTTATATCAGTAATAGTAAGCCAATAGATTTTGTGGTCGATTGAGACGGAATACTCATGGCCGATAATGATGTACAGTTAGTTAATAGACGTGTTTCAGCCGTGAAACTTTATGCAATATGTGAATCTATCCTCAAATGGCTTAAATTTCACAGGTCACATTTTATAACTAGACACCTGACAAGTGACTCAGTAGGACAGCGTTTAATTGAAAACGCGATGGTGGTGGGTTCGATCCCCACTTGGATTAAAGAAGGCGTTTAGTATCTCCATTCAACTCGCAATAACTTAATTCGAACCGGAAGTAGAGAAGGGAACTATGGGAGGATGCTATAACATAAAATACTTTTTTGCTTTTAGTGACACATTTTATTTCTTATAAACCATAAAAAGAGTGAAGTTACAGGAACTGATACTATCCTCTAATATAATTGAAAAGGGCGTTACTTAAGTAGTAAGTTAATCGCGTTGGTTCTGGTATCTGTCATGACGAAGGAATTTGTTCTCATGTATTGTTAGTTGACAGCATAGTCGCGATTATACTGTAAAGGTGACTTTACACTTAATTTATAGCGTTCAATATATTACATTTTCACATTATTGCTTTATTGTCTCTGTTGAATTTATTGCTTGATTGACTTTGTTTTTATATTTTTTTTATGTATAGGATTAAGTTAAGTACAGAATACATGTGCTTAAAATATATTATTAAAAGTTTTATTACATTAAAAGGGCAATTTATTTCATAGCATTATAGGATGTTGTGTGGTATGGTGGATAGGCGGCTTCAACTAGGCATAATCGGATTAGGCACGCTGTCGCTCATGGGCCTAAGTACTAATTGCCTCGGTTGTATCCAATAAAGACTGGTTTTATGTCTATAAAATTGTTTCTATATCTTGATATCCTATTTTTTTTTCATTTTTATGGTATTTATCTTAACAAAGCCATGTGGCTATTAAACCGATTATTGTATAAGGTATTTTACCATTTATATATTTAATAAAGTTTAATTTAATTATATGTAAATTATAAATAGACAGCATGAAAATATATAACGTTTAAGTAATAAAATATTTAATTTATTATTACAGCTGTTTGATATAAAACAAGAACACAGCTTAGAGTCTATAAAATTTAAATATACAAGCTACGATTGTTCTAGTTTTACTAATATTGCCTCACAAGTTGTACATTTTATTCAAAATCAACTTTTTAAACATTAAATTTAATTTTTATAATTTTATTTAATTTTTATTGGGATGATACCAACTCAATATGAAGTCCGGTTTTGGACCCCGTCATCTAATTTAAATATATCACCGAGAGATGGAGAATGGAGTTATTTACGTATACTATTTTCCCTATGATCCACGAAAAATGGGAGTAAAAGAAATAGAACTAAAGCGGTTAAGACTGTTGTAAACATGAATTAATTAATTAATATTGCTTATAGTGCCACCGAAAAAAATATTTGTGTTTAAGTTACGATCGCGTAGAAAACAATGCGCACGAGCATTGTTCCTCACGTGCATAAACCGATGTCGAAAATGAAATTGAATTTGGCTCTGGTTGACATTTAATGGCGCGCTCAAGTTGTCACGTTGATTCGCGTTCCCTTTTCCTCTCGTGTCGGATGTTTAGTGGCATATCGTGATGAAAAGAGATGTAATGAATTAAACTGATTTCTATGGAGCTCCGGGTTCATTCGTGCTATGTAAATTTGAGACCTTTTATTTTCTTATAGACTTAATGTTGTAATGGTACTGTGGAACGATATTTGTATTGCGAATGCTCCGTCTGGCACGCGTGCATGCATTGTAAATGCTATCGAAACTATTGAATGTCGATATATATTTTTACGTAACGTTATTTATATTTAATGAGCATGTGAAAGGCTAAATACCACAGTGTATTTACAAGTAATGATTCTAAGGCTTTAATTCTTTGTTGCTATTATATTATTCTAACAATTCATAATTTAAAGTAAACTTAATATTTTAACTGTATTCTATGTATTACAGTATTAAAATAACATATAATAAATAGTGTTTCTTACTTGTTGTGTTTAGTTAATATGTATCCTTACTGTAACACCCTGACAACCCACCCTTTTCAAAGCACATTATTTTAATCAAATCACATTGAAAGGAGAATGTTTGTAACTATATTTGCAATACGGTATATTAATGAATTTCCAATATCTTCAAAGAATGTTTAGTATAGGCGTACATGTGATTAAAGCGCATAATCAGGTCTGGAGTTTGGCAGAGCCTGCGCTTTGAATTTACGATGTGCCTGACCGACGCTTATCGCATGCGAATGATCTGCCCAAGGTGCACGGACTGCTCTGCACAGATATTTTATTTTATTCGCGCTACTGTGATGTAATGAGCTGATAAATGGAAGAAAACCACCAATTAGTGTCGATGAATTTATTGTTTCTACTTAAAACGTAGGAGGGCCATGTTGCTGTTTAATCTTGAATTGCATTTTTTAATTTGTTGCCGTCAGATTGAAATCGACAATTAGATGATAGCAATTACGAAAATGACAATAATTGTTCTCGTGATTCATTATTTTGGTAGTCATATGATAATGTATCATATTATATTGAATATATTAAACAAAAAAGACTCAAGTACTCAATTTTAATTACAAAATGCGTACTTGGTCTGTTTATTACAATATATTTTCATCAATATGTAATGTTCATGTACGAGTATTTAGTAATATATAAAGTGTTTGCTTTTAGGAAACAAAAACGTTATCATCGAAATCATTGTTAGATTGCCAAATAACAACTGGAAACAAATATTAATATATAACTTTAATAGTTGAATTATATATACATATATGTAAATATGCTCTATTTTAGTGTCCCAGTTTATTTATGTCAGTTATAACCAACTGGAGTTGTTTGAACTTTGGAGGAAACTTGACAAATTTTCAATCTATCATGTAAAAGCATATATACATCCAGTATATATGCTTTTACATCAACCTACTTCTACCTTCGGTCTAAAATAATATCTAATATGTGCAACCTATAAAGTTATATGTGCATGCAAATAAAATGATACTGCGTTTTTAAAATATCTTAATTATCCGTGTTAATTACGATTTATGCAGAACCGATAAATGCACGACTTCTTATGATATTTTACTTATTTTTTAACTCTCTAACTAATTAAGATAATACAAACTTTGAAATATCCCAAAGTTGTTTACTAACTTGAGAAATGTTCGCAATTTTTACAAGTGAACGACCTTCTTCGAAGACTCAGAGCGCTGTAATAATTTCCGGTGTTGAGAGCGAGAATAGATTATATTTGACATCGTAACAAAAGATTTCAACGGGTGCTTCATTGTTAAAATATTTTTTGTGTAACTGAGATAGAAATTGTAAAGCTTAATTTAATGATGAAATGCTTGCCATTATTAAATGTGACTATTACATATATATGTATAATTGCATTAATTGACGTGTAAATAAATGATTCCTTAACAAAATTACACCTACACTCGTTTTCATTTCGTTTAATAAAACACTGTTTATACAATAAAGAGTGTCTTAGACATTGTGTTTAGGTCAATAAACAAAGAAAATGTCTTATACTAGAATACAATTAATTAATAGACACAGACAGTACATTCTCACTGCTTCATGTGGTGCATGTGTCTAATTGGATGCGACGGTTTAGGACAGTTTAGAATAGTAGGTCCCACGTACCTGAATACTTTTTAATTTATTATTAAGCACACAATACTTTTCTAATATCATTATGTTAGAAAATCATCAACTAATTTCAAAAATATCTGGATCCATCCAAATATCCAGCTTAGACACACAAACAATAAACTGCAACTTTTATAAGAAGCGAGTGAGTTTTAAACGTTACGTATATATACCATCTTTAAAGTTTGACTTAATTATTATGTAAGATGAGTATCGGAGGCGCGATCGAGTTAGCGCGCGATTATCCACGCTAAGATACTTAGCGTCGGCGTATACGACGTCGCTTCCAGATAACACACAATAAATATTACAACAATGAGATAAAAGTGTCAACATAATTTTTTTATATATATATATATATATAATTTTTAATAGATTATGATAGTCCCAGAATTGTCACTACTAATATAAAATGCATATTTCACTAAATACAGATTTAAAAGCTTTTATGCTCCTTTACAAATTCATATACAGAAAGTATATGAACTTTGCAAAGTTAAGTTTTAATTATCGAAATCTATGAACAAGTCATTTGCTTTGTCTAAGTTATTAGAAGCTGCTAAACTTATAATTGATACCTATTTAGTTCTTTAAATTTTATACGTTATAATAAATTAAGTTTTCTAAGATTAATTTATTGGTTTTATCATAACAACCTACGCTTATGTTTTGTGCTATATTTTACACAGCTAATGTATACAATGGGGTACAAAAGGGTAATTATGGTAATTTCTTTCTTTAAATATTTAAAGTGCTGACTTCCGTGGATTGATAAAAGAGTGTAATTGTAACATCGGCAGCCATTTTGACCGCGGGTGGGGTCAAAGCGACCCCGCCTCGTATTTCCGCCACAGGATAATTAAATGGTACCCCACCATACGTCTTCCCCTCCAGTAATGCAATTCGCTTTACATCTGTCTTATTTTATTTAACTTTTCTTCGTTTTGTGTCAAGGTGAACTAATGTACATACATATGTAAAAACTCAATAAACATCATGTTAAAGAACGTCATAAAACTGTAATATATATTAGCCTTACATATTGAAATGTACTAAGCATATTAGAATATTATTAAAAAAATACATTTCGACAGTATATCAATATACAACTGTAAATCTGTCCTGGTACTTAATAAGTGACTGACAAACAACGCACATCAGAAATTGCTGGACAAAATGAAAATGGAAAAGATGAAATTTGGCATGTAGATTCCTGTGTGAGCTTAGGGAAGCATTAAAAGGATTAGGTTAGGTATAAGATAGAATTTTCCGAAATTTTACTGTTGTAATCGCGATTGGTAGAATCGCGAAGAAGCTTCCGGAAAATAACTCTATTTCGATAAATAAATCCTTAACTAATAAATTATAAAATTTCTTATATATCTTCGCTTTGTTTGATAACAGGTTCAAACTCTCGAGACATCTAGAACCAACAATATAACATTATAAGTGATATAAAAATAAATTAAATATATTAGCAGCTTCACACTTCCTCCCATAGCATAGCATAGGGTTCATGGTAGCCGGACAGAAACTAGTGTCCACTCAAGACACTCCGCTTTCCATTTTTCGCCCGCAAATCGAGACATTGCGTGTTAAGTGGCGGAACTTAACCGAGTTTTGTCTTAGGTACCATGAAAATATTATACAACTAATCGCGTTTACTGTTAGACGCATTCCCACTGCGCCACGATGGCCTCCGAATAAATAAATTTACTTCAATTTAATAATAACTTTCTATTACATTAAAGGTTAATCGATCTATTTATTTTAATAAATTACAGGAAGATGCTCTGTAAAGAGCTTTACAAAATATAATAATCAATTAAATATTGTAATAACATAAAAACTTCAAAAAGTAATTTTAGTAGTCGTTTATTTCTAACAAAAAAATATTATTATATGCGTATAATATTATCTTGATACGTATTTAATATTTCACAAACTTAATTTAAGTAAGCTTTTACAAAAATATTTAACTTAACGTTTTATAAAGTTTATAATTATTCAAATTTCACTGCACCGGAGGACGCGCGTGCTCCTATTTTAAAGCAAATTGAACTGCAGATTGGCTCGCGGCTAACATCTCATTTGACGCCACAACGATTCCATTTGTAGTATCCCGACTTCGTCTATTGTCTGACTTATCAGTGCCATATATTACCAGTGCAGTCTGTCACTATCACTTATAGAACAGCATTGGTTAGTATTATGAGAAATATTTTTTATGCATACAAGATTTGAGATCTAAATCATAACTTAATTTATATGTGACAGATATTATAGCTAAAAAATTGCTAAAATGTTTTATTTAATTATATAAATCCAAATTAGTAGTTATGATAAATAGTATATTTTAATACAAAATTTTTAGTTATGAAAAATAATATATTATTATATTAAAGATAAAATAATATATTAAAGAGGATTGATTCGTTCAAAGGTATAATTTTGCTACAAACATAAATTTATATTAGTATAAAGCTAAGAGCAAACGCTACATTTCCTCTATTTAAAATAGAAGAGTTACATATTTATGATCACAATAATATACTCATGATTGGACTCCAGCATTGTTAAAATATTATAACGATTCAAATAACTTTCTCAGATCAAAATAATTTTGCAAGATGGTGTTGCACCGAAAAGTTGTTATATACGTAGAGACTAGAGTCTATAAGCACAGCCAAACATTTGTTGGTAGGATGTAGGGTACTCCCAGATAGCGGTCACTACTCGTGTCACCAGAGCGGTGTCACCGTGTTGAAATCATACGCCAATCAGTCTTTTAGTAGCAACGACACAGATAATATAAGAACCAATAAGCGAATAATAGCATCTATGGAAGAAGGCTCATCTAAAAAAATCGTACAAAAACCTTACTCAATTCTAGAATCTGCTCCTGACTCTCATGATAGACACATATGAGAAAAAGTATAAAATCCTTCTGGATGTTGGTATTATTCAGACAGGATTTTTTTAATTTACTCTAGAAACCTAAAATGCGTAATACTGCGTAATACTTTCCAGTTTTATGGAAAACAAATATTTCTAAAGACCCTGCATTTTTAAGTAAACAAGTATTCGAACTAACCAGGAATATGTTTAGAGTTAATTTACACGCGGTAAAAGTAGGCGTGACGGGTATTATAGCAAAATCTGTCTGTAATCTACTTAAAAATCTCGACCTGTCTAGAACTATCATCAGTTCACTAGTATGGTTTATTAGGATCTTTTCAAATTTGGTTAGATAGAGAGAGGAGCTTGGATAGTAGACGAGCATCAATGCGCTTTAAAGGGACCGTTAATCTTACACACGGTTCGCAAATCCCAGGCACTGCCCCTAGTTGCTCTCTCTCCCTCTCTCTCTGCAATCCGTGAAATGCTAAGAGGTTTCATCAGAGCAAACAGTTCAATTAACAAAACTTACATCACAAAGAACAACCGAAGTAATATTTCAATTACAGAATTACAATAACTATGGTTTTTCTATACATGTAATACCATTGTACGAATATTTTTTGACTACAGTGAAATATTCAATAAGAATTATTATTAGATGTAATATTGCTTACAATATTAATTAAGAACATTATTCATTAATTGATCTTCCAGCGGGCATTAAATGAACTTAATGAAGAGCCATAATATAGAAAAATCATATCTGACACCATTCCCTCTAATAAATGTATGGATATTATTACAGTATAATAGATAGCGGATTATTTTGATTCTGTCTGTTAATTCGGTGACAGCACAATGAGTCATATATGGTGTGTTGACGTACATCAGTTTTGCTGGAGTCATCGTACAGTTCATGAAGTTGACACGTGGATTTATCATTACATACTTTAATTTTTCTCTTCTAATATGCATATATGTTTGTCTTAATATATAGATTATTTTATGTATTATATTAAATTGTTTTAGTCGTTAGATATATAATCATGACTACCTTGGAATGTTTGATTGAATGCGAGTACTGTTCTGTCAAATTCTACTATTAGAATAAAGCTATCGTTTTTACGCGAAACTTAATGTCATAAAACAGTTGACTAAGTGATAGGTATGTCATTATTTTACATAAAAAGTGTTAAAGAAAAGAAAAAGTCCATGTGAGTTATGTAATTATTTTAAGACTATAGGAAAAAAGACACGACGACAATTTATTTTATCAATTTCCTTTTTAGATTCGACTTGAATTGCCATTATATTGGCTGAACAACTTTCAGATGTCGAGCGATGCAAATAATCACCTATTCCATGGTAATTTGTTTCAGGACAAATGTTTGTGCTTATAATAGTTACATTTTTTATTGATTAACGCGCGCAAAGCAGCAACTGTAACTAATTCTGTATTGATACCGAGTCACAGTGATTCCACTTTAATTGAATGTCGAAGAGGTGGAAGGAATATTTAGCTGGAACCAGCCATAGATAATCGATTTGTGTATGAGCAATTGGTCAAAATTTAATATCTTTATTTATTAATATTGTTCAATTGTCGTAGAGTGTTACTTTTGTACGTAGAGATGGTCTGTTTACATAAATATTTTTACTAATTTTTAACTAGAAAAAACATACATACAGTCAGCTAGAAGTAAATGTTATGGATCATTATTTTTTCACAAGTAAAAATTTTATATCAGAAAGTAAATAAAGATACTTAAAAATATTTCATTCAAGCATAATATATTTGTATTATACGGCTGTTATAATTTTTGTGATTGTTTAACAATAAAAAATCCATGTAAAATTTTGCACGTAGAATATGAATGAAACCCTAACAACGATCTTATATTTTTTGCTTCATTTTAGTGTACACGTCTATTTATTTATCTATTATTTTTAAACTATTATAGTTTGTTTGTTAAGTCTTTGAAAATAATTATAACTAAAAATAAATAATTAATAAGAAAAGAAAAAAGAATTGAATACGCAAGTTTAATTATTTTTAAAATCGGAACCAAATCTAGAAATATCGTTGTGGCCGGATGTGAGAGGTATATACGAAGTAACAACATTCTAATTGACTAGAGGATGGACGTGCCCCGCTTGGACATGTAATCGGCTTTACAAATCATGCTATTTTAAAATAATTTTATGTTCTGATTATTTTAAAATTTTCATAAAAGTAAATGGCCATTTTAGAATATAGAATATAGAGTTTAAAAACATCTTTATAAGGTCTTTGATAGCAATGGTATAGTACTATAAAAAAAACATAAAAAGCTTTCAATGTAACAATGCATTTGATTATTATTTAACCTATGAAGGTGGCCTATCAATATAACTTATATTAAGTAATAAATTCGGCCACGGCACTCGGTAGCTATTAAATACTTTTTTTAAGTATGTTATTATAAAGCACCTTTGTTAAAACTCACAGTAGTAACAAGAACATATCGACATCTAGTCATGGTCGTTTTTGTCCGAACAAATTGGTGGCGGTGTTAATTGATAGAAGTAAGGGTTGTTACTCATAAAATCTAGGATGAGGAGATTTAGTTTTTTCCTGCTTTCTTAATGATGATCTTTGAAAACTTACTTTTTTACGTTTACGTTAAATGAGTTAAGAAAATAGTCTTACGTATTTTTTTTATATTTTCATTATCATATTGATCATTTTGAACTTTAACTAGAATAAAATTGGTAAATTTAAATGACCTACTTTTATTACTTCAAAGCTAACAGATTGTGACGTTTACGCTATTATTCATTTATTTTTAGGATTAAAATTCTAAAAATTCATATGAGATACTTTCTTTTAAAAACTTTAGACATTATTTTAAAACGACCTTTTGTTCAAATACCATTTGTATATTTAAGTGTTCCATTTATTATCGAATTATCCTATATAAATAGTAACAGCCGGCAAGAATACAGAATTCAGAGTATATATTGTAGTATGAGACAACCCTGAGTTAGATGACTTGTTGGTTTGGGTTCTGGTTCTGCGAAGTATACGCGCGACTGCGACGTAATGATAAGTTTATCTAATGGTGGTGCGCGGTAGTGCGTCGTTGCTGAGTCAGCAAAGTTGAACGCTTTTGGCGCCTTCACACATGCCTACTTAACGAACTATCTCCCTTATGTCACCATATTTATTCTATTTCATAATAATTCAAATATATATACTTCCTTTTTATAACTAAAAATAAATAATGAGTATTGTTTTTCAAATATGTTTTTTAGTTTTTTTAGTTATCTCTTTTTTCTAATTTGACAATATCGAAGACCTATCTATACAAACAATTGTTATATGCGTGCTTTTTGCTGCAGTTACAATAAACGAAAAAATTAAAATGGTTCAATTAAATCGGTCGTTAAATTTATATATTATTAAATGCATGAAAGTGCCCATTCTTGAGAAAAAAATTGAAATTCAAAATGAACCTTCTTATTTGATCGTATTTCACATTATCCCTCCGTTCCGCTCTTGCTCTATGGTAATTCCTCGGCATTGTTTTATTTTTATGCTGACGTATCCGGTCCGTCCACTCTCGTTTGCACCTTGTCAGCGCTACTGAACCCATCAACCGGTCTAATTGCTTATATTCCATTAAGTAATAAATACACCCCGTTCTCACCTTTACATTAGAGCGAGTTTCATTACTCTACTTCAATCATTATGTTATTCTAAGCCTCTTCAATGTCTGATGAGCGTTTGTCCGTCCGTTTATTTAATCGCCATGTAGTGATCGTGTTGGCATTAAGAAATCAAACAATATTTACTTTGCCTTTGAATATATTTTTGTAGTCAAGTGTTTTTGCTGGTCGTTAAACGTCTGTCTATTCTTGTTTATTGAATTTTATCTCTATACATTTTAATGTATATATATAACACAAATATTACAAGGTATTAATATAAGTTTAAGTTATTATATGTTAGTGTATATGTATTATTAGTATGTAAGTAAAATGTAGAGACATTACGAATTTATTAAAATTTATTTTCAGAAATTGATAATAATTTAAAAAATAAAAATAAGTAATTTTAACGACTTTTTAGTGAATGCGCGTATTCGTGACTCAAGGCGTAATTTCTCACGCGAGATCTGATTTTTATGTTGTAGGTTCAAAAATATGTAAACGCTGTATGTTTTAAAAGGCGAGCATTTATAATCCACACAATAACCAAAAAATAATTAATAAAAACCCATTTCATATGGAGAGATTCATAGAATTGAACAGGTAATTTCTCACGCTGTGATCGTCGAGAGTGTCACGTGAGTGGGTAGAGTACAGCGACTGCGCTCAAGTTATAGATACATGTCCAGTACGGAGGCGTCAAAATCCATGTGGAATAAACAAACCTTTGTAACAATATTCACATAATACATGAGTATAGGAGCAGGCTACATAAATACAAAGAATATATTTCGTTATTTTATTTTCATATTTCTGTTAAAAATTGCATTTTGTATTTGGTTCCTGCTTATAAAAAAATATATAATAAAATTTTAGCTTAAGAATTATCTACTGGTCAAAGTGTGCGTCAAATACACAGTAGATCTATTTATTTTTGTAGTTATATATGCAATACTTATAAAGTACATATTATTTAACCTACATATACCGAAGTAAAGTAAACGACACTTACCTCAAAACTTAGACCAAATATAATGTTTTAAATTTTCTTGTATGTGACAAAGATCATCATAACCACTACGATTGTTAGCAGACTACGTGTAACAACACGATTCACTTGTGATAAAAATATTATAAACTTGACTAGAATTTTAAATTTATATTTTAGTTATAAGCTTGTCTTGCACACCTATTTTCAACATAAACTAGCTAACACAGTTAAACAAAATTGTTAAAAGGTAACGTTTATCGGAAGTATTTAGCTAAGTAGATTTTAAATCGAGAGTTATTTAAAATAGAATTCATATGGCATTCTGACTGAAAGATACTACTGGTATCTATACCTGCATATATCTTTATATGTAGTTTATATTGAGATTCTTTAGAGTGAAATTTGCAAATTCTATGTAAATCTGTATGTGTTGCAATTTTACGATAAAATCTCTTGCTTTTGATAAGAATCATTACGTATATAAAGATCAAAAGAGCATTCGGTATTTTTTGCGTTAGAGAGTAATTAACATGGAATGCAACAGCGAACTGCGTAAAGTTGGCTCCCGAGGCACTTAATGCGGGCTTCGTTTAAGTAAATAAGGTACACGTTCATGCGTAGGCTCCCCATGTTTTTATCTGTCTAAGTCTGCCGCTCCACGCTTGTTATCTTGTTATCCTATCTCCGCGAGATTGTACCTTTTTGTACAGATGCACTCAATATATGTATATGTTTTTACGCAGACTCAGCGAAAATTCTTTGTTTTGTGGTTTTATGAATAATTCTAGTGAAGTTCCGTGGAGATTTTGTTGTAAAATATTGTGCGGAAGAACTGTTATTTATCGTACTTCTTAAATTAGTTATATGTTCAAAAGGTTAAGGCAATAGTCAGTGATTTAAGTCCCAACATTGAAAACACCTCAGACATTTTTATGTAATACCTGCATTAAATCAATATTCTTTTACGTAAAATGTTTTAGTACAATATGTAAGATCATTTATATATTTAAGAAATATTTACAATTTTAGTACCTACTATATAAATAATAATAATTATTTATTTTACTTGTGAATTGTAAAATACTAAACTTATATTATAAATTTATATTATATATTGAAAAGTTGTAGCACAAAATTTGGACTAATGAGGGACCTGAAATCTTTTGCAAGAGAAGGTAAAGAAATCGTGTACTTTTGTGATATTTTTAAATTACTTAAGAAAAACATTTTCTTTACATAGCTGTGTTTGCAGGGACCCCCTTTGATTATTTTCCGCTAAGTTAAATTCAACTTACTTTCCGTTCAAATTCAACTTACTTTGGTACGTCGTGTTTTACCGACTATAGGTAGCAGCCTGACGACTGAGAAGGAAACTCTATTACAATGATGGCTTTTGACTGGGGTGTTTCGTGTTTCGCGTCGAACCCTTTTTAGTCGGATTCTTTTATTCGCAAACAATTACAGCGCATTGCGGGACGCGGCTAAAAGATTCTGAACGTTTAATGATAAGGCAGATGGCGGCGGCGACGGCTTTGCCTTGCAAATCTCTACTTAAGTCGACATGAAAGCAATGATTCTTACAATAAAATTAAAACTAATTATTAAATTTATGACGCGAGCGCCAGTGATAGGCGTTTCAGATTTAGTCGTTCGAATAAGTACCGTCTTAATCGGCACTTTACGCACACCGATCTGTTGAATTGCTTTAGGACCGTCTTTGAATTTGATTTATGATCATCGTACTTGATAAATACGTAAATTTATAGCTACGTTCGATGAAGAGTTAATAAGTGGCAAATGCATTGGTATTAAATGATATGTATAAAATATTAAACTATTTAAACGGTGCTGACATATTTAGAATGTTACATACAAGTACTTGTGTAATTTTTTCTATTTCTATCTAGTTCTAAATATTTATAAATATATATGTTTAACATTTTAAGAAAGTAATTCACATAACATACTTGCTTAACAAATACCTATAATACATAAGTCTATTAAAAAGGTCTTTCGCCTAGTATCTAGTTCTATGAATATTCTAAAAACGTAGTAAAGTCGTGAATATATGCTTACTTCCCGGTTTAATTTATTGCACGCATGGAATCGTGTTTGTTAGAATGACCGATGTTGAATGCGCTTTGATTGTCAGTCGAATAATTAGCGTATAATACTTACGTATATTGTAAATATTATTATATTTAAATTATATATACATATTTATTAATTAAATATATTATTAAGGAATATTTTTTTTAAATACGAGTGAAAACTGCATCAGAATCATACAAAGACTGAAGGCTACTTTGTTTTATAGTACCTAGTGAAAGATATTCAGAAGTTATTTGTTATTTTAATCAAAGCGTTACAACGTGTGTTTGAATATCTAATCATAAAGGTTGAGTATCTCTATTGAATTTTAACTGTGATCTTACATGTCGGTTACACAATAGTAGAACAGTCAGTCTCATACGTAAAGTTTTTAATAATGCTGTTATATATTTCTACAACAATAAAATAGCTAGTTCAAGGATACAATTTATTTGTATTTTTACATTATTTGATCCAAAATTGATTCATTAATAAAAATTAAATACATCTATGTTAAATATATATTTTTTGTATATTTAACATAATAAATATTTTCAAAATACAGAATTATTTAACTCACTAATTGAAATAATTGAAATAAATATATCATGGTGAATAATATATTTTTCCTATTTTTTTATATTTGTAAGTATATAAATCATAAAATATATATGTTGTTTATTAGGTACTTAATTTCTTCTACTTGGCACTAATCCCGGCCTAGCCAATCAAGGCCTATCAAGGCGTATTCTTTCGACATAGTTCTCAGGGCGGCGCGCAACGTGGCCATACCATCTCAGACGCTCTTGAAGCTTGTCCATTACGTCACGGAATCTAAGACTACCTCGAATGAATGTGTTACGTTTCGCTTCCGTATAAAAGAACCAGTCGGATTATGCTCGTATCTGCGGTATCAGACCACTTCTGTGAGTCCCACCGCACCCCCCCCCCCCCTTTGCTCAAGCAGCGCTTATTTGGGCTTGAACATTGTGAACGATGCCTCCAGACTCGTGCAGAATATATCCAAGGTACCTTAACTTTTCTGAATAAACAGCTGATTCAGGACCTACATGGATAGTGCCAGAGTCCGGGCTCCCGCAAGCCATGTACTCGGTGGTCGTTATATTAAGTTTAAGACCGCCGTTCTCAAGCGACCGTTATACAGGTTCACTCTCTGCTCCAGTGTCAACCGGTTCTTGTCCGGCAATGACCGCTATGTCATCGGTATACATCATCAGCCATGGGGGTAGTTTTGGATATAAGCCATGGGAGTATCTAGCACTACATTGAACAAGAATGGACTAAGAGCTTGATGAACCCCTACCGAAATCGGGAAAGGTTTCGTGTCGCCAACAGCAGCCCTGACCATTGAAGCGAAATTGCGGTACATGTCTTTGATAATATCAATATAAGCCTCAGGGATTCCTTTGGATCGCAATGCCCATCAGATGCATTGACGAGGCACGCAGTCAAAGGTCTTCTGCAGATCTAGGAATGTCATTTGCAGAGCTCTCCGTTTCTACCTGTATGCCTCCATCACAGTTCTGAGGGCAAAAATGGCGTCCATGGTGCCCCATCATGGCTGAAATCCATATTGACATTCAGAGACAGTACACCCTCGGCGAAGCCTGAAGTCGATCATGCGCTCAAAGAGCTTCATGGTGTGACTCATAATCTTAATGCCCCTTAACTAAGTACTTAGTTATAACGTTCATTATTGAAACAAGTTTGTGTTGAGTGAAATTAGTCCACTATGAATCATATTACAAGTATGGCCTCATTTTTTAATTTTTATATTTTTGCTCGTTTTATTGCGTAATAGTGATTTCCTCGACTTTGTTAGCGAGAGTTACTTATAATCACGTTTTGCTAGTGGCACGCCTGTAGCGTCCCAACTGAATAACAAATCATCGTATAACTAAAATGTACACTGTAAAAGATAAAATAATAATTTTCTATTATTATATTTAATATTTGCAATGTCTAGTAAATTTAAGTGTCTTTCATCTTAAATATTGAGTTAATAATTAATTTAATTCCATATAGCTTAGTACAGTAATTGTATTTTATGCCCATTGCATTATGTATTCCAAATAAGTACCTACTGCTACTCGACTTCGTGTTTGGACGTTCGTTTTTATTCTGAGTGTTTTGCATTATCCATTATTTCTCCGAAAGCGACTTAAACACGTGCCATGCAGTACACTAAAATCAGAAGTTCGAAATATCCATTAGCAAATCTGTTTAAAATTCGAAAAACGAAGATCAGTTTTGGAGCGGTGAACCTACCATCAGCCTGTCACTAACAATAGCGATTTGGCTCAACCTAGTCGACCGCAATTTGCATAGCGCATTCGCTAACAAGACACGTTCGAGTACAATTGCGTTCGCGAAAGAACCCTACTCAAATATCCCATTTCTATTTTAGCCTGCAAACTCTTGTTTAATGTTCGGCCCGTACAACCGCGTCGGCTAACACTTAACGCTTTTTGCATACGAAAACGTCCGACATTTACCTCCCAGTGTCTCTTGTTATTACACTACTCTATATTCAGACTGCGTAGAGTTGAAGGTCACCTTTCTGGTCCAGATAACGAGTGACTGGTTAGAAGCTTTCGATTACTTCATTCAACATAGTTGCGCCGGTTTCTAGCCGTCCAATAAAATGCCTAGCATTTATTGTTGTTTGTGGACGCAGACCGGATATTTAAAAGAACTCTAAAGCTATGGAGAAAATTAAAATAGAATTTATATTGTTTTACTTTCAATCTTTAACTAAGGCAGTCAAATATATTTTAAAGCATCTATGATAATCCATGTCATGTTCAATGTGGTTATGACAATGCTATGCTATGCTAGCATTTAATAATTCAAGTTGGTACGATAAAAGGCTCAGTCTAGTGAAACAGTCTAATCATTGTGTGGGTAGCCGTAATTGAAGCTGAAGATCGTACCATTTCTTTTATCTTAATTTATTCGTTATAAGCGGAGCGATGGGTAATGCTGCTATGACCACTTGTCAGTTTCAATAACAAGGTGCGCGTAAACTATATTATGCATCTGCTGTCAGTATACTGTTGTAACAAATGACCATAGCATTCGTGCTATTGTTATGAGCGAAGTACGATATTGTAATACAGAATATATTTTTGTATTAAATTGATTGATTGTGAATTATATCTTGATAAATAACAATTTAATTGTTTTTGTTATAATTAATTTGGTACACATTTACAGTTATTCAAAGCTCCATTTGAAGAGATTATTTAAAAAAAATATTTGTTTGTCTTTCCTGGTAACAAAAGAAACATTTAGAAATTATCTCCATTCGGGAGTATAAAATAAACATGAATAAAATTTTTATTAATTATTAAAATTAAGTTTAAGAAGTTGCTACATATGAGTAATATTTTTACTAACTTACCAAGAAGTGGTATTGTAATGGTCACTCAGTTCAAATAATATTAGAACAAGGTCTTCTAAATGTCACAACTAATATTAAATGGAAATCCTTTAGAGTCACGAGTCTTATATCAGATAACAGCGGCAATTTGTCTGTTGTCATTGTGTCCACACTCACTGACCTTGTCATGCGGTTCCTAAAAATAAGATAGTAATTTAAACTGCCGTTATGTATATTATAAAAGTTTGAAGTTTTGTTCTCATATTACAAACGCTGTAGAAGTAAGACAATAAGATTTGGGTCACAACATTTACAATATAGTCTGTTAAGGAATTATCATTGCGCGCAATCAATTCGAACCGTCTACGAGCGGTTTCGTAGCAACAAAGACGGGGCGCTAAATTATATCGCCTCAAGTTTCTAGCGAGGTGCGATGGGCCCCGAAAGAATTATTGCAAGTCGCGATGCATCTCCCGTTTCGCACGCCCGCTTCGCTTTGTTATTAAGTTCAGAGGTCGCTTTGTTTATGAGTCAACGCTTTTGAAAGGTAACGCGGCTAACTCGAGTGAAAACATCACCAGTAACGATGATGACATATAATTGATAATACTATTTAAGCGCAATATCATTTCTATCGTTCTTAGAGATTGTTGCTGTTGCTATTTGTACTGTTGTATAAAATGTCAAGCTTTCACAAAAACAAATGCAGACCGTCCGTACGTAGCCGTGCCTGTGTATTGTTATGAACGGAATTAGTTGTCTTAAATTGTTTTGTCATCAGCAGTAATATACCATTATTTCTTAAGTATTTGTACCAAATCTATTGTTTTATTAAATGTATCATGTCAGCATTATTTCATTTTTTCTTTAAGTAAGTCAGTCAGTCCTTCTCTGTCTGTAGTCTAAATAACATATGTAAATAATAAATTTCATCAGTTATAAAGTGTTTTTTTTTATTAATGAAATGACCCACACAGAGCCATCCTAAAAGTACCCGTCGGCCACGCAAGCGCGGCGCGTCTCGCATCTTCTTTGAGCAGTAACAACACTTGCAGGAGACGAGCGAGGGACACCACGTTTACGCGTCCGGTGACAGCGACCATCGGAGGAGATTGTACGTGTTCGCGCGTCTTGCGGATTTTTCTTATTGTGTTCTGTTTCTTGCCGGACATACAATAATAATTTTCCGAAATATAGATACAGAGGGTTTTATTAGTGAACGTCAGTCAGTTGGTAGTGAGTCAAAAAACTTACTTCCATCTCAAAATGAAAGTTTGGTAGTTAATGACGTATCACGAGGCTACCTCATCATGGCACGGTACAGCTGAAAACGCAGCGTCTCTCGATAAACGCTTTTAGTCAATTAGTGTTTTTTGTTTTACAACTATTTTAAATACTATTGTTGTAGTAATAACAGTTATTTATGTGCGTATATTTAGGCTGACGTGTACTTTGTTATAAAACATCCCTTTACAAAATGTTAACCTTGCTGGGATTCAACACGTTTATGTACTTGTCTATCTACAATGTCTACTTGCTTGGACTTACAAGACCACATATGGTCGCTTTCTTAATCGGTAACTGTGTAAAATATTAGTCACGCCGGCATTCGTTCTTAAGGGTGGCATATCGTTCTCTGCAACTCACTTTCGACAGCACTCGTGCGCCTTTCGGCCTACGGAGGCATACGGCCTTTCTAAGCTGTTACAAGTAGGGCTGTAGTATATAAAAAAATATATTTATGATTTATTCACTCTTATCTTCATGACTATCAAACGTAATATGATAAAAGAATATGATACAATCAGCAATTCTAAAAGTGCTTCTATTTTCTATATTAAATGTATCCAATCTATTTTGATTAATCTTTAACTAGAGGCAAGCAACAACCCTATAGCATATCAGGTTTATGATCTACGGCCGCAATTATGAAGTGGTTACATGTTACAAGCCGGGCCAGCGTTTTGTCTTGCGTAACTCGGTGCAGCCGACCAGATGCTTATTTGTGCGATAGCAAATTATCATCTGGTTAACTTTACATTAAACGCGTGCGTTATTAATGCAAATTAAGAAGTTTCACATTGAAGGTCACAACTTATCCATTCAATTGACATACCTACCTATACTATACTTTTTATGACAATACAATTCCGTCCCTTTTTCTTATACAGTTTATTTTAGTTACAATTTACAAGTTATAACACCTATACTTGTGTAACATTTAACGAAGAGACAGCGAGTAAACAAAGGGTAGCACAGAATGTGATCAATTAGCCTGCGGCTCTATATAAAAACTTCGACACTGACTGCGAGGAATGTCGGGTAAACTGATCCCTTAAATGAGTGAGGAATCCCACCGAGCGTGATCACGCGAACCGACTGACACCAATGCGATACTTCAACGTGCGTTCTCTATTATATGACCTTTCTATATTGTTTGTCTTGTGTATGTATTTTTTTATGTATCTTTCTTATGTATATATTTTTTATATAAGTACAAGTCAAATCCGCGTTACTAAAATGTAAGTATTATACTTATTTCATGAATATTGAAAGTTTCATGGATATTAAACTCTTATATTAACATTGCTATTTAATACTAAATGTATTATGTCAATGTTTTAATGTTATGCTTAAAAATATTATGAATAAATATATAATATCTTTTGTTTAATTTTTTTTCTTTAATTTTTTTTCTCTTACGTACGCTTGAATGATGCTTGGTACTTTTTATGCTGGGAATAACATGTCTGTGGTTAGTTTCTTAAAAAGGTTTCACTATAATATTTTCGTAAATTATTAGGATATTGCTGTAACATAGCGTAGACAATAAAGCGTTCCCGCTTTTTTCCGTTTCTGTAGGAATTTTGAGAAATATTCTCTATAAATGCTAACAACAAGCAACGAGCGAATAAGAATTTGAACGTAGCCTGATAAGAATGTATATGTTAATTAGCTTAGAATTTAGATAACCTCTAAGATCGCGCGTTTGAATAATGCTTCGTATTTTTTTTATACGTATTATAAAAATATTCTTCATTGAATTCTTGAAGAGTTAGAAATTACTATATTAGTTCACACTGTAACGGTAGTTTCAATAATTCCGTTATAATCCTAAGCAAGCTAGCGCACAGGTAGGTGTTTGACAGTGAAAGTGGCAAATGACAATTATGTCATATAATACGTCTTCTGTTCCTGCATGAAATTAGTTAAAATTATGAACAACAGTGGTAGGAAAAAGTAAATTAATAGTGACTAGCCTAACCGGATGAAATAAAGGAAATATTTTTAATTATTGGTATCCATATCCAATATACAACCATCGTTTGTACAGTCTGCCACTTCAGTCAGTCAGTCAGACTTCTTCTTCTTCAGAAAAACCTTTTTATTGTTAATTGGTTCATATGCATTTGATGGTGCATATAATATATGTATATAGACTGAAATGGTTCACATTATAAAGAATGCAATGAGTAAAGGGCAAGTAAAACTCGAAAGCTATTTATCATAAGCTTATCGGAACACCATGGCGGCGTTCGGTTCTCTCTCACGTCCATGTATATATAGTTGAGTAGTGTCGTTTTCTTTTTGTTTCGAAAACAATGATTACTACGTTGTCTGGCATGCGATGAGCGAGTAGGATACTAAGACTGTTTTGCATTTACGAGGTGAAACCATCAATTTTTGTGCAGTTGCGCAGAAAATGAGGGCGCTCCTTGAATAGCTTGATCGAGCGTGCATTAAACGTTTTACGGTTTCAATGTTGCTTCAGCTGCAGCTTCATTGATGCATCAATAATTTTGTTACAGCGCACATTGTTTTTACTGTTCAATTTTCTATTTTTTTATTCCATAAAATCAATAAAAATCTAATTGTGAATTTTACGTGAAAACACGTATCTATAATGTGAGCCATAATATACTTAAAATGTACGAAACGATATGTTGATTTCTTTTGATACACACATGTTAAAGTGTAATCCACGATCGCTAGACACAAATGCACCGGGTGTGTTTACGCCTTAAGAGCATTACGCTAAGAGCAGTCTCTCTCGTGCGGCTGTATTACGCCGCACTGGTTTGCTGCAGGCTGCGGGCATTGGTGTAAACTGCCGTTGCGTTTATTGTACACGTTTTGACTTTACCCAAACACTAGTTTATGCATTAACGTTTCAACACATCCGTAATTATATGTAGTCTCTTTTCTAATATTAGTTTAGAAACAATGTATTTCTTTTAACATACGTACAACGTAGCATAGGTAACTTTTGCAGAAAACTGATTATCCTATAATATAGTTTTTAAAACATACTTAGTTTCTTCTGAAAAGTTTTGTATGGTTATTTTAATATGATTCATACATAAATATCTCATAAGCGCTTAAAATACGATAGCGTCGTCTTATATAGTTTTACTAGCGACCTTTGCCCGCGTGAATTATAGCTGTTTCGTATTTTCGGCGGACATTTTGTAAAGCAATGAAATTCCTGGACAAACTAAAAAAATGGGGAAAAAAGTAAAATGTTCATCCCAAGACCCTCAAGCATCTCTATATAAAATTTCATCATAATCGGTTCAGCGGTTTGGCTATGATGACGTCACAGATAGATAGAGTTACTTTCGCATTTATAATATTTTAAATTAAAAATATTAATCTATGATGTAAACGTAAATATAGATTTAAATTACTGTCATAATAATTGTAATAATAAACATAAGTTATGTTAAATATAACACACATTTACACATGTTTACATAATACGTCTTATATTACAGTATTTTTTACAGTTGTTTTACATTTAACTGATGTATATTTGCAAGTGACGATGTAAAATGGTGTTGCGTTTGTGGAACACGTTCCGACTCCACTGCAACACGTTGTGTGTATCAACGGTTTATGCTAATGGACGTTTCGGGTACTTGCATAAATATTTAAGTGTAATTTAAATATTGCTCATTGTATTACATTGTTCAATATTTATACTAAATATATGATTAGGGACATATTTACGATATTAATTAGATTACTTGTTTCATTTTTTATCAATGAATCATCCTTGTCATTGTTACAAAGAAAAACAATATTATTTTATTGTATTGTAGTCAGTGTCAGTGTGTTAGTTTAATACATTAATATAAAACCATTCAAAATATATTGGCTATATAATACAAGTCTTTTAAATGTTGAGGCCAGTTATTAATCTCTTTCCATTGGAAAATTCTTTACTGCCAATCGTATGATTTTTTTTAGGGACTCCAAATTATCATGGCGTTTAAAGCAAGCCTTACTCTCACAAAACTCTTTTCGTAGGAATACTACGTTGACAGCTAGATCTTTTTCTGTCACAAACAAAGGTTTCATTTACCTATCAATAGCCCGTACACACACATTTGACTCATACCAAGCGAATGGAGGACTTTATTATAAATTATATTTTACACCATGACTACTTGAAATAATACAATTTCAATTCTCATTGTCACCCCACTCCCATTTTACAATCATAAAATATTTAACAATATATTGGCGCGAAAATAAGTAAACACAATAAACAATCATATAGAAATGACAGATGCCAAATACAAGACTATTTTTTTGTTTATTTTTAGTTACATCAGTATTTATGACCAAACTAAGTTTATCAATTACTGTTAAAGTACCTGTATGACCTAAAATACCTATGTAATTTAAGCATACCTAGTCATGTGTATTAATTGTAGATTAAAATTGTAAATCTTTTCTGACTAACAATCGTTCGAATTAGAAGTCCATCGGACGTCGAGTAACTGACGCCACACGGCTCTACTGTCGCCTCGTAATGAGCAGCATCTGTGAATCAATGAGGTCCGCATTTTATGTAGCGCCGCGATAAATTTGCATCGTCAAACACCGGCTGCGGCGCCGGGGCACGTTCAGCAAATAGAATAAATACGTCCCTTTAGCCCACCCCGTATCCCTATAACAAACAAAATTATCCTACTCTACATTATGTTCCTGAGTTTGAGCCTGTTTTAATTTGTAAATGGTATATGGTTGCTGGTATAGGCATTTTCCATGATTAAAATTCAAATGCCGCCTATTACTGGCTTATAATATCTACAGTGAAATCAATAACTACCATGGGCATATCAAGTTATTATATATAAAAATGACATTTATTGAAATTGGATGAATAAATTTCTCTAATAAGTTTGATCACCTATTCGTTTATTGTTTTCTATATTGTTATGCTTACGTGGGCTCACGTTAAAGCACACGAGAGATTAATTAACGGAATGCTGTCAGATTTTGAAAACTCAAGCATGTGAATAGTCGAATAGGTGATGCGACCGATGAACTCAGAACGAGTTGGTCCGATCTGAATCCGTTGGAAGTTCAATAAGCCGGGCTTAGCATTGATCTTCGATTCGGCGATTACGGACGGCGTTGACGGATGTCGGCTTAACTTGTCTCTCTCGCTGGCCAGCGGAGACACCTACCACATTAATCTATATTCCTTATGAGCAAGCAACACGTAGATTTACGCATCAACGAAAGTAATTTATATGCAAATCATTTTAACTTCGATGAAATCGTGACTTTAATTAATGCGTGACACACAAAGGTATATTATGTGTATTATTATATAATTAAAATACATTAAATCTTAAATAATAATATAATTATTTGTTATGGTTAGAAAATAAACTATTATTTTCGCTTGTATCGTTATTTCTAGTTAATATAAAGCTTCTTTTCATATATTTTTTGTTTTATTCTTAATTAAATTTACAAGATTCTTTGTTAATTGATTTTAAAACTTTTTTTATAAAAAGTAAATAACATTTCGTTTCATTACTTATTTAAGTAACATAAGATAGTAACTACGACAGGATTTTGCGATTTTGAATTGATTTTTGGGTGTGGAGTGGTTAGTTATGAACACGGCGCGGGTATAAATACTGCTGTCTTCTAACAATATATGGCGGTTTAATTTACTTCCGTACATAGGTAACGAAAACTAAATATCTAACTGATAATCTAGACTTAATAAATTATAGTTGTAAGTGTTCTTGTCATGGGATAAAGCCATCTGTTTCATAATATTGTCCAGCATCGCTTTGTGTGTACCAAAACAATATTAAAGGCGTCATGATAAATAGAAACAAGCTGTAGAGCAACAATGCGGCTCGTAAGGCGATACCTGCGCTATCGACTTCTCGATTAATGATCGTCTCACCTAAAAGAATGGACAATAATATTTATAATCAGATAACTCCGTGCTACTGCGTAATTCGTATAGTTCCAGTCTAGTAGCATCGCCTCCCTATTACTCATCTTCTGACCGCCGATATCAACATTACTTTTTATTTTATAGAGCGTGTTGGTTTTTCTGTTTCTTGTGTTCCGTACAAATATCGTAGGTGTTCTATGTTTGTATTATTACAAGCAAGTATTCAACATTCGAAACTTTAGACTGTAATAAAAATTCCAAAATAAATACTGCTTATAGTATGGGTTACATTCAAGGAACTAATCAGTTCGGGCTGCTTTTATGTTATAATAGTTAATGAAGCGTTCCGCCCACGAGTCGAAAGCCCATTGATCTTGTAGAGTTAATGGCCGCACGAAAAGATGTGTATACGGCGCCTGCGCACCATACTTGACTCCTCATCATCCTTAATTACAAAGTTTTATATTCCATCCATTCCTTTACTCGATTATAACAAATGTATTGTTGACAAGTATTTTTTTTTATTTTTCGTTATAATTAAGCTTTATATATGAAATGTGAGTGCCTATTTGTAAACGATTGTTTTAATTATATGTAATAACAAATAATATATGCTGAAATATATGGATCTTTTTAGTAAATATTATCTATTTTTTAAACTTCATGTATCTTTCGCATGTACATCTACAAAAGATCAGGACGGAACAAAATTAAATAAGACACTTTAGCATATGTCTCGGCAAATCTCGGGAAGATTTTGCAAATATTTTAAATATTCTCGTACGGGTTACCATAGCATCCTAGATATACATGTATAGCCCCAATATATTCACTTTGTAATTTTTAATACATTTCACTTCTTGTTTTATTGCATATGGCTTACAATTCTTCTGAAAATAAGCTTTTCTAAGAGAATCGTTCGTACAATGACATGCGGTTTATTTTTAACTCAATTAAGTCGTTAAGTTAAAGAATAAAAAGAAACGATTATGATTACCAATTTACTTTAAGTGGTTAATTATCATATTTGTGAACTAAAAGAGCTGCGATGTGAAAAAAACTACACAAGTTATATATTTTTTATTCTCTTTTAAATAACATTATAATATAAATTTGCCTTTACGTATATTATTAACTTGTAAATTAAATACCCTCTTATTGTTGAAATCTAAGATCGAATAAGAACATCAATTGAGTCGTTTAACTTTATTAAATTAGTTAGTATAAAAATTAAAAAATAAAAACCTTGTTGCCGTATAAAAGAGGCAAAATCTACTAGATCCAGACAGTCAGTTCTCCGCTTTCTCTTTTTTATTTGTTTTTCTTTAAATATACTAATCTCAATTCTTTAAATATAAATATCTTGAATTGATAATTAAAAAGTTTGTTACAAAAATTATCTTAACAACATGAAACATTATGCCACTTCCTTCTCATAATATTGTTTTGTACGAATTAAGTGTTTTGATATTATATTGAAACTAACGAGGTATAAAGAAGCTTTAACATAAATGTCCTAAGATGTCGCATTAAGCAGTCGAAATTGGATACATCAAGACTGCACGCTTTGTCTGAAATATAATATATTACAGATGTTCTAATTTACTCGGTTATTTACATCACTTTATTAAAAATAATTCGTTGGGTAATATATTTACAGCATTCAGTATAAGAAATGTCTTAAATTAGTTACAATGTTTAAATTATGCGATATGGTCCATCCGTGAGGAATATTTAAACGTTTGTATTAAGATATTGATCAGGAACGAGCTGAGACACTTCACGTATCGGTGTTTTTTGATAACCCTCGAGTCTCTTTTTGTAGTACAAGTTAATTGCGATTTATGTATATGTATTATGTTGTCGTTGGAGAAGAAATTAGAAGTCATTCTTGTAGGTATAAGTATATACTTGAATAAATTCATTTAAATATTGAAAATTCACTTAATTTCAGTCTTGCTTACTTTAGCAGGTTCATATATTTTATTATAATGTATAAGATACTCCACTATGGCACGATTGCCTCAACTTTATACTTTAGTGCCACAACTAAAATTAATTACTCCATGCTTAGGCGAGATTTATACGATTTCCTTCGGTGTCTTTTGGTGGGTATAGTCGTAATTAGCGGCGATTAGTCGCGGTACAGTTCGGACGCGCACGGCCGCGCTTCCCATAGCGTAGACACCTGCCTTTTCATAGTATATTGTAATATATAAGTACAGTTAATAAAGTATCAGTAAATTTTACTTCTATTTTTAATTTTCTATTCCAAATATATTTATATAACTTTTCTTATCTAAAAAATGTATGTTATTGCACTTAAATTAACTTTTAAAAATTGTCGTAACTCCGTCCAGTGTATAAATATTTAAATTTAATGAATACGACATTCCCCTTACAGCCGTTGGGTTGCGCAAACGCCGCGAGACTAGACGTCGGAATATAGCCGCCGTCTCAAATCATGACTCATCAACCTTGTCAGCATGTCAATGCCTCGTTTAAATAAATACGCAACTATTTCAAACGATGTTTATTTATAGAATCAATGTGTGAAGTAGGTGAGAATTTCTATAGACATATTTCTTTCATTATTTAGTTAAATATCTCGAAACTACTCAATAGGTGTTTTCACAGCGGCCGCATTCAGTGTGTTCCTTTAATGGATACCTGTTCGATAAGTAATCTTATGAAGTTAGAAGAAAATTGAACATGCCACTACACTAAACGACTAATATTCTTACAGTAACATTCTTATGCAAATGAGTAAGATTGGATCCGAACAAAAAGAACGATTAATCGAAGTCAAAAGTAAATCGAGCATGCGGGGCGGGACTCTCGGTTCGCGCGTTGCCTCTTTAATTGCTCTTTGATAACCGGTAATTGTTGTATAAATGCGTCCATTAAAGTTTCTTTCATTTATTTCGGTTAGCGTATTTGAATGCGGATCGCGTCCAAAATTAAAGCAATCTTTGCGCGGCGACCATCCATCTCATTGCTTCGGTAGGCAAATGGAATAAAATGCTATTTGAATAAATTGTTTCGCTGGTATCATCGGTCCAGTCTCTGCTATACTTGTTATGCGAGCGTGGGCTCAAATTTAATCTCAAACGAACGTCGTCGTATCATTGTTTGATGACTTTACGATATGAAGTCTCCTATGCCTTCAGCATATTGATGTGGTGCACATCTATATTTGCTATCTATTATGTATTTTCATAATATGTTTAATTACCATTTATAGATAAGTTTCTACGATCGAAATGTGTTCTGTAATCGTAGATCTAAGCCAAAAATATTGTGAATGCACTAATATCTAACATTGTGCAGTGACAGAGTGGTCTACTAATATATTGCATGGAAACTTAAATATTAATTATGAAAATATCTAGTAACATGATTTTTAATAACATCCATTTGCAAATTGTGTTTAATAAATATATTTTTTATTACTCTTTCTCAGATTAAGAACTGAAATTGAATTTCATTTATTTTCGATGTTCATTTTTTGTATTTTTCGAACTGTGGGCGGTTTTTAATTGCTATAGTGATTATTGATTTATGATGATTCTTAATTAAAGTACTTCAAATGAGTTTCAAGAATTTAATGTATCTACGATGCGACGATTATAACAATAACTATAAAATATTTTTATATTTGGTAATGAAATTAAATGACACGCCGAAGTTAAAATTCTAATCGGGTCGTAGTCTTGTTATATATATATATAAACAGTAACTGCTATCTTAAAACCTGTTTAACTCGCAGTAATCAGTCGAGCGTGTCTTTATTCGCACAGGCAGGGTCTATGCAGTAGACAGTAGGAGAGGTAGTAGTCACTCGTTAACAAGCGATGCTAAGTTGCTCAGACGGATCAAATGGAATTGATATATGATTGGCTGTGCACTAAGCGTAAAGTAATTGGTAAAGAAGCTATCAAATATTGAATTTAATCTTTTATAATTATCTAACCTTTCATTATTGTATGCTCTTAACCATTTTGTTTTCTCTAAGATATAACTTTTTGTTGAAAATATACTGACAGTTGATATTGACATGTGCTAAGGATGTCGATGTAGAATACGAGTATGGCACTCATATTAGATTTAACATCGTACTTATTTACGCGCACACCTGTCGAGTTTTTTTTGGACAAATCTGCTTGAAGAAGCATCGGGTGCATGGCGCATGCCACCATACACGATAAAAATAACGAGACTAATAGCTACTTGTAGAGGGCACATGCTGACATTTTTTGCGGCATTTTTTGTTACCTTTAGAACCAAGAATGCATCGTGTATTAATATCATGGCACTCATTGAACCCGCCAACCTTATGTCGAACATGAGGTATATCCAGCCGCATCGCCTCAACGTCGTTACCCTGTTACGTCCTTGCCAAGTTTTGGACTCAATAAAGCTTCGCGGAATAGGTATTCTGAAATTTCAGTATCACATATGCAAATGTCAGTTCTCGACACTAATTGTACGAGTGACATGGGGATATTCATGCATTTACATTAAATTTCATCGAAATTGGATCCGGGCAGAATAGTTTATGTACAGGCGTACTGTGTCACGTGCGCTCCAGATATTTACGATTTTCAATCACGTTTGTAATGTATAGTGAGTCAGTATATGTAAATATGTATCGTTAAACCTTAAATAATGCATGATGAAAAAAATTTCACATGATTTAGGATTTAATACATTATATATATTACGTATTATGCCGAATATATTACGTATTTTAATACTCTCTCTAGCTTCACAGTCAGCAGGGTAGTCAGAGAGAACATAGTGTCAAAATACTCCGTTTTCCACTTTACTCTGGAAACTGATACGTAAAGGTGTTGACTCTTGCGGAACGCAACACCGCGTTTTATCTTGTTCACCAGAGAGCAGAAATGAAAATACTAAAATTATGATTATTAATTCCATCGAGTGGGAACTAATTCACGACCAATCGTGAGTAATAGTCAAAACAAAAGCGCCACGATAGTCATATAAATAGAATAATGTTTTATAAAAAAATTAAATTGTATTAGTCGTTGTGGCATTATTCGGATGTATATTATTTATTCATTATTATTATATATTGTTAAATTTAATTACTTATTATTTTAAAAAAAAATCCTTAAAGAAAGAATAGTTAATGCATAAGATAATGTAGATAATTTGTAATGAAACAGGTATTGTAAAATATTTACTATTAGAAACTAAAAACTTCTGTTAGTATAATAAAAAAAATTTAACGAGGCCGACGTAAATAAATATAAGATTTCACGTTCGTTAGTAAAAAGTACTTTTTGCATGATAATATCAATATTGTAGCATTTTTAAAGTGTTGTTCACAGTTCGCGTTCACGAATTTAGCTTAGCAGTCGAAGAGCTCGGGCTGTTTCCGAGAGGCACGAGTTCCGGTCTTGCTACGTTCATGTTTTTGATACACAATTTTCGTGTATGCTCATTGTATCAAAAACTAGACAAAACCTTCGGACTAATAATCATGAATTCGTTTTTCCGTTATTTGAATTGTTTTAAGTCTTAAAATACTTGCTTCGATTGAAAACAATGGTTTTGGTTAAATTAACTTTTGCTACATTAATTACTGTTTTTATGCTACTTTTACAGCCGTACCTTTATCGGCTCGTATGATTAGCTGTTCAAGCCTATTACTTCTAAATTAGTTATATGACTCAATCCCGCTTTATAGTGATTTGCTAACGTGCTGGTAGTTATGACCTACCTACCTACATTAAGAAATGTGCCGAAAGTGGAAAATATATTGAGATTAAAATAATTAAAATTACTTGTTTGATTAGACTATTTCAACATTTCTAATTTTACTCTTGTCATTAATTTCTTGGGACTATAGAATTCCAGTTATTGTTAATTTATGAAAAATGATTTTAATATGGCATTGTATTTGTGTTTTTTAAGCTGTAGGTACTATACTTAGCTATATTGCGATATAAAACGTTAAGATTGTTCTCTCACCGCTAGCGGATTCCGTGCGGCAACGGGGCCGACCGCTCTAATTCGTTGATCCCGCTATAGGTCTAGCTAGATAAGGCAATAAATTGGCACAGGGGATAGATCGCAGCGCTTGCGCACAAATCAAGCCACGTCATATCCATGGTTGGTGGCCACAACTGCAGGCGATAATATGGCCACCCGCTGATTATCGTTCCACTGCGATCCAGTAAGGATGTGGTACGTAAGATACGGCGAATATATTATATCTAGCAGCTATTTTTCCAAAATTGAAAAGATTTTTTTTTATTATGAAACTATAGAAGTTTAAAGACTTAAATAAAATTCAACATAAAATATTGGACAATATTTTTTTATTACAAATATCTTACAGTGCATAAGATCTTATAAATAGCGGCACATAAAACTACGATACAAATAGTTCTAACACGATAAGTTGTCCCACTTTCCATCCACGACGAAGAGATCGTGTATCTCCTGAATGCATACATCTTGCTACGTTTTGTTTTAGCCATTCTACATCTTGGTGTGTAATCATATTCGTGGTTTAATTATGTACCTACTAGAAGTACCTAACAATTGCTTTTAATAAAGTATTTTTATTATATTTCTTATTCATAAATGATGTATACCTGCATTAAAATTATAATTGTAACCGATCAAAATGAGTTTTATTACTTTTATCTTTATATACTAATATTGAAATATCAAAAATATGCAAAATCGGCTGTAACGAACCTAATAATGGATATCGACAACCTGCCCGTTGACGATTCAGGTGGCTGTGGGGAAAAAAAAGTATGAATGAATGTGAGTTTTTGTTGTGTCGTCACTTCGTTTCCGGCTGTATCTGGTCGCACGGCAGAAGCGCGTGGAGAATCGGGGTACGCGTCGGAGCGTCGCGTCGCGCACCACCGGCTTAATCATTAGAAGCGACAAAACCGATCATCGCGGGACGGAACTATACGATGGATGTAAGCGAACTTAACTGAATGTTTTATTGTACCGCTGGTTACGGTACGCCGCTTTGAACATTTTACTCACTGTTTCGATTTAGGTTCGGTTACACTTAAAGCCTCTACGGAATATATACAGACAAAACTTTCTTGTATACTGTAACTGTTAAAGAAAATTTATTTAGCACGTAAAAGTTTTCCCGACAGCTTTCATCAAAAAAGAAAGCACAAACCGAAAGAAAACTTGCCTGGAGGGATATTACGAAACTCTTCACGTAGAGTGCTCATCACCGAGCGTATTCGCTGGGGACCTGAAAAAATAGTAAAGTGACGCAACAGGTAGACGTCCAATTAGAAAGGGTCGCATTTGAGTGGCAACGCGCCGCGCGACACTGACTTTGACGTTCTCACAACAAAAACTGCAACTCGTTTCGCTCACCGCCACAACACTAGCAGTTTTTGCGTATCAGACTACTGCAACCGCTTTATGGAATGTTTTTGACGACATCAAACGCAACTCTTATATCTTAACCTATTTAATATTTTTGATCAAATATAATGATAAACTCCTTAAAAACTTGTTTCATTGGTTCTGTACTATTTGGCAAAATGTTTAATTACATTTTTCTGCCTAACTCAATCGTTTGGTTTATGATTTGTTAATCTTGAAAACCGTTAAACTAATCTGTGAAACGATTTTCAAGAGGTGCGTGTTCAAATCCCGCTGCGTTCAAATTTTTATACGTTTCTTAAATATGTATTTTTCAATTTCCTAAGTGTTCGAATAACACTTTAAAAAATATTAAAAATATGTTTTATCTTATACCGAGCACCAGAAGTGTTGGTGCGTTTATACTTGCAAGATGTTTTGTTTATCTCAAATAAATACATGAAACTGTTAAGCATCGCCATATTTTTTTTTGTTTCTTTATTCCATAGGCTAGGCAAACGAGCGTTCGGGTCACCTGATGGTAAGTTATCACCGCCGCCCACGACCCCATGCAAGAAGCTACAGGGATAAGGAGACATTCCCGAGGGATGCCTCAACAGAAGAAACAAGTTTCTTCCGGCACTTGTCGATGTTTTCCCGAGAAAGACCTGCACGGCCGGTGTATACAGCGTCCACCATGCTATCATCTGCATATCAGTGAATGCTAGGATCCTCTAACATGTCATTGATATGCAAAAGAAACAGAGTAGAGGACAGCATACAGCCTTGGGGGACGCCAGCGTTCACGGGCATGTAATTAGAGCAAAAACCGTCGACAACGACCTTGATGCTGCGCCCAGTGAGTAAGCTGGCAACCCACTTGCAAAAATTCCCGGGAAGCCCGTATGACGAAAGTGTCGCAAGGACCCCCGTGCCACACTCGATCAAAGGCATTCGCCATGTCCAAACGAACTGCCAGGCCCTCTCCCTTGCTTTCTATAGCAGCAGCCCAGCGTTGGGTTAGGTTTACTAGAAGCAACTGACTGAGGCACTCCAGCTTTTATCCTAAGTTTCATCGATGATAATCAGAATAAAATGAACACTGTGTAAAAAAGATAAAAAAAACAGCCGATAACTTGGCTAATATTAATAATTATTAAAGATATTATTATAATTTTGTGTTATTTGAAATAATGTTTATTTTCTAATGCACAAGTATGTGTACTTACACGTTAATAGGTTCACGCTTATTTTCTGCACAGGAAGAGGCCCGACTTGGCGACATTGCTTGTTGAGTGGCGGATGCAACTCCGCGCTTTGTTATAGGTATAAAAGCGGAGAAATGAAAATATTTCAAATATAATCATTTCCCCTAATGGGAATTGAAACCAAAACCACTGCGCCATAATGGTATATGTGTGTATTTACATATTATGTACTTTCAAAATATACATACCGCTCAAATAGGTTACTTGAAGGTTATTATTATGTACAAAGATTGTAATTTTATAATACACGTTGACTTTGAAGTCCAGTTAACTCAACGGATGAGCGTGTGATGAAGTTTTAATGATATAATCCAGATACCGCTGACTTGATTAACCTGGCTTCTAGGTAGGCATCTATCTTATTGATGTTGAGATTATATACATCAAATAAAAAAAATTGCTGCACGTATATTAATATTGTTTGTTATGTTAAATTACAAAACCACCGTTTGATCTTTAACCATTGAACACATTTTCATAAGAATGGCTCAAAAATCTGCCTCTCACAGACTGAGTCGTTTTCGCATGACATTTGTTAAATTCTATGATTTTTACTATTACTTAACATATTAAATAAAGTAATACTTAACATATACTATTTCTCAATAACTATGTATATTTTATAGTAGTTCATACGACAAACTGAGCATTTTTACTAACAAAAACGGTTTTTTTATTTAATATACTATTTTTAATTATATTTAGTCAGTGTTGCAATTATTGAGTGATGCTAATTAAATATTCGACGACTTTTTTTATTTTCATTCCGCATATACATAGTAGACTATTATTAATACGCATGACTTCCTTTGGTTCATTTATTTTTTAATTGTTACAGAGTTGTCAAATGGAATTCTAATATCCGTCGAAAAATGCTCACGTGGGTAGGAAAGTGGCATTTGATATATACAACCACTTAAATTGACCGCCGTCTCTTCCTTCTTCAGAAGTCGTAAAAATAATATGAGTCAAATTAAAAGAACGAGGCATGTTTATATCGACTATATTTTTAACGTTTTATACTCTAACTGCCATAATTATTGTAAGTTACATTCTATGCAAAGGAAACTATGCTCTCGAATTTGCATTTTTCATCAATATAGGCAAGTTAAAGTATGCTATTTTCACAAGAAATGAGAGGAATACTCGTGGCTCGTAAAGTAAAATAAGTAATATGAAAATATAAATCGTGATCTTAATAAACAAATGCATTTATTTTGCTATTGGCTATTTTTTTGGAGCTCCTCGCTTTTCCTGCAAAGCAGGGTAGTCAGAGGGAGCCTAGGTTAAAGATACTCTATTTTCCACTTTCCCATTGAATTCGAGACATTTCGTGGAGAGTGGAGAGAGTTCACACCAACACCGCGCTTTGTCTTGAATTAGAGCAAAGAAATGAAACTAATTTTAAAAGCATTCTTCCGAGTGTGGATTCGAACCCAAAACTAATCACGTTTACAGTCAGACCCAATCCTGACTCATCTGACGACTTATTAAGTATAAACATATTTAATTAAATTACACGGTATAAAACTTCAAATATATTTCACTTGATATGAGGTTTGTAAAGAAAAAAATAACAAATTTTAGGCACCATTTGTGGTTTCTTTTATGTGTTACACAAGAGTTATCACAATTTGTAACTCATGTTTAATAAACGTTTAATTACTGCATACGTAAATGTAACTCATGTTTGACGAAGCAGTGATGATTGAGAGGAACACCCGTGAACTCGGGGTCGCACGCGTTATATTAATGATTTATGTGACCGAATATCTATATAAATGTATGTTTCTTATTAGAAATCTTAGTTGATTTTTTTTTGATTTCTTAGTATTGTGCTTATAAATTAACTTATGTAGTTAGTAGACAAAGTTAGAAAATTTTGTAATGTTTATAAAATTCTATTGATATATTAATAAGAGTATAAATCAGTAGGATTTATATTCTTATTAATATACCGTATAAAGCAATTAACAGTAATTTGTTGTGCATTTCCGCAGCGTTCCATGTATTATAGTGGTCAATGTTAATTACTTGTAGTCGATGAATAAATTCAATTAAATACATAGATTAAATATATTTTTTTATTACCTCTATTACCACTGTCATAACTTTTAGGCAATTTCATTGCAATTGAAGCAAAGATGAAAGAGTATCTTCTTGAGTTTCAATTTTATTAACAACATGCGTTGCTTATCGTTATGTGTAAGTAGAGGCGATGAAACCGAAGGCAACGCACAATAAATCAACGCTACGACTGTATTTCTTTCGTAATCAGCTCATATCGGTGCTCGCGGTTGTGGCCGGCTAATTATTGTCGACTTTTACGATCGCCGTAACGAGTTTTCACTTGGAGCCAATCACGATTTTACGGCGATGTTGTAGTATTTTTAATTATTATTCTTAGTTAAATAATCCTTGAATCATCAAATTACCCCAGAGGATAGTAATAATAGTTGATAATATTTATGGTATATAAAAGTAATTACGCTAAAAATATAAACCGTAATTGGGAGTTGAACTATGATAGGTATTAGTTATAACCAAATCGAGATTCTCACAATTGAAAACATTAAATAATCTTGGATTTAAATTGTGCCATTTGCATAATAGAAACTTAAAGATAAAACTCATCAGCCGTTCACCATTTTAACCGGCCTTATTTATGATCCTATCTCCGAAGAATTCTAGCTACTCTTGTTCCACGTCGGCGTTTGTATGTTTTATGTGGAGAAATCTAAATTTCTTATCTCTGATATTAACATATTGATTATGCGTTCCATATTGATGTGCGATAGACAAGACATCAATATATGTACTCCGTGTAAATAATATATTGGGTAAGGTAGTTAATATGACATAAATAAGCCTTACTGATATAATTTGTAATGAAAAACTATACTTAAATATTTTTCCAGTTACATCGCATATAATAAAATTAAATTATTCTTTTGTTTACTTATAATATTAAAGTATCAAAGTGAAAGAGTTGCTCACAGGAAACATAGACTACTAAACCTAACACAAAACAATTTAGAAAGCTTTACAGTTAATTGACCAGCAACAGTGACTCCATGTCCCATCAGGCTGGTCGAGTTATCTCGTTATCTGAACACGTAGATGTTAGATTTAGATATCGGCGTGATCTGCTTCAATGTCGAGGTGTCCGAATATTAGGAACGTAAGCAATTTGTCTTGTTTGATGTACGTTTTGTTAACGGTATCATGTTCACTCATACGTACACGGTGACCGGGAGAGGTACATTCATCATTGCCACGTCCGGCGGTCCTTATGTCAGCGTACACTTTAGTAGCGTTATTGATAACATCACAGCGTATATTGTTTGTACGTACCGTACAAAGCCGTCTCCGTAATGATTGTTATGGTTTTACTTTTATCTCGTACTGTCTATTTATGAACATAGCGGAAAGCAAAAATTGACTTGTGTCCTTGTTTTACACGTTATATGATGAGACTATAAAAATCGCCAAAATATCCTAGCGGACAAGTAGATTTTAGAACCTACAACTACCGTGTGGGTTTAATTCTCTATCTAATATCTCTATTGTATTCGAGGGCAGCCTATTAATGAATGATATCTATGATTGAATGATTGTTAGTCTCGCTCGTTCTCGAGAACTGATTTCTGGGCTGATTTGGCTAACTTTGGTTTCAAAATATTTGTAGGATTTGTAGAAGTCCAAGAAAGGTTTAAAAGGTCAGAAAACATAAATAAATTACACGGAAAAAAGTAAAAAACAATAATGTTAACGTGTAATTATCAGGATTATGCTGTAATGCAATTTTTATGCACATTACGAACTTACTTTTGTTTTCCTTTATTTATTTTTTAAATTGAGGCATCATGCTGGTCCGCTTATCAAATCGCATCATATTCAATGAGAAAGTCAGTAAAAATCGTGTTTCTTACAAGACAAGGTACCCGTACACACCGATCATGTTACGAAGCTAGTCCCTTGTGACTATTTCCAATTCAGTAATCTGAAATAGGAGAAGATTGAATACAATAACCGGCAGTTATTATTAATGTTACAAGTAAAGCTTTATTTTTAAAATGCTTACATCTTTTAGTTTTAAATTAAAAAACCTTTCAAGAATTTGCGTTTATTTTGTATATAAAAATCTACATTTATACAAATATATTTAAAATTTTTATATTAGAAGATTTGTTTTGAGATAAGTATAAAATTCTATGATTAATGCACTATATACTAGTATAACTATTTTTGCTTTCCGATACGATATTAAAAAACTAAAAGGCAATCTTGCCCATGTGGCGAGTTACCAAACTTTTCGCTTAATATTTTTCATAACTACGAATATTAGTTTTTGTTCTATTTGTTGCACAATAGTAGTTTTTCTCGTATTATAACATGTGAAGTTGGCGTGGTATAGGTTTTTATAAATTGCAAATGTTGTGGGGACTAAATTAAGCAAACAATATATTAACATTTTTATTGTCGGTAAAGTTGTTGCAGTTGACTTGTAATAAACGCATAAGAATTACGACGGAGTCGGCTGTAGAACGCATTGCTTAGTGGTCAGACCGCTTGCGCGGTGTCCAAGAGGCGTGGGTTCAAATCACGCCGTGCTCAAATTTTATACTTTTTTTAAATATGTTTTTCATATTCTACATTCATGTTAATAACATTTAAAAAATGTTAAGATATTAAATTAAGCAATAGCTGTTAATTTTAACGTTCCTTATAAAAGTAATGATGCAACTTCTAGATGCATTTATCTCAATTACTTTCAAATAGTAATTTATTTATGAAGAGCATAATACAAGCCCGTCTCTTTTATTTATTGATCAATTTGCCAAATGTATTCATATGTTCGAGTTAAAAACGACCTGCAAAAGTCATCGGCACGAGGTGACGTTTTGACAATTTATGAAGCAATCAACGTTTCTTTTCGTGTTTATTTTGGGGAATTATTTATTTTACCTCGATAATGTTGCTGGAAATTGTTTCGAAGGTTGCTTAATATTCATTGATCCCATCTCACGATTTGTTTACGCCGTACTGCGTAGGCGCCAAAGTAGTATGCTCAAATTAAAAGATATTTGATATTAGTCGTCCACTAAGCTGTGTCGCTTTCCGGTATAATCTGTGCATATAATGTTTTTAATATTGTTTTTACAAAAAACCTAATTAAAATGATATATTTTTAAATACCTGAACATAAGTGATATACGAGTAAAGTATCTCTAATCTAGAATATACTTAGTCTGGTCATAAATACTGTTATAATTAAAAATAAACAAAATATTACTTTTGAATTTGAGATGTAATTTTTATGTGATTGTTCATTGTGTTTATTTATTTTCTCGCTAATATATTGTAAAATATTTCGTGATATTTAAATGGAGAGGGGTGACAAAGAGTACCGAATCGTTGTGATTGCAAAGTGCTTTGTGTTAACAAAGTGGGTATGGTGCCAAACATAATTTTTAAAATCCTCCATACAGTTGGTATTACTCAAAGTGTACGGAGCTATTGATAGACACAGTGAAACCTCCTTTGTTCCTGACAGAAAACGATCTGGCCATCCGCGTCGTGTTCGTACGAAAAAGACGATCAAAGCAGTAATGCAAAGAATTCGAAGAAATCTTGTCTGAAACCAAAAGATTTTATCTCGGAATATGAAGACATCACCGAGAACCATGACGCATATTTCAAAAAGTAACTTAGGACTTGCAGCCTATAAGATATTGGAGACGCACTAATCATTTTTAACTGAAAAAATAAAAATAATAGGGTGATAAAATCAAAAACCAACTACTTAAGCGGGTTTGGTGGAATGGTAGCTACGGAGGAGTGACTGAGTCATATTTTTGTGAAAAAGTATCAAAATATAGCTAAGCTCCTTTTACAAAATGGCCTCATGTTCAATAACCATGAATGGTCCTTTCAGCAAGACTCGGCACCAGTTCATAAAGCTAGATCCACCCAATCTTGGTTAGAAACTAACGTTCCGGAGTCCGGATCTTAATCCTCTGGATTATGATTAATTTTCGGTTAACAGTAGAGTAAGGCTTGCTCTAAACGCCATGATAATTTGAGTCCCCCCAAAACAATCCATACTGCTGCTGCTATTGATAACTGGCCTCAATATTAAAAGGACTGCCACCAATGGAGATTTTTAATGGTTTTATATTAATGTATTAAACTAATACATTGTAATAGTAACAAATATTAAGTACAATAAAAAAGTTGTTTTTCTTTGTAAACAGTATTTATGGCAAGACTAAGTATAACTATATATTTTTTATGTTCAAGAGACATACAATAAGATTTTTTAAATTGTATTAATACTATGCTACATATTTAGTGGACGCTGTGCCTCTAGACCTCGTTCGGTAACCGGTCTGTACGCCCTGGGGCTTCATGAGGTGTGAATATGGAGTCCGGCACTTGTACCGTTTTATATACTTGGACAATATTAATTAGTAATATAGAAATGTTTAGAAATGTTTAGTGCTCGTTACAAAAATATGTATTTTAATTTTATTTGTTTATTTACGTTTTTATTAGTCCAGTAAATTAATAATGTGTGTACAATAGGCTATCATGACACAGTGGGACATCGTGATGGTTGTGTATTCGGTTCACACTCAGAGAAATCATTATATTAAAATTATTTTCATTTCTCCTCTCCTCTCCTCTCCTGTCTGGTATCTAACACAAATCGCGGCGATGAGTCCGCCAATCAACACAGAAAATGGAAAACGTGAAGCTGAAAAAAAATATCATTTTCACTTTTAGCTAAGACGAAGCCAGGCGTAAAGCTAAGCCTAAAAGCACACTATGTCTCGAAAATATTTTCTTCCAATTAGTTAATTTGAGTTGGTCACTCAAAGAAGGTACGTAAAACTAAAAAAATCTACATACATTTTGTTTTAATACTTCATTACACCAACAAGAATTATTAATTAATAAACACAAGAAAAGAAAAGAAAGATAAGTTTGTAAATTGATCTTATTTTAAAATTTATTTTTCGATTATATAATATGAATTCAACCAACATAGAACTTGTATATTTCTATTTGTATCCACTGTTATTTTTTGATAATCAAACGATAGATTTAAATTGTATAAAGGCCACACCGTGAAATCTTAAATTCATGAACTGATTACCAAAGAAAATCAAAGCTTGCTCTGTAATTTGATAAACAATAACTTCCATGTTATTATTCCAATTTACTCGTATGTGTATCTCTAGAAATCATTTATTTATAAGAAAAACATTTGACGATGACATGTAAATTATTGGAAAGGCCGCTGACTGTATACACGATAGAGATGGGCTTCTACTACTGTCCCTGGTTCGAAATTATAATAAAATATTTTTTAACTTCTTCAGTCATTACAGTTCCATACATAGTCGATCCTGAATTGACTAATTTTAGGTTATTACAAAAGGAGCTGCCCATTAAACCGTTTAACTTATTACTCGCTCAACTAAGTTTGATAACGACCGCATCACCAAACTACTACTTAGTCAGAATTTATAAGTTTTTTTTTAATTATACACAAGACGTAAAAGTATCGAAAGATGTGGAAGAACTAATTAAAAGTTTGCTTCTGTACCAATAATTCGTTTGAGTGTCAGACTTTTGCGTCGTTAATTTTAATTAAAGAAACGTGGCCCTCAGTTTGTAATAATATTAAAGCATTGAAACTGGTGATCCGCTAAACTTCGACATTCTACTCGCGGATGACCGTCCATTCGTTTTAATTAACCCTTCTGCGGATCTCATCTGCCCAGCTATTAGAAAAGTTTGTTTTTTTTTTATCGCAAACTGACTAAGATAAATCAATTATGACTGTACTTGATGCTTGATGCTATCTTGCCAGTTGATTAAATTTGTATACTAGTAACCTTTTTTTTTTTCGTTAGACACACTTATTATTATATTACTTATTTTTATTTTGTATTTATTTCTTGACAAACAAACTTAAGAAAAAACTCTTGTCTATACAAAATGAATAAAATGATATTGTATACAATTCATTTCTATTATTGCGTTGATCTCACTGTTAAGCTCGCATAGATCAGAAAAATAATCTAGCTGTCAAACGAATAAAGGATAAAGTTTTTTGTTTATGGGCAGTGTAACGTAATTTAACGGATGGTGCTACTTTTTCCCAGTCATCCTTTTGTTACTTTACGCTGTTCCTAATTCCATTCGCGTTCTTCCCCTGTCCGAGTGTATTAATCTCCGTGGTTCTTTGATTAAGACTCACGGTGATGTATTTACTTCGCTGACGTAATGGTAAGGCATATGTCAAGTGTCTGCTTTATTGGCTGGAGGATTGGTATAATGATGCCAATATCGAACCTAATATTGTATTATAAGAAACTTTTGCTCACTTATTTTGGCGCAGCGCACAATTCTTGTCCCTGCTATATTGTTGTTACTTTTATTTTGATCACAAAACTTTTTTCTATGTATTTCTATGTAGTTTTCCATTTGTACTATGTTATATCTGTTTATATGCATCATCGAGAGATTCAATGAAATCCTTATATTTCTTAGTCGCAAGAACATAAAATTAGTCGGGGACCAACATAGAATTCAAGTGTATAACCATATACATAATATCGTTGTACTTATAAACACGTACCTACCTTACCTAAGTAAAAATGATATAATGGGTTCATAAAATCCCGCTGCGTTCAAATTTTTATACGTTTTCTAAAGGCTATGTCTCATTCATCATGTCTTTAAAAAATGATTTGGCAAATTACTACATTCGTGCTGTTTTACATTTGAAACATAGGAATGTTATGACGCATTGCTTTAATGCAGTTACATCATCTAACATTGATGCTCTTGATTAAAAATGAGATAAAATGTGTTACACTGTTATTTACGATCAATAAAGATACTAAATTAGAATATATACATTAGGTCTTAACGAACATACCAATTAACCGTGTCTAAACGTTCAAATAAACTATGCAAATTATATAACGTATGAACTTCCTTGAACTTTAAAAACATTAACACGCTCAGTTTGTAAAGAATATTGTAATAAAATATTTTAACACTAATTATTTATATAATTTTTTTGTACTGTACTGTGAACAAAATTTTAATATATTTTGACAGTGACCGCTTCGTTGCGATAAGTTCACTTAGCCACTTAAGAAGTCACTCCGTTTCCAACTCTCAGTTCATTTTAGAGGATCTTGGACCTCCAGGTTCGAGAATGGAGGTTTAAGTAACTAGAACTCATATATACTATTTGTAAAACTTTAAACCCCTTTTCAAATGTTAGACCCAAGATATATAAGTAAACAAGTGCACAGTCCAATATTTTTTATAGTAATGCATCAGAAATATGTACATTTAACATATAAAATAAATATTACACTCACTACTGTGTCTTTGACATAGATTTTTATTTATAATATTCTTTTTTTTTTTTACCTTTTCTGTATTTCTATACTAGCGGGCTTCCTGTTCGCGGCCTTGCCAGCGTAAACTACACTATTTAAGCTGTTTAATGTTTTTGCCGGCTCGCATAACAAGCTTTGCTCAAATCTAAGATTTTTCCAAATTATAAATTTTATCGGATTATATAAATTACTGTCACTCGATAAGAGAAGTTCAAATAGTGGTAGACCACGCCATCTATTTTATTACCTTTGAAAAAATCTTAAAATTTTTTTCAAATCTTATTTATGACAAGTTATAAAATTTTAAAATAATAATAAATGTTACGTATAAATAAGCGTTACACAAATTTATATATTTATTATAACAGAACAATAAAGCGATATAAACAAACATTTCTCATTAAAAACATTGCATAATTACATATTCATATTTATTTTTTATTATTTTAAATAATGTATAAATTGTATATTATATAATAAAATGTAAATAAATTTTAAATATTTTAAATGTGTCTTAAATTTACTGCATTTTATATATTTGCAAAGACAATATTATAATCGTCAATAAATGCTTACACATAATTTATCTTACTTATCTTATCTTACTGCATTTTTTTTGAAAAAATGTGTTGTAATTGATTATGAACTTAACGATTGTAAAAAATTATAAAACGCACACATTCAACTGATTACTATTAAGAAATGTAGGTAAATAAAAGTATCTAAATTTCAGTAATATCTAGTTAAAATGTAATAAAATTGTAAATTCACATATTCCGTACACATTAGAAATAAACAAATTCGCTATATTGGGAGTCATAATCTTTAAATCATGCCTGTGATTAGTTATAAGCCGTTACAACTCAGCTTGTATTGTCGTCTTTTCGCGCATGTATGGGACAGATGTGGCGCTATCCATACTTTTTATTCTATAAATAAACCAAATTTTAGTATGGAAATGTAGGCCTGTCGTATAAAACGGCTTGTATATAAATATTTGTATGGAGGCGCATAGTTTAGTGCCATCTATTATATTTTCAGTGAACTATCTATTTTATATGTATTTTTTTATATTTTAATTATTTATTATGATTAATAAAATATAAAAGAAGCCGCTGGTAATTGTTTTATATATACAACCACACACTGCCCACTACTGTATATATATATTCAAAATGTTCAGCCCAATTTGTCTTACTTGTGTCAGATTTTATTAAAGGATTCAGTGAAAATAATAAATTAACGATAGCGACTGTTAACAGTAACAGCGCAATGTACTTTATGAGTAATTGCTTGCGAGCAATCGATTGTAATGAACAGATTCCAGTTTTTGAATATTGCTCTCAGTTTTCTTGTATTTTGATTTTTTTAAGTCGAGCATGTATATTGTAGACAACAGTATATGAACTATTTATTAAATTGCTTTAACAAAGGGATAAGTTAATATTTAATCAATAGAAAATTATAGATTTTAATTATTATATATTGTGAAAATTGTCCAGTTCTTTTTATTCTTTATAATGCGTATGTCAAGGTGAACAATTTTAAATATAAGTCGACTCATAGATTTTAATAATAAATTAGTTACCTTACCGCCATCTATTATTGTTTCCGGACCCACAACTAATGTATGTGTCCTCTGTTTGTTCTAAAAAACTGGCTGTTCACGTAGTGTTCGTACGTAAAAAGCGATCAAAGCAGTAATAATAATAAATGTTACTACAATAAAAAATATTGTTTTTTTTTTGTAATAATATTTATAGCAAGTCTAAGTATATAATATTACAAGTCATTTTTTTTTCAAAGATGCTGTATATTTTGAACGTCGAATATTTTACCACTGGTTACTAAATAAGATTAAGGAAATTTAGCTTAACATACGAAAACTTAAAGTAATTTGACTGTCAGTTTTTTTTTACGACGGGATTTGCATTGCAATCCAAGACAAAAAGTATCTGACATATTGCTCTAGGCTCTAAGCTATTGGCATGCCGAAATTCATTATATTTTAACCGGTATTTATCAGAAAATAAAGTAACTTGACTAAGTCGATTTTTTATTTTGTCGACAGAAACTGCATCAAATACAAGGATAAAAATTTACATTCCAGACTATTCTTACAGCCCGGAAGATACATATAAAATATTTTTTACCATCATCCCAAAATTCATTCATCTCTATCTGGTAGTTATCAGTACATAAAATAATTTGACTGAATCGGTTTTTTGCTTTTTCCACAATAACTGCATTCAATACCCACATAAAATCTATCCCATTGTATCTCCAGACCATTAGGTATTGCCAGCCTTGCTAAAATTTATTGATTTCTATCCAGTAGTTCGTAGAGTACAAGACAGGCTAAAATTCTTTCGAGTGGTTTTTTGGCTTCTGTCATCGATGTTAAATTACCCAATTTTTAGATAGATCGGTACGCGTTAGGAATTATTCTGGGGCGTAAGTATGGCTAGAGTGAGCCGAATATAATGACGTCACACACTACTCGTATACGCTTGTACACTTTCGCCACTACGCCAGTGACACTAAAAACCGGGGTGTTCTGCCCATCACAATTGCCAGAAGAGGAACTCTGAAGGGCAGTGAGTAAGACTTGTGAGTTGTGACCTAGTGTAGGCTTAAGGGATCCCCCCTTTAGCGCTCACCTCCACTACCTGAGCTCCTCTGTCTATCTAAATAACACTTAAAAACGTAACCTTAGAAATGACACTGGTCACTACTCATATATATACATACTAGTGTATATATATACTAATGTTTATATAAGTATCTATTGTACATTTGCCGCAGTAAAAATCACATTTTGCCGTACGTAGATAGTTTCTATTCTCTAATAGCAGCCGGTAGACGCCCTCATTATTTCGAATGAATTGCCTAAGCGCATAATAGCTACAACTGCTTGCATAGAAAATTATATAGCAGAAGATGTCATTGTGTTAAATAATTCACTCGCTTTCATTATATCGTAAATACTACGTAAGTATGTGTCGATACATTTACATTCATTTGTTATAAAATAATAAAGTACAGATTGCATGTATACGTTGAAATATAGAATTGAGTAAATTTATATGATTCTTCTTCTTCTTCTATTAGGGTACCCCTAATAGAAATACTTAGGAATTCAAGAAGGCGATTTTATACATACATCAAGTAGTATTATACATCAAGTAGTACACAGAAAATCGTGTAAATAGAATATAATGAAATTCGCATATTCTCGAATCTTCTATAAATAAAAGTGTAGTATATTGCTTAATTTCAAAGGTTTATTACTTTTATTATACTTCTGTACGAACTTTGCTACTGTTTTCCTGTAATCTAATCTATTAATATTTATGGTAATTAATTCATAGGTGTATCGATTCAGTATCTATATTTCAACTATTTTATTAGTTTTTTTATACATGCGAATAAAAATAAAATATACTTGTAGACAATATTGATATTTCAGTCTGAAAAAGTTATTTAACTAGTTTTTTGCGCGATGTGATTATCATCTGACCTTTGCAACCCGTCGAGAGCGTACTAGTAACACATTACCTACGTTAGATTAAGCTGTAAGATATTTATAAGATAACTAGAATCAACAACTTGAACTTTATCATAAAATATACCTTATATATGCGTATTGTAAACATAACATATTTCCTCATTAAATATGAAGAGTATATATTAACAAAGCAAAAGCTAACAAAATAAACGTTGGATTAAAAGCTTAACTTGTTAGTATTTCAGCATTGTAGAATTAAAATAAAAACCTTATATATAATTTGAAATTTAATTTGTATCGTTAGCTAGTCACGAATGTATTTTTTATATGCCAGGCACTGACGCTACTCATTAAAACTAGGTGCCTAAAACGGAGACATTAGTTTTAATAGTATAGATAAGAATTATTTTAAGAACCTGTTCTACAGAAGCGCTCAGCTATTTACTGGTTACGTGATTTGTAATGTAATTGTCTTTTCAGATGAGATATTTACATTGATATCCACTTAAGATAAGTGTTTTATAAATTAGAAATCCATAAATTCATGTAAAGAATGCTGATGAGGATTTGCTATGCATTTTTATACGAGGACCCTCCCTATGATAATAACACTTTTAAAAAATGGAATTGTGAAAACTTAATACATATTATTTAGTATTTTACATACTTACAGTGTTATATATTGTATGAAGATATTCATATACTTTTATATAGTATAGTCCAGTATAGTTGATAAAAATAACATATATGATGTAACTACATAAAAATGTTTTATGCTTTTAACTATTGGTTAGTAAATAGGGAGATAAAATTGAATTTTACTTCGCTTATGTTACAAATCGCCGCTCGCGATATACCAAAGTACTTTATTGTTGCAGTATACGTGAGTTAAAAAAATCTATCTAACGCATTTATATACAGGCAATATCACGGCGTGCACTGATCGTAAATGTCATCTGGGAATTTATATTCATTACGATTAGATAGCAGTCCACAATGGTCGCTCTATTGTTAACGTATGTACAAACTGATCGATGTATGATATTGAGTTTTTATAGTTGACATACAGTACCTCGTCTTACAGTTTTATTATTTACGGCTCGCAGACCAAAAATAACAGTAGGATATGTGTTTTATACTGTCCCATATTAATCTCTTATAAAACTTAATTTATATACCGCCCACAATATGCTGCCGCCATAGTTAAGTAGTATAACATTACACATGAGTGTTGTTAGTCTTTGGTGTCGTCGTATCTAACGGATCTTACAAGTAGACAACGTTTATATTGTTCTTATATTAACATTTGTTATTATCATTTTCTGTGTATTAATTTAGAAATTTGTATTAGTGAATTAGAAATAAAATTGTAAAGGTATTACCGGCATTATATTAAAAATATAATAGTTATTTATTGTACATAATAAATAGTGCTGTTTTGTATTTTTTTAGCTTCACGCTTTTTCCGTATCAAATATCAGTAAAAACTTTCACTTTCGCTCGAATTCGCAATGCGAATGCGAAATGCGTGTGGAAACTCAACGCCGCGCTTTGTTTTATCAGAGTAGGTAAAGAAAGTTATTTAAATATAATCATGCCAAGTGTAGATCGAACCTACAACCACAGCGAATAGTATTTAAAAAATCAAACTCTGTGATCAACAAACGAAATGCGCGCTCGCGTACATGCAGCAATTTGCCATTCAACTCAATACTTGTGATTTACGAGCTATTTTCAATTTTACGACCACCTGACGTGCTCGTAGCATCATGATTCTATGACAGGACTTTTCTTAAACCCTTAGATGGCCGCTTCGATACATCTTGACTTTCACTCAACTATCGGGAACAATTTCATTCAACAGCTGCCTTGAGTTAGAGACTTCTAGTTAAATTTAAATCTTTAGTAAAGTGTTAAAGTAAAGGATTGCACCTCGAGGGTATGACGCTCGTTAGCATTTCGTATGCGAGCTTCCCGAGAAGTGTCTACTTACATATGTATAAATTGAATGAGAAACAACTTTGCATACTTCCACTTACATTATTTATTCTTATGACTTTTTTCAGCTATAGGTATATATGTGTTTATGTAATACCAGAGAGATATCGTTATAAATGATTTATCGCGATAATTTTAGGATTATTAATATTAATGTGTAGCTTTACTATTCTAAATTCATATTTCCGCACATTTATACGTATACGAGCAGTATTTAGTTTATGTTTATAAATGTGGAACCGCACGCGGCGGTTACCACCGAGAGCACTTTGTCTAACACACGACGCTTCGCGGAAAGCTAGCTGCACTGCGGTCGTGATGAATTATTGCGTACAAAACCGATGCACAATAGCCAATGCGAGTATTTAAATGCCCTATTGGGAACCCTGCGGCAGAGTGCGTAGGATTCTGTGGGATTCAATTACATTTTGTGCACGATGAAAGGCATCAGAGTTAAACGTGTAAGCCGAGACGAGCCGCGAGCCGCGGGAACACATCCCGACACCTCGCCCTCAATGAGCTCTGTCACAAAAGGTGAGATATAAGACCACTACGCATTATACGTATCGCGCCAGGGGCAGATTGAATAAATGCTAAATTAAATAAGAGCAAATAAAACTGCTATTAATGAGCAAAAGCCGTCGCGTCGGATAATCTTCGTGTAGAGTGACGGTCAACAAAGAAACGCCTCGCTCGCTTTCGCCGGGCGAGATGGGGACGTGGTCTCAGGGAATATTTAGGCTTCTTTAATTTAAATCTGTAGACACATTTTTTTTAAACAAATATATATTTTTTTCGATGGTATAACATTGACGATTGCGAGGTTTTCAGCTAAGTTATGCTATTTTTATATATTATTTGAACTCTTTACTAATTGCAAAATACACCTGATGACTTACTTTTGAGATTATTAATAATATTTTTGTTTTTTATAATATTTAAAGTTCGTGTCATAGCTTCATATAACAATAAGTTTTTAAAAAAACTGAAATTTCATTTTTATTGTACTGAAATGAATATCCGTAGGTGTAATATTATAATCCTAGTAAGAACGAAACTGAGGTAAATAATAGATAGATGGACAGATATTATTCGAATAAAAGTATTCTAGTTCTAAATTATTCTTCATGTTTCATAAATGATTCTGACGTAGCAATTTATTTGCTGGTTTTCACTCAGGCTTAATATATTTTAGAAAGCCACTTCAAAATGACCTGCGATTGCTATAAATATCATTATATACCTTTACCGTTTGTTACATGGAATGAAGAGCTCATATTACAATGTTCATAGAGCCAATAGATACCTATATGAACGCAAGTACCAAAACAAGACGTCGTACTAAATCACCTTTGTTAAGATATTATCTTGTTGTTAAATACTTCTATCCAGTACAACATGTCGGGCACCTCTAAGTAACGGCACATATCAAAAATATTTAGGACAAATTATTTCTCGTAGTTTAAAGTGTAAAAGGTTTATAATGTTATTGTAATAAGAACTTTGACATAAACGTACATTTGTTTTTGTACGTCCATAGGTTTCACTTATTTTATTTATAATTTTCTAAATATACATTATACGGTATATTGTGTTTAGAGATAAAGAAATATTTTTGAAATATACAGTATATATGTCAAAATTATACTTTTTACCATATATAAGCTTTACTTTAAATTATGATGCTTATCAATATATGCACCTATATTATAAAATAGGCGGTAATAAAAACTAATTTCTAAAATCTTATTCGTCTTACAAGTTTTATACTTCTGAATTAAATTAGAGTGCAAGTGTTGTGTAAGAATAATGAAGCATGATAATATCGTACACATCTTTATAACGACTTCTTCTTCTGATCTGTATCTTCCAAAATACATAGCAGCAAATAGCTTTGTCGAAATAATAATGCCCTGTTAATATAATTGAAATAAGAATGTGATAATCAAATTAATCTCATGCAGGCAACTTAATTAAGGTAGTCGTTTATAACAGTATATAATTTGCGTCGAAATTGTTTCGCGTTTAATGAAGATTGTTAGTGTGATGAGTCATCTATATAATATTAAAACAAGAACGATATATTGTTTAAACCTATTATAAATAAAGCATTATTGCTAATATCTATTCAAGCTCAGGGTACATTAACTAAAACAGCTATTATTATACATTTTTTTGGATATAGATATGAACTGAATAATAAGTGGCGACTTATCTTAACTAACTTATATACTAATATATATATATACCTATATATATCATATAATAAAACCCAAAACAGTGTTTTTTTTATTTTCTTTCCTGTGTGTCTGTTTATCTGGATGCCTGTGCGTTTATGCACACTAATCTCAAAAACGACTTACTTAAAATTTTGTGTTTATTTTATTTCAATGAGTTTATAAAAAAAAGTTACAAGCATTTAAATTACAAATTTTAGCAAAGTTTGTTATTAAAGTGAGAACGCGGGCGGGTCATAAACTTATATTTATTATTTTGCTTTTCATTTATTAATAATTTTAACCGCGTGTCTTAATAAGCCGCTACAAAAATTTCGGTACAACTAAGCTTAACTATCATAATCAGTACAAGTCAAATATTTATTCCGGTATATCACCGTGTGGTCTCAGGGGCCACTGTGGTCAAATAAATGACAATCCTAGATAACTATCTTATCCTATATAGCTACTTCGAATATGGTAAGGTGAGCTAAAAGCTTCTTTGATATAAAGGAAAAGACAACATATTCTTATTCTGACGAGTAAAATTGTAGTCATTATTGGACATATGTATACACATATACAGCTTCAAGCTTTGGAAAAATCCAACGTAGCAGGATAGTCGGAAAACCTAGTGTCAAGACACTACCTTTTCCACTATCCGTTCGAAATCGAGACATTGCGTGTCGAGTGGCGAAACTCAACGCCGCGTTGTGTATTAGGTACCAGTGCGGAAAAATTTAAATATTTGAATTATAAATCATTAACGTGAGTTAGTCAGACGCTGTTCTACTTCACCACGATAATAAATGTAAATTTTAAGAAATTCAATAAAAAAAACTTCAGTGTGTATTATATATCCATATGTCAATTTTGAAATGAATTCGATATGCACTGCGTATTAAGTTTACACATGCCACATAAAAAGTGTTGACTTAATTGTATGAGTTATACTTTTACTTATTTAAATCTCTCTGCTTATCATAAGATTAAAGTATTTATGAAAATGTAACTTAGCTACGTGTGGTCTAAGTCTCTGAAATCACTGTATAAGTGTAATTTGTTCGTCAAGTGTGATATTTGATCAAAAGCGCTACTTCCGTTTGATATGTTTTTTTTATAAACATGTAACGATTACACGATGATTCATTGACTAACTAGTGCCTAGGTCTACACAGTACTGTATATATAGAACAAATAAGCAAGTCGTTCTGCATTGAATAAATAAAACAAGTTCAAATGTGTAGTAATCGTGAAAATCTAAGAACTTACTTAGTTCCTTAAAAACCTTTATTTTTTATGCTATTCTGGTAAAAATATATTTATTCATAGGTTAAAATAGCTCTTAGCTATTGTTTGCATATCTTAATTGGAATTATAAAGATTAAACGATAAAAATCTATGCTATCTGTCGGCAACATTCTCACCCGAATATATCTTCTAATTAAAAGACTTGAGTTCCCAAGCTTATTCTATTGAATTGTATAGGATTACTTGTTAAATAATTTGCTAATGTTTTTAGTATACTTAAAAGTAATTTCATTTACGTATTTTCAACTACGTATGCAAGAAACTTAAATACATATATTGTATGTAAAATACTATATATACTTTAAAGTAAATTTTAATAACTTGAAAAGCATATTTTAGAAAGCTTATAAAAATTTGAACGCAGCGGGATTGGACCCGCGCCTCTTTGAAACCGTCCAAACGCTCTGACCGCTAAACATGCGTTCTACATCCAGCTGCGTCGAAATTCTTATACGCTTATTACAACTTATTTTTGTTGTTAGCATCTCTGTAGATATTTGTACAAATTTCTGCTACTCAAAGATTATTCGACGAACAATCGTTTGGTTAAATATAATTGATTTAAAATTTGAAGTTAACGTTAATTTTCAAAAGTGTGTGACTTAACTTTTAAAAATGTTAAAAATACTTAATAACTTGCTTAAGAATTTAAACTGTACTCAAATGTAAAAAAAATATAGGCATATAGTTATGTGCGACATACATATAAGCAGCTCGTTGAACTCTTTCGTATGGTGCGGGCGGCGCAGTTATCGGCGCGTTTTTACCCACCTCTAACGAGCTCCGATCTTCAAACATCGAGCGCGTTTGTAGTCGTACATAACACGATCTAGGATATTAAAATGAGACAAATTTATTGCCGCTCTCCGATTATACGTTCGATAAATGCAGACCGGTGATTATGATATCTCAAGAGTTTAATCGTACCGGCGATACGAAGTTGCGTTCCGTTCCACTAAACCAGTACTCATAAAAAAGAAACTAGTTACAGACCGATGTTCGACAGTTTACGTTGGAAAATCAACAAGGTGCCAGAGAAGGTACACCGGTGCGTTATCGGTACCATCGGCTCGAACAATGCGTCGAATGTTTCAATATAACCCGACAGTATTTTTAACGTTTCATCGACACTGTAACAATCGTAAAATAAATTCCCTACGCCTTCTCAGAGCTCTGATTAATGTTGTACACAGTGCGGCGTCGCGTTTATTTTTTCACCTTGTGTTATTCTCTAGTTTAATTTATGATCCTCAGAAACTAAAAAAAAAGAACACATGCCTTGATACTCATACCTGTTATTTGCTTGATCAATCCCAGAATAACATAGCATAGTTATAATTTTAATTGTACAAAAGCATATACTTAATATGCTTTGAACGAAAAGAGTTTTAATATATTTTAATATTCTGGAGTTATATATGGAGGTTGAAAATAATTATAATTTGTTTTATGTACAAAACCATTGAAATATATATAATTATTAGTAAGCTGACACTATTTGGCCTTATTTCAGAATAAAATACGTTAAAATATGAAGAATTCGTTTTTCAAAAGAGAATGATAATAATACATTTGATTTATAAATAAACTTACACAATTTAGAGTGTCTTAAAGTTCCAAATAAAATATTATTTATTCGTTTTAAATTTCCTTATTTGTACAGATTATATAAAAAATTAAAAGCATCCTTAAAAAAACTTTTTTAACTTGGTTTTAAAGCTTATTTGTTTTGGATATTAACGCACATTATTATTGTAATGAAGAAGCTGTCGAAAATCAATTTAGACGCGTTTACACATTTTACTCGTAACGACAAGTACCTTTACTTTAGGCGCGCGTACATAAAAATCCATTAAAGCATGTTTCTGAATTTGACTGACAGAACTGATTTTTATCTTTAAATTGCTTATTATGTACTTTATAAATTTACGTTCGTTGCGTAGTATCGAATTGACTCGTTTAGAGCAATGGTTGGGAGTTGAAATTTCTTTGGAGGGATTATATGGGTGATTTGGATTTAGTTGTTCTCATAGTGCGGGATCCGCCACAGCTATGTTACTGTAACGTATTACAAAGCTACAAAGCTTTCTTCTCCTAGACTATAATAATTACGGACATGGAATTAAATACGCTTACTGGGAATTTTCTTAATTATTGTGGTGAGATCACCTTTGATCCTACATCGGAAAAAAAATTAAGCTTAAGATTCACAACCTCATGTTTATGTGCACTTTTTCTACTAAACCGTTTTTGATATATAACGTTCCAACAAGTTTTGATTTTTATAATATGTAAAAAGTTTAATATTATTTATAGAAACAAAATGAAATCAAAGTAAAAACGAAATTCGAGATAATTTTCCGCAGAAGTAAACGTCTTTTGATTGTTTCTTTTCTATTTCGTATTATTGGTTTATTCTCAATAAAAAAAAATTTCTTTATTGATGAACTTTTTATTCATTTAAACTAAAGCGTAAAAAAATATGTGGCCAATTGTTCTAATATACTTCAAATGTTTCAAATATACTGTACGATATGGCTCTCAAACTTTACTTTAACTAAACACTGAGACGCTCAGCTCCGTGCGCTGGCGCAGTCCTAGTAGTTATATATCATCATATGCATCATGCTTATTGCTTTGCACATAATCAAACACAAATAGATGTATAGATACAAAATTGAAAAATACGTATAAATAAATTGTGCATAAATACTAAATGCATAATAAAGTCTCACAATCTACAGCAGATCTAATAATTCGATTTAATTAAAAAGTTAAAGCTTATTAATTAATTTTAGAGTATATTTTATTTAGTTTTTTATTCTATTTAGTTAATTTGAAAAGCATTTTGGTTATTATGAAAAATATATATTGTTAGTTTACTATCATAAATGTTAGGTTAACCAAATAAAGCAAAAATATATAAAAAAAGACGAAAAGTAAGAAGGAAGTACTTTTTACAATTAATACTAATAAAAAATACGAAAGGTGTTCGTGTTATTCATTTAAATCAACCATTAATTTCTAACAAGCATTATTAGATTTCTCAGCTATAAACATCGTATCAATTCGAGTTTCGATAAATAGAAACCGCACAAAGCTTTTGTTCACATCCACTTGCTTCACACATACTTAGGCTGCGGGCGCTCGTTAACTTAGATTGAAGGTTCGGTCGACGGCCGAGTCCTTACAGCATAAAAAACCTGATATGCAATATGCTCGCCTATGGGAGCCGCTCTTTTAAATGGCTCTACTCTACTCAACTCGATAGTTAGGCCGTTGCCATTATTAAAGTAGATAATTTTTTACCGGATACTAGTAAGAATTGGACGTGATTTAACATTGTTAATGTTTTACATATTTGTTATTTCTAACAATGTTTTTGTTAAATATATATATATAAATATGTATATACTTTCCTTTTTGTATTAAAAATACATTCTAATGGACGTTGAAATAAGATAATAACCGTGCTTATTTTTTATTTTGCTTGATTACTAACCAAGAGTATAGTTAATTTGTTATTAATTTATGATAATGTTATGTGATAGAAATATTTAACGTAATATTTAATTTAAGATTTAAAATCAAGATTCACTTATAATAGAACTACTACTTATAATGTGTTTAATAGTTAGTAAGTGTTCTTGTAATTCCGTTTTACTTATTTATTTACGTGTATGTAACCCACAATTTTTAACCTACATCTTTGCTGCAATTATACTTTTATTGTATAATTTATTTAATACAGAAAAATTGCATTCATATTTTTAATATATTTATTTATTTCGTATACTTTTTTTATTGTGTAACGTTATTATTATATTTCTTTAAATTCTATAAATTGAACAATTGTTTATTTTATAATATTATAAGTGTTATCATTTAATATATGTAACATTCATTTTAATTTAAGCTTTAATATATTTAAATGAAAAATAAATGAATAAAATACTTACTGTTATTTTAAATCGTATATTATTTTCATATATCACTTTTTGACACAGTCCATTTTTGAATTTTTACAATAAATATGTTCATTTTTTGTGACTAAATTACAAAATATACATTATAAAGTAAGGATTCTATCTAACTATATACTAAAGTATCACAGATATGGGCAAAAATGCCATTTCACTTAAAAATATTTTAAATTGATTATTTGCTCTACAAGCACAGCTCATAAAGATCAACATGTTTTATACAATTACAATGCCAGCTTGACAATTACTTTATGGTGCTTAGTATTTATAAATTGTACAATTTACAGACTTAGCTTAAAAATACTGGTTAATAATTATATGTGCAATACCTACTATAACCGACTAGCCATCACATTCACTAAAAATCTGCACCTTGGTAAAGTTTTACATTTTTATTTACACTAAACGTGTGAGCAGAAAGGGTTCGAGGCGAACCGCGGGTTTGCATTTGATGGGAACCCAGAGAGATGGATGCGGAGGTAATACAGGGTGAGCCCCATGAATTGGCGGTGGGGGTAATGCTCCCAAATGACTTCTAGGAAGGTGATTTCGATGCATTGGCACGACATCGGCTCCAGGACTTGGCATTCCACGATGTCTTGGTTTTTCGTGAACTTTAGGCAGAGCAAATTTAAGCTTTTCCCAGAAAAGTTTATCACTAGAGCACAAATACTTATTTGCTTTTAAGTACAATTTTACGTCAGGATCTAATTCTTTTTGAGGCACTTCACCTAATAATATCACTATTAATTTCTTACGCCTGTCTCTTAACACTTGTAGTTCCAAACGCGACCACTCAGACTTTTAATAAAGTTCTCGCTTAGCACCATTATTGTACGACGGGAAGATTCGACTGCTTTTGTTATGTTATCGGCTACGTATCCGCCAACAGGAAGGTCACGATAATGTAAATAAAGTTTGTACGGAGGGTTCGCGTCTTCCAGTACTGGTGCAAGGGTGTCGGTTACCCATTGCTCATCTTTAGAACTATAACTCACAAAGACGTCATATAGCTTTTCACGCTCATCATGGTCTTCATCTTCTTTGGAACACAACTTGACACCGCACCACGCATAAATTCGCACTCTAATGTCATGACCATATTTGCACATTATTATTGGTATAAACACCCCAATACCAGAAATGCAATAAGTGTGACAATAATGACAAAAACGTAATTGGTTTCCTCGTTGTTAATAATGGTTTTGGTTGATGTCAAATTCCCGTTAATACTGTTATTTATACTTGGTAATCCAGTACATATTGTGCCATTTTCTTCAATTATTTTGAACCCAAATTTAGAGTCTTCAAATATACTTTCATTATAAATTGCTACATCGGTTGTATTGTGTTTAGAATATACACATTTTATAGAAGATGCGTCTGTCACTTTCGAATTTACTCTCTTGTCCATTCCCGAAACATTTCAGTGAATTCGCAGTCGCATGACCAAGGTTGTAAGATAGCAATTGCAGTTGCAGGATTAATTTTGCCATACTGATAATGTGTAACTAACGCGTTGTGATGAAGGTGTAATATTTTTAATCTCGGCATGTGATTAAACATTTCCTTTCCAATCGTTTTAATTTTGTTGTTATTTAAATATAATTCACGTAAATTATCCAATCCGTTAAATTCTTGCCCTTCAATTGAAATTATGCTGTTGTGGTCAAGATGCAACACTTCTAATTCCTTGAGACCATTAAAGGTTCTATTATGAATAGTTTCTATGTTTGATGAATTTAAATATAATATCTTTAATCTTTTTCTACCAATGAATGCATGACTTGGGAGCAATTTTATATCGTTGCCATCTAAATATAACTGTGTGGCTTCCATAGGTATTCTTTCGGGTAATGTATTAATATAACCAGCGTTAGAGCACTCAACAACATTTGCCGACCAAGATTGATCATGGTAACAAGTACAATTATTAGGGCATGTCATTTTACAATCACATGCATCGAAATCACAACAGTGACAAAGAGCGAAACAATGAAACTCGTATTTGCACAAAAACTGATGGGGCGCGGCTTCTACTAAAGGCACATATGCATTGCCACGATTGTAAAGCAATTTACAATATATGCTATCCAAGTCCATTAGCTTAGGTTGGGTCCTAGCCCTGTTGCCAGTATTTATTTTTTGCAACCATTCCATTGTACAATCGCATTCCAAAGGATTTCCTCCTATGAAAAACTCGGGCACAGATTTGTCTTGCGGTACGGCGGATATTCTTAAAGAGTTGGGGTCTAGGCTGGTTATTTTATTTCCATAGAGGTCAACTCTTGTTAAATTTGGCTTTTTAAAGAAAGTATAAGATTGTACTTTTGAAATTAAATTATCATTCAAATATAACATTTCAACAGAATTCGGTATAGCGCTTCCCGTTATTTCTGTTAACTTATTAGAGCTAGCGTCGAAAGTACTAAGCGATAACTGCGATTCAATTTCAAAGTAATTCCCAAGTTCAGCAATTCTGTTAGCGTGAATGTCCAGCCATTGCAATCCAGTCGGAATCATAGCGTAGTCGAACAATTTTAGACGATTATCGGAAATATTCAGCCATACTAAGTTAGGTAACTTGGCAAAAAGTCCATCGATATCAGCCAAGTAATTACCGTCCAATCGTATTGCTTGTAAATTAATATTTCCATCAAAAGCACCCGCTTCTATTTTATGAATCTTATTTCTTGACAAATTTAAAATTTTTAAGGATTTCATTTTATCAAATACGCCTTTACTAATATTTCCAATATTATTTTCCGTTAGTCTCAACCCGTACATTTGTTGCATTGCCATAAAAGAAGCATTCTCAATACTGACTAATAGATTTTCACCCAAATCAAGTGATTTTAACTGCGGTATTTCTCTCAAGGCTATAGGGACTTCATCTAATCTATTTCCATTTAAATGTAGATCTTGTAATGAAGTGCAATTACGCAAAGCGTGCGGGTGTATTTTTGAGATAAGATTACTGTCAATAGACAAGACAGATAAACCCGGTAGTCCAATAAAAGCGAAGCTTTCAATATGTGTAAGTCTATTATTTGATAATATTAAAGTGTGTAAATTCCCTAGTGTGCTGAAAACATTTTCTGGTATATGTTCAATATAATTATCTTGTACTTTTAATATTTGCAAACTATTTAAGTCTCTAAACAAAGCTATTTCAAGCTTAGAAACTCTGTTATGAGAGAAATCTAGGAACATAAGTCTTTTCAGTCCATAAAACGTTGAAGTATTTATCCAATCAGATGTTAATTCATTGTAAGACAAATCCAAAACAAGTAACTGCACTAAATCACTAAATAAACCAGGAGCCAAAACAGTAATAGTATTATTGTTGAAATATATTTCTTTTAACTCTTTAGTGTCACTAAATAATTCAGGTGGTAAGCTTGTCAATTGATTGTCAGAGAATCTAACGGTTGTCAAAGATATGAGGCCCTCTAAAGCTCTATCTGCCACGGAGTTCAAACCATTGCCTTGTAAATATAACTTTTGTAATCGTCTTAAACCTGAGAGGAGGCCTGGCGGTATAGTATCGATAAGATTTCTTGACAAATCCAAAACCACTAAATTGTCACCACACTTCTCTGTTGGATGACGATGCGCTGATGAAAATTGAAAATGGCTAACATCTCTCATTCTGTTGCCAGTCATATTTAGGTATTCCAAATTTCTTAGGGAACAAAGAGCTCCTTCAGGAAACGACAACATATTATTTTCACTAAGGTCAAGGCGTTCAAGATTTTGCACATCCCTTGAAAATGCAGTAGGTGTTATTTCTAATGACATTGTTGACCAATCAGTATTGTGAGTTCTGATAGTTAAGTTCCTGAGTTCCCGGAGACCTGTGAATGCACCATCCGACAGATTCCCAATTTTGCAATATTCAATCGTAAGTTCTCTTAATTCTATGAGTTGACGGAAACTTCCCGGTGAAAGAGAACTTTGAAAGAAAAGAGCATCACTACATTCGAGTCGTAGTCGCACAGTAAGGTGTGGTTGAATAGCACTAAAATTTGTATTTTCTAATTCACTATTTATAGTCCTTAATCGACACTGTAATGTAACTCCAGATTCATCGTCGTCATTACTCCATCGGCATTCATCGGGAGCTTGATATCGCGTTCCCGTCGTTGCCGACAAAGACGCGCTCCACACTGGTATAACAGTGCTAAGCGCTAATAAAGCGCTCGTAAGCCACATAGAACACATCGTTTTCCTTTCACTTAACTTCACTATAACTTTTGCATAGTTTTATTTAAAATTAAACACTTTATTTGCACGTAATAGCATTATCGCCTTAGTTGCTATCTAAAAGAGCGCACGCGTTTAGTCGGCCACTCAACTCTTACTTACTCCGCGTAAGCATTAATTGCACAAGTCGTGTTTGCTACTCGACGCGAGGATCGTGACGCGTTCTCTCGCGCCGGAGTCTGGGGTGGAACTAACTCGGAGTCAAACCTGCGCTGCGCTCGCGCACAAGGCCGTGCCGGTTCACGCGTTCCAACAGGTAAATCGACGCCCGAGGCTATAACGTACTAACCGCCTCGTGTAAAGCTTTACCTTTCGCTCTACTCACTTTACGAAGCTTCTTAACAGAAAAGTATACTGGACGCACACATGTACAAGATACACGCCACACAAGTAAATGAAACCGCTTTTTATGACACTCAATGCGTTTGATGCTTAGGTGTGAGCAGGACAGAGGGATGGTTGCGGGGTAAGCTCGTAATACTAGGTGGGGGTTTGAGACAGCTGCCCAGGTAGTGCGGTAGACCATTGCCGAGGTCGCCGCTTGTGTTCTTAAAAGCAGCATGCCTATACAATTTTGCGAATATTTGAACTCTACGTGCTGTAATGGCAATTCACCGTACATAATGAAATAAAAGTTGTTATTATATTAATAGTTTGCTGCAGTGCATGATCGTTAATATATTTGTTTAATTACAATAAATCACAACTTACACAGATCTTAATTCTTTTACATATATTCCATATATATATATATGAGTTTATAGGTTATGACTTTGACCAAACATATATTAAATTTACCAATTATGTACCTAAGTTCAATTTATTTAAAAATATAATAAACTATATCGAATCGAATAAACCATCAAACATTCTGTTATTTGTATAAAAAAAGTATAATTGCACTTTCTGAGAATCTGCATCGCCCTTTATTTAACCTAAACGGTTTTAATATAATTTCTCATCGCTCTACTTGTAACCCATCATCAAATTAAACATCTAAACAGTATGCTTTGGGAAGGTACCAATTTGCTGAAAACATTTTATTAAACTAATTGCCACTCGGATTTATTTCAAATTACATTTCACATGATTTATTCCATGAAATATAAAAAATGGTATTTTTTTAGATTAATATATACAAAACAGATAATTGATAAATATACCTACCTATAATGCAGCATACCGTGTTTCTTGGCTAGTAGCAGAGTAAACAGAGATAATCTAGATTTAAGACACCATTCTCCACTCACCCAAATTCAATAAACATAACACAGCCCTTTGTCTTACCACACGGGGGAAAGAAAGACATTTCAAATGCCTCCCAGTGAGGATCGAATCCACACCCATTGCGTCTGAAGTCAATGTCTGGTTCACTGAATGAGTAAATAAAATAATGTGCAATGAGTTCCTTACTATAGATTAATTTATTTTATATGATATTGTTAATAATAACTATATATATATACACTTAGGGATGAGTTAAGTAGGTACATGATAATATTTATCAAGAGACTGCAAAAAGTTTTTAAATTATCGTTCCTGTATACATTGTTAAGTATACATTGCAGCCAGTTTTATAACAGGAATTGAGGTGTACAGCTTGTGTCCATATATCACGGGGAGCCGTGAATCGTTTTTTCGACCACGTTGTGACACCACAAAAGACCAGCGGGTGATCTTTTGACTTTTTGTCGTAAGTGGAAAGGCGTTTGCTTGTATTTTATAAAAGAATAGATTGCCGGTAAATCGTGGGTTATTGTAGGCAGTTTAACGTATGTTAGATGGCTGTTATCCATAGCTCGTTATAGAGTGTCTGTATTCAATTTACGATGCTCCAAGTCGTCACGCAACTGTCCGTATGATAGGACAGTGCGTGGGCCAGTGTGATATGGGTCACTTGCCTTCGTGATTCATACACGAATTCTCAACGCCTTAACAATAACTTATTGTTTGTTGTTATGTACAATGGAAAATTATGTTTCCACACACGAAAATTATTTTTAATACTACTTTGTTTTACACGTGATTTGTAGTTTATTATAGCTAATTAATTGTTCTATATAAAAATGTACTGGCGCTTGAAGAAAAAAAAAGCAGATTTGTGAAGTATAAGCAAAAAACTAAGTTTAATTTTTTTTTTGAAACTAAATGTAAAGTTTCGACAGATATTTGACATTTCCTAATTATGTTAATATCGAGTTAATTAATTTTAATTTTGATATTAAATTGACGTAACAACAAAATTATGATTAAATAATTGATTAGTACGAGTGTAATGAGTCACAGTGATACCAGTAATTGTCTAATAACTACATCATAGATATATAATATGCAATAACTGATATGTAGTTAATCATTTCTCTTTTTGTTTTTGTTATCATACGAGTTCATCAAGCATAAAAAACGATTTCGTAGTTGATTTCCATTATGTTATTAATTTTTGTAATTTTGGTGCCTAATCTCCATACGAACAGGGCCGATACGCGGTGACAGTTATCTCGATGTCGGCCGACACGTATAATCCATTAAGTCGTCATTTCCACGCCGCTGATCATTCTTCAACTGCGCGTCAAACCCGCCCCTGAACGTAGCCTTGTATTGTTTGCTACTGCTTCATCATCATGCTTTCACTGCGAGGATCCTAAAATACGATATCGACCCTAAGGGTTTCTGCCGCTAATGCTTCAATTGCTGGGTGATGCCGAATAGTCATTGATTCACGAACGAACTTTTATTCAAGGCGGGAATAATAAACTAGTTTGTTATCTAATTGGGTACACGGCTGACCTATTAATAAATTCCCACGTAAATTACTAATTAACATCCTGCCAAAAATACGATGTAGAATGAGTAACATAAAGAATTTACATTAAGTAATATTAAGATTTATAACCATTTAATTTTTTGTTACAGGTAATGATGATCAGAAATATATGTTTTTTTACATAGCGCTTACTTAAAAGGTGCGTATTTTATTATTAATATGCAATCCTATTCTAAAATATCTACAAAACTGCTTTCTTGATATAAAAAGTAGTTTATGCCCAAAAAGCGTGTAAGTTAAAATGATTTTCCAAACGACTAGAGAACCCATAGTAGTGCATCAGATCGCAACACGGGCAATTTGGCGCGCGAGAGTCAACTCGAGCTTATTCGAGTGTCCCGGCACCTGGCAACCTACAGAGCGCCAGTATAATAGGTAATGAATGGAGTAGAAAAGTATTTTGATTACATTCACAAATTTTTCACTCTTAATTATATGGTACTATTAATAAAACACAATTGACTATTATATGAAACAAATAAGCAATTTAAAACATTTTAAGTTATTTTACCTATAGCTGTTAATATTTACATAATATGTAAATAACTGATTTTAAAATTGAAATAGATTTTTGAAATTACATTTTATTTCTGTCATATTTTTATTATCTATTATTATGTAATAGAAAAACATAATTAATATTTTATCTCCATACACTTCATTAGTCCAAGCCAGGGTTGTAACGTGCCAACCAATAGGACCGGTTAGATTACGCACTGTCGCGGCACAATTAGGGACTGTCGCGGTGCCCGGCTCACTTTGTTATTCGCCAACAATCGGCCGCATCTGCTGCTCGGTGCGGGGCACCTCGCGATATATGGCATCTGCTAATTGCACACTATTCAATGTCAAAAGTTATGGATCTTCTGAGATTATTTCTCACTATTTATTGTATTTATATGTGATTTCCTAGAAAGATAGTTTAAAATATTTTAAACATATACTTTGTTACTGACTTTGGCTGTTTATTTAAAGTTTTATTTAATTTGAACTATGAAGAATGAATTCAGAAGACAGACATGAATGTAATTATTAAGTATTATGGATCCTTCTATTGAATTTATTTAGGATTAATAAAATTGTTTCGTGCTGGTTGAATTAACATATGATAACTCAATAAAGACTATGATGTGTATGTATATACAAAAATTAAGAAATAATAACTGTAGCCTGTCAATATTAAACTACGTAACTGACTCTGGCAATTTTCTTTGACGAGTTGTCAGTACTATTCGCATTGTCTACGTTGAATGGCGATCGTAGGCGCTGACTAATGACGTATGATTGATTGAACGGCTCGTTCACTAAAGACATCTAATAGTAATCGGCATACGATTGGTTTTTTTTGTTTCACTCTTTATAATATGAACAATGTTTTCATTGTAGAAGTGACTTATGATCGTGTACGAGCCCCAGTTAGATGATATATGCCTAATGTTATAAGTTTAGGCAGAGTAAAAACAATTGCGGTAATATAAAATTTCAAGCTATGAAACATATAAGGTAAGCTAACTTTAACCTACTTACACTAAAACTGTCCTTTTATATTAAAAATAAGAATACATTGCATTTTATCACTAAAATAAGTTATTTTTGCATATTCAAAAAATAGGAAACCAGCCAGTGTTAAACATGATTACACTATAAAATAGGAATTTCTTGCACAATATTGGTATCCACTGTTATCGGGCGTTCTGATTGTGCGTCACGTACTAACTTACACAGCATTTGCGGTACAATTATAAACGGAAGAACGTTATTGTGTAGAATTTCATACAAAGATCCGAGGCATCCCCCGTCGGGCGGTACGTGATACCGCCAAGAAAAATGTTACAGGCATCTTAGAAATTTCAATTGCCGCTTTTGTTATGTTCGCACAAGATACTTTTCTAATTTGTTCCTTCGTCAATGAGTGTCCTGATATATCGATATACGGTCTGGTTTTGTTGTTGATTAAATTCTTCTAATACTTTATCTTGTGTTTGGTTGATATTATTAATAAAATACAATAATTATTATGGCAAGAAAGAAATATACTGTTGCATTACGGTAATACGAGTTCTCTGATTTTTCTAGTGTTATATTTCTTTAATCTGATGTAAAGTATATCTCTTATTAAATTATCGTACTTTTACTTAAAAACCTCTGTAGCGACAAATTTGCTAAGACTCATCGTGGCCAACTGGCGCAATTATCGAGCGATACTATAAATATCATGTGTACCAAAGAAAATAATCCACACCGTGGAAGATTAATATAATACTTTTATGCTCGAATACAAACAGACTGTTGCTTTAGTAAAATATGGCAACGTATTCTTCTCTTATAAAATTTCCAGTATCCGTATTTTATGGCGGCATGGGCTCGATAAATTAAGTTACCCAGCGAAAAAATGTACATGGTGGGCCTTTACCTTAGCGTCAGCTATTTTGTTTTAGATATTGTTAATTATAGTGTATTTAATCTGCTTGAAAAGTTTAATCTTTTTGTTTTATACCTTTCATGCAATGTACTTTTCTGTTTATAAATTACATTTCAATTGTTCATAGAGAGATTGTAAAATTTACGTATAGCTTGTTTTTTGTGAAAAATTGCCTGCTCCCACGTGCAAGTCGGCAGTTTTGTGCAAATGTTATGTTAAGTTAAGATTTAAACCGAATTTAATATAACCCGTATATTTACTTATTTAGACTGATATGATATTAGACCAATGTCACCGTCTTACATAAAAATGGATTGTGTATTTATTATTGTTTTAAATTATCACGTCTGATAGTACTGGTACCGATTCATTGTGTATAGATTGCCTTTTTTATTCTAACATAGTGTTTTAATAATAGCATTATTATTTTCTTAGTATAAGTTTGAGTTTTTTTCAATAACAACCAATTATATTATACCCGAAAAAAAACTCAGCGTTAAGTGTTAAAAAGTTGTTCATTGTATTACTCAATTAGACGTTTCTTGTATCGCTGCGGCTGATAGAATCATAACAATAGAGCAATAAAAGTAATACACAAAAAATATAATATAAATGGAAACCAACTAATATTCACGTTACTAGGATCACGCGTCAATCAGGACTTACTTTTAAATGTTATTCTGTGTAGCCATCTGCTATTCAGTGGGCATATTTCGTGCTCAGCTTTACGTTTAACAATGCTGCCAAAATATTTTTTTTAATCCCTACATAATAAAATAAGAACGGTTGTTAGTGGTCAAAATATTACAATTGGCGTTACCTACTAACATGGGCCAGTGTAATATTATGTTATATTATGTATTCGCATGTTTGTACTATTGTGTGGAATTGGCATTCTCTAGTTTTTTCGGGTGACTATTTTCTTCCACTAGTAGCATCGTTTACAGTTTTTTTTTATGCTTTACGTATCAAGAGATTTTCTTTCATATAACTTGACAAATAATAAAAAAGCATAAAAACTTATATTATTAAAGTGTTGAATTAATTTTAATAAATTCTTTGTTGGCTATAATACTTGTTTAATCTAAGAAATAATTAATAGGGTTTTTAAATAAAATTAAAAGTATTATTCACACACTTAGGAAATCGAATTAGGGAATTCTAAAAATGTACCTTACAGACCCTCTTTATAAAATATTACAATATGTTAAACTGGTTATTTTATACAATTAGCCATATAGATTTTGTTCAACCACTCCCGGTAAAGAGTATTGGGTTACTTATGGGCTATGATACTTGCTTTGAAACTCGACCTCAGCTATACTCAACTATGGGAGCCCTTTGTTGAGGCTTGATTTGAATAATACATTAAAATGATGGCCTCTTGCTTTAGTATTTATGAAAAGTAGGCCATTATAGGTAATATAAGATACGGTTTATTTTTTATTAATATATACTTTCATTGTGTTAACTTCTATTTTTATAAAAATTACAAAGACATTCATTAAAGTGGAAATCTTTTTATAACACTATATATATCTAAATATAATATATAAATAATTAAAGCTCTGATGAAGCCTACTACGATATAATACAAATATAAAATGTACTATTAATTTTCTGTACTGTACTTTTACTAGCCTTTTACTAAGATGCAGAACCAAGAGCTTGTGCAAATATGCTTCATTATCTTGTTTTACACATTTATACAAATAATCTTGGTAAAACGAAACTTTATATACAGTGTTCATAAATTTGGACAACAAAGGACTCGAAAAACCATTTAAGGCGGATACATGGATTCGGCCGCATTACGTTAGTGATATGGTAATGCGATTGTTTGCGATAAATTAAACTGCAGATTCCTGAGGCACTGCGCACAGCGGGACTCCAACGCCCGCGCACTCCGCGCTGAGGTGAAACACCCCACACTTATTAATATAACCAACGTGCTATAAGTAGATACTATTGATATACCATAAAAAATTTAATACAATTTGTTAAATATATACGATTTATTGGCAAATGTAACAATCAATAATTCAATTCTAATAAAGGCCGTTGCAAAGCAAAGCAAAGCTTTGTCATAATAATGTCTGTCAATTTAATTTCTATTGTTATTTTATTTTATAAAGTAGTCTACAACGTGGACATTCCTTTCCCGTTGACTCACTTGTATAAGTGCCACTAGAGTGTCACTCGAATAGCTCACGTTAGTTGTTCGTTGAAGTTACCACGATGCCGAGAAACTTTTTATTAGATAGTTATCTACCAACGACAACATTGCACCCGGCCTCCATTAAATTGGGTGAGAAATGTACGGGTTGAAACTTGCTCTACATGTGTTCACTGCATATAGATTATATTTTATTTCGATGCAATTTAATTTGTATGGACATTTTTAAAGCGACAAAGTTCCCATAATACGATGTTTACTTTTACATACCCGAAGACGTTTATCGTTGATAATTAGTTTCCCAAGTAGTGGACCTGTTAATATAAATTGCCCTTAATTAAGTGCTTTAGTCGTCGAGGCCGAGTATCCGTTGGAATGGTAGCAGTTAAAGGAGAATGTCGCTAACAATGAAAATTATGTTCTTAACGGTCACCGCACTTTGGTAGTTGAGATTCTCGGTTTGTGTATTACGTTTAAAAACTGGGCAATGAATTAAACGAAATTGCACCAAAAAGCTTAACTAAGAGAACCATTTATATTGCACTAGCAGATAGTAACAAAATAAGATGTAATACATATATATTTATTATAATTTCTTTTAAATAAGGTCAACGAAACTTTAACTGCGGCATTATTTCAACCAACATGAAATTACTCCGCGGGCTCAAACCAGCTATTAGCTATTGTTTCATAGCGATAATAATATTGGCGAAACGCAACTTCAACCAAACCACGTTTGATTGCTTCTCACATTGAATCATTTATAGTTACCATTGATATAATTTATTTATTCTATACCACTTTACATTTACTAATAGTTGCTATGGTCAAACGTTTATATTTAAAATTACGAGAAAAACATACAAATTTACGAGTCACTCCCTTTTGCTTATCGCCAATTTGTGTCAACTGAAGCGTTCGTTTATTATTAATAAAACTGCTGGCCCTTCAACCCTCTGCGCGTTTTTACGGTCGGGTTGATTGCGACTTATTTGAATAAATATTTTTAGGAGACCGAGCCATAAGCATCTTTTTAAATTTATTTATATATATGTTTTTTTTAGGACACTGTATCGTAATAAAATGCGTTTCTTTCACGCTAAGGGTGACGCCCCGCCAGGAAGGTGCATTACTAACGTAGATGACGCGGCGCTATTACAGTCCATCCTTTATCTAATACATTATGTCCTTGAATACAAAAAACGAAATGAAATTTCCGACATATTTTCAAGTTATTTATACGACGCGGGAGACCCGAGCGCCGAATATAATCAAGCACGCTGTGGAAGCTTGAAATGCATTTTAATAAGATTTTATTATAATAACTAGCTGACCCGGCGAACTTCGTATTGTCTCAGAATTAAATAATATGTCAAAATTCAATAAAAAATACCAGCAAATCAAAAACAAAAAAACACACAAAGACATCCTCTACGAAGAAATACATAAACTAATTTCATGGAACTTTCTTAGGTCCGGTGTCATTTCCCTAATCATCGCAGATTTGTTGAAAATGAAAATACCGCGTTTAGAAATTTCCTTAGAAAGGTAATAAATATTAATATAAAGATTAATAGAAAAGCCAAACTATTAAATGCATAAATCATACGGCAGAAGTTTACTTATGCCTGGATCTTTTAATATACCCATAGCCTAAGCTATGTTTCTTGCTTAATATTTAATTTCTGAACGTATCCTGTTCTTTCTTGGATTTCTACAAATATTTTAAACCAAAAGAAACCAAATCAGCCCAGCCGTTCGAATTTGAGCGAGACTAATAAACATAATTTTATTGTTTTACGTATAGGTAGTATGTATATTTTTAAGTGTATTTGCAAATTTCTATAAAATCTAATTCTAAAAATCATAAATACATAAATAAATGAATAATAAACTACTTTCACATGTTATTAAACAAAATATATTATTTATAAGTCCATTAAAAATAATTGCGATTCTAAAAATAAGCCATTTTAGTTTAGTAAATCTATTAGGGTACCCGTAAGCGATCGTCAATTTGTAATTACAGTCGGTCACCTACCCATGTCAGTGTGCGGGAGTTAAACGCGGCGGACGGGCGGCAAATGATGCGTGCCTCTGCCGGCTCTTGCAAGCCTACTTACGTCGTCCGCCATTATCGCGCACCCTACTAATTGATCTATTTTAAAGTACACTTTTAGTATAATAATCATTTATCAAAGGTGTGAAATTGATATAGTAGACAGACATGTTAAAATATTAAATGTATTTTTTATAATTTTATTAAGATCTTAAGTATAGTTTAATATTAGCAATTGTATGGTGAAGTTGTTTATAAATAAAATTAATATTTGAAGTTAAAATCACTATTTTACAATAATAAGCGATGCGAATGCATTCCATGTCGGGCACATGCAAGAACAAATGTTATGACAATGTATGCAATTTCGTGAACAAACGAATTCATATGCCACGTGAACTAAAAGAGTCGTCATACGGTAAATCTTTTATGGTAATACATATTGTACATCGATAAGTTTTGATCACGGGTAAGGATCGTGAGTTTGATCATGCTCGAACTTGTAACTTGCAGCGTCTGCACAATCTAGAATTAATTTATTATAATAAGTTATATTGTATACGTGTACTAACTATTTCATAGAGTTCTATTTTGTTATTTTTTTAAATATCCAAGCATTTATTATACGTATATAGAAATCAACGGGTATAAATTAGTTTTTATTTGCGTTGTATTTTTAACTTTGCCATACATTATATAAAAAAAATTTTTTAATCATTTAACAATAACTTGAAGATACGAAATTAGAAATATTAAATTTTATAGTCACATTTAGAAATTAAACCTTATAGGAGTCACAAATTGATGCAATGCGACGGATGCCAGGGAATCGTAAGGTGTTCAAATTGTTTTTTTTAGATTATGTAATTGAAAGTGTTTTATTACAATACGTAATTGATAATAAAATTGTGTTAATGTTATTGTGAACTCGAGCTTAACGAATAGAGCCACAGTCATTGTCTTTCATATATATACATATATTGCTTACCTGTTTATTAGTAAAATCCTATTTTGTGTAAATTTTAAGAATGGTGTAATGGATCAATAGACAGCTGGTGCTTTTTTTTGAGTTATGCACTTGATATTTTTTTAATATTTCTCACTGGAATGGACTGAAAGGGGTAATAATACGTTCCCAATATTTATCTCTCAAACCTATCTCTCGTTTGATAAACTTATTTTTGTCAGTAGCCCTGTGTTAAATTCGGTTTTGGGATACGGCAATGATCTATTGTGATATAAAATCCATCTTATTTATTTGTTAAACATAACAAATAAGTCCCGACAGCTACCAATGAAGATGTCTTTATTCGCAGAAGAATGCCCAGCCGGTTTTGTCAAATACAAAGCAGAAGACATTGTTAGGAGATGTTTTGGTTATAGAATTTAGTTGTTATGACAAATTGGGAGGTCGGCCATAAGTATTGTGGATGTTATTTGGCAGCTCCAAGCTGTATAACGTTTACATTTTTATAATATGCATTAAAATATTAGTTATTACCCAAATCTAATTATCTACTTAGAACGCAATTGCTATTAAATTTTGAAACAGGAAGTGTGCAAAGGATGAATCGCAGCTTCCGGAGCGGACCGGAAGCTTCATTGGCCGGAGGCACTTTTCCTCATGTGAAAATATACTTTGAAATTCGCAATAGAATGTCAGTAGCAGGGGACTGCAGCGGTCGAGTAAAGAGCGTCTTATAAATGTATTTTTAGAATAGACGTAGTCGGCAGCGGAACGCACGGCGATGCAGCAAGTTTAATGGAAAAGAATTGAAAAGTAGCGCGTCTATATGGTAATAGAAATTGCTCGGAAGAAAGGAGCACAAACGACAGAGTGCACTGCTTTGAGTTATGGTTGTTTTCACAAAAATTGAGCATTATTGCGTGGATCCCCGGAGAGGAGACCGAATGCGGAACGATATCGGTATATACAGTTTTATTGAACGGAAGTAACTTGCGGCCTTTATCTATGTTTACCTGAGAAATATTTTATATAGCTCTCTTAGCTGAAATTCAACTTTATTTATTATACTTTACTTTATGTAATTTATTTTGTGAAATTCGCCTTTGTGCACAAATAGATGAAGTACCAAATTAAAAGCAGGTAGATTGATTGTTGATATTGGTCGTATATTATAATAAAAACTTTCAGCTTGCTTATGTTTTTATCTAGTTTGAGTAATTATTTATTTATATGTTAAAACTTGTGTACTTCGTGTTTCTACAAATATTTGTAGAGCAAACAAGAGGGCACTTAGCAAGATGTCATTGTTGTGTTCAGCGAGCGTTAAAATTTTGAAGCTTACTCGCTAGTTTTAAGCGTTTTACTATTTCCACTGTCAAGTAATGTGTAGCATTTAAGAGACATGTATTTACAAATTTGTAAAGTTTTCATTCGTTTTATTCCTATAAATGTTCTATTTTATGATCAATTAATAGTTAATTCCGAGTAGGTGATAAATAAAATTATGATTAAATGACAAAAAAAGCACTCTGACCGCTAAGACATGCGTTCTACGTCCAGCTACGTCGAAATTCTTCAATTCAAAACTTATATTTGTTGTTAATCAAATTCCGCTGCGTTCAATTCTTTATACGTTTTCTAAATGTCTTTTTCAATTTCCTAAGTGTGCGATTAACACTTTAAAAAATATTGCTAAATAATTCTGTATTTTGTTGCCGTAATTAGCTATTTTACGGCTTTTCATTTTTGTAACTGACAAGTTTTCGTAAACATGTACATGTTTTATGTAACATAAAATTGCATTAAAGTTTTATTTAATTGCGCTATCTTGCCACATCTGAATCAATAATAAAACGTTTTTAATTTATTAAAACAATACAGAATTCGTCTCTTGACTTTTCTAATGTGTAGTATAGATAGGTAAACTATTTGGACCGTTAAAATTTTCTTAGCAAGTGTTTATTTATTGACGGCGACCGTTATTTCTTCATCACCGTGTAATTGTAAAGCTGTTTATTGCTCTTAGATGTTCAATATTCATGTTAGGATTAGGTGCGTATAATTGCTACTTATAAATCTCAACGCATCGATGACATCTTAATTGCCCGTTTAATGAATCACTTATAAGCTATAGGCACTTGAACGTTTTTGTTATTTTTTTTACATCCATCTATTTATATTTCAACATAATTGGTTATGTAAGAAGTGCTTAGTGTCAAGTATTGTTTATTTTTGTTTAATTCATTATTTATATTATGTTGGAAAATAGTTATATTTCATAATTATGTTTAACTAAACTGATCTAATTTTTTTTTGTTATCTATCATATTTGTTTTATATAAAAGTTAAATAATTATCATGAAGTAAATTTAAGTAAGTAAATAAATTTTACTACCATTCCGGTATTTGTCTGTCGGTCTGTCATAAATCTGAAGCTGTATACCGTCGATTCTCGTTATTATGAATAATTATGTAATTTTAACGATCGTAGACAACCGCGTCGTGTTTCAAACTAAACTTCACCAAAGTAAGTGTAAATGCAGTAGATGCATGTATAGGTCGTGTATAATTTATGGGTGCATGCACCAAACTCCGTGTGGGGCACATCTCTTTATGAGTCATCAAAGTTGGGACATTTAGACCGTTATAGCGCCAAATTAGCACCTTGTTATGGATAGTGTATTAATATTTTATGTATTTTAAAATTAAATACATCGATAAAGTTATGCTATATAAGGAATGGGACCTTTTATAACTTCCCTGATTTTGAAAGTATCTGTTGATAACTAGGAAATTGTTTAAGATTATAGTTGTTGATATACTAAATAAAAATTAAATTATATTTAAGCGTAAACTTTTCAAATAGACAGTTATTTTTATCTGAACGTATATAAAGTAATATATCTTAAATATTTCGCATTTTGATTACTCGCTTATTTCAAATATGATCTATTGAATAACAATTTTCTAAGTAACTAAAGCTTATTGTGTTATAACTCGGAAGGTGGTTCAATTAGTGAGCAAAATTTAACGAAGAAACAAATTTAGAAATTTTAGCTTAATTGGGTGTTGCCTTGTCGTAATATTTCCTCCTTACCCGGGAATAACTTTTATAGTTACTTAAATATATTTTCAATTATTATGCAGTTGTCGTGAGTGTATATGCAACGCGAGTGTATATTTATTTCTATGATTAGTAAATAACTGGTACGTCACTGGCCAACTTTTTAAGTATCCTGGATATGAAACCGTTACGTCCACTGTAATATGATCGCTTAACAGTAAACAGTAACTATTTCATATTGAAAACAGACGTCTGTTTCATAGAAATTACCCATTATATTTTGATCATATGTCATACATATCGAATGACGACTATATTAGATGAACTGTATAATATACCAATATCAAAACGAGTTATTTATGAAATGGTTGAAAATATCATATTTAGTTTTGGTTCTATTTGTGATTTTGTTACTGCTCTGGCACCTTGTTAGATTTTTTATGTAAATTGCTTTTGAGGTTAGTGTACGTACAAACGTATTCGATATTTCTAAGTGTTAAGTTGACCGTTAACGAAATGATTCATTAGCGGTGCTAGAATAAACTATGAGGTTATTTGTTCAAATATTCTCACGCGTGGACGCCTTGCGTGGTGTCAATTGCTCGCCACAAAGTTTGACACCTATGCGCTGTTAGAGCTAGGGTCAAGGGTTTTGCTCTACTCCAATGTTTGCCCAATATCTATGACACTTCACGTTTATTTTCAAAAGTGTTATTTCACTCACAGTATTGCTTAGGTATGTCGTCAGCATGAACTTTAATCCCACCGAACACTTTCCTACTCCATCTTATTTAAATGAAAAAGTGTTAAAATAACATATTATTTTGTTTCCGCTATCTGATATTCGATACAGCTTAAACAAAATAGGAATTAACATAATTAAGCCTATAATATACGTAACAAAACGAAAAGAAAAATTTAAAATAACCTTAAGATCCTTAAACGCGATATAAAGCTACCCGTCTATTCGATTCTCACATTCTGACCTGGCTCGTCTCATTAAAGGTGTCGTTTTATTTTCAAAGGTTCAGCTGCTCGTTTTATCGACTCTAGAAAGCCGCCCGATCGAAACGTTGATATGATAATTGTAATCCAATACATCACTATCTGCATCATCTGTCCGTACATGGCTATTACAACGTCCGCATTACATACTAGAAAGGCGAAGACCGAAGCGAGGAAAATTAATAAATCTCTTGACGCAAGATTTGCGGTAACAAATCGCCCCACCTACACATAGTGCGAAATTGCTCGCTTCCTTCGTAACAATATGGTCGTCCCGCATGGCAGTGGACTTTGTTAAGGAAGTCGCAGGTCGTTAACGTTGACGGATAAGCTTAGACTGTTAAAACTGTACATCGGAATTTAACGAGAATCGATTAAGTTTGACAGTGTACACCCCCCCTTTTGGAGCGATCCTCGGCGGTAATTACTGCCAGCGCGGATATTGAACGGCACGGCTATTTCGCATGATATACCCATGATGAATTCTGTCCAACTTGACGTGACACGGACGCGAGAAAAATTAACTTTTCAGAAAACTATTATTTTGTGAACCATTTCGACAAACATTAATATTTCACTAGAAACGGTGTAATACTTCTCTATATTAATGATGTTAATGAAATATGTTATATAGTTATGTATTATTACGAAATATGTATTCTTATACTATATAAGTTTGGACTCGTATAATTAATAGTAACTGCAATAGCGTACAAAATGATACTCATTCCTATATACATACACAAATTGTCAAATATAAAATAGGGTTATCTGATATAATATGTACATAGTTAGTTACCGAATTAATATTTATTATATTTTATTAATTGAGAACAGATGACAAATAAGTTATATAAAATATCATGCTTATTGTGAAAAATGATGACTGAGCCGCAGTACCACAAATAGTTTTGCGTCTTAATCAGTTTTAATCTACGCTGTGGCAAATTATTGATGTTGGCTCAGCGGGGGCGCGACAAAGGATCTCATTTAAAATAAATCGCAAGACTGCGTCGCGCCAAGAAATTAGGCACGAGATCTCCTGCCGCGAAAACTCATCGTGAACAAGTGTTGCTTGGAACCTCACTTCACCCGTGTCAATGCTTGAAACATACCTGTTATACACTCGTTTGAAGGGTTTAATTGCCTGCGTCTCAACTGGAGGTGTTCTGTATGCAAGCACCGCTCTGATCGTTAAAAGCGGCTACGGTAATGATATAATCAATTTTTATAGCATATTACATCAATTTTACAGACGATTATGATTCCTTTAGGATTATGAAATCGTCCGTAAAAGCCTATTATTTGCATCATATTTTATTTCTTTCCTAAGTTTTATTCGGTGGTAATTTTTTTAAATATTGTACTTCTAATGTTAATATTAAAGACGAAGGGGGACTTTGACATTTGTGCAGATAAGAAACAGTACAATAAGTTGGAAATTCTACACGACATTTCATGTATCAAAGCTATGAGGTTAACACCTAGAGCCACTTAAAAGGTTATATACAATGAATAAAGAGATATTACACGCCCATATCTCACGCAACTCGGAATATACCATTTATTCCTATACAGATGGTAACTATTTCAATTTAACCTGTTCGATGATCACCGCCTTTGCCTTTATACTGGAGTCCGATTTCCTTCCAGCAGAAACGCTCCTCACTTTGGTCACAAAGCAGGCGGTGCTCGTTTGTAAATGCGATACTTCCGCCGGCTTCACATGTGATCGCGTCCTTTACTTTAATCAAATCGCTACGACAAAGAATTGAATAGACCGAGACTCTTCGATTTCGTACAAGCAATTGGTATTTGACTACGAATCCCCTTTTAACGTCGCCGACTTTTTTAACTCCTACAGTAAAGCGAGCATTTCTTGCAAAATACAAGTGCTATTGTTACGTAATATAGTCTTATTATTTCCTTCAGGTACGTATTTTCTCTCTTTTTTCTTAGCTTAACAGTTTTTCCTAGTAGTTCTAGAGAATCTAATGTTGAGGCACTTCGTTCTTCACTTTCCGCCCGAGGCCGAGTCATTTTGTGTTGAATGGCGGGCACTTGTCTTAGGTATTAGAGCGGAGAAATGAAAATATTCGAAATTCCATGAGAGTGAGAACAGAACCCACAACCAATTGCGTTTAGAACCAGACGCTGTCCCACTGTGCCACGACGTGATCACGACGGGTGTCTACTTCAATGTTTATTACTGGATAATGCAAAGGCGACTAAACAAAATGATGTGTATCTAATGTAGTACGTTAAGAGGGTCCATCAACTTGTTAAATAATGTTTAAGACGATTAAAATTAATTGGATGTGAGATTGGTGGGAATTAGGTGAATATATCTTCACTTTTCACTGTAGCCACCTGAAGCGGGCGATGTACGATCATAATTTTAAATGTATAACATTTGTGACAGTAATTTTATTACTTAGCAATTTTAGCAGACGAGAACGAATTCAATCAAATATCAACTTCAACGTATTTATTATTGAGGAAGTATTTAAATTAAGTTTGCATACTCTTTTATTAATAGACTTTACTTCTCAACGCAAGAACTTAAGAAATATATTCAAATATACTACATAAGTTATTAAACTCTTCTTCGTTATGAGTAACAAGAAATTTTAACGTGACCACTGATGATTTTAGGTATGTACTCAATTATATTATTAATTAATTAAATTATATTAATTGTACTAAAATTATAACTTATGTTCAAATTTCGGTAAAATTTGAATTTAAAAGAAAATCAATAAGCGACTTTTAAAAACGAATAATGTTTAGCAAAACTTTTAAGTACTTATATGAATTCCATTACCTTTTGTTTGTTGTTGTTGCTGGGAAATGCAGTTTACACAGACCATCTAAATGACCATCTGACTGCCCTACGGACAGATGATGCAGTGGAATGAATTGCATTGCCTAACCCAACGTTTCGGTGTCTAAATTCAAAGGTGTAAGACTAAAAATATTTTATATATTTTTTATGCTTTTAAAATTTATAACGTTTGTATATATTTTGACTGTACTATAAGAACAAAACACTTAAAATGTTTACGAGTGATTAAACCAAAAATAAATTATAGTTTTAACAAAATATACATCAAGACATATTACGTTCGCATTTTAGTTGTATCCAAATTTTATTTTGATAAAAACATAATTTAGCATTATAAACAATATATCCTTAAAATGTAAATGCATAAATAAATAGCAATATTCTGAAGTAATAATACTTTAGCTGCATTCGATCGAATTGAGTTTCAGTCAATTTAAAAATAACAAAAGCTTATGTAATACGAATCGTTCCTCGAACGGTACGGTTATTGAATAAAAACAGAATGTCGATTCCATCGGCTCACCCCTGCTGCTCATAAGGTTTTTTATAACCCGTGAAATGCAGGTATAGAAATTAAACATTTATACTATTCGTTTTTATCGTATCTCGGATAAAGGGTACGCGTTATTTTGGAATAATAGTGAAATATAAAAAGCCTTTCAAGGGTTAATCGTCGTAAGAAATCAATTTTAAACTGCCTTTTATATTTTAATAATTTTATGATGGCTTCTATAAATATTGTTTTTTGATTTCAGGTACGTTGTGTTACGAGTAGTATGCGTGTATAGAGAAGTAAGCCAAATATATCAATTAGTGAACAATGTATGGTTAAAAATAATCACTTTAGTCTGTATATGTGTAGGCATAGTTCGTTTAGAAACAACTCTGCTTCTGGTGCTCAGCCGTGTGGACTCATCTGCAAAACGTAAACTGTGCGCAGACGGCGTAGATAATGCTGCACCTACACATAATTTTTTTATTAAATATTATTTATATCCAAAGGGTTCTTAAACTCACATGCACAGGGAGCGATTTCCTACGAGGAATAAAATGCGTTTACATAATATATGTATGGACGCGGAGTCACATAGACAATTTCACGCGCGCTTAACTAATGTTTGCCGAGCGATTTGCCGCCAGCTATAGCTATTGACCGTTTTTTTGCTGCCGCGTTTCGCACACTCATGTGACTTAAATAGCGTATGTTTCAATGTTAGCTAAGTCGTTACATTCAATTAAAGGAGCCCCGCCCCGTGTGCAAGAGTGGGATAACCAGTGTAAAGTATTAATTACTATTATTTTATTAATAATATCTTTTTTCTTTTTAATTAATCGGATTTAGCGTGTCAATAATATAAGCAATGACTAAGCAATTATCGAATCCCATAATTATCTTATGTCAGTACATAACACTCCCATTGTTTACATTATGAAACGAGCGTAACAATAATTACACCTGCAATCTATTTGATGTCTAATTTAAATGAAAAATAGATTAATCAAACGATACTACCACTAGCAACAATAAAACGTTTAACAATGGCCGGTCCTGAATGTACAACGGTCTTTTTTTGTTGGATCACTAAAGTGAAACTATTTGTACAATACTTTAGAATCTTATCATATGATCGATATCTCAACCCTTCAATATGGGAAACGGTTTAGTTTGTTAACAGTAAATACTTTTTTTCATTAATGAAACATATGCGAACATATGCTGCTGTGTTATGGGTAGGCGTGTGTATTGTAAACCTAGCAATATGGCCTTTTGATGTTCTTGGTTTTCCTTATAAGATGCAAAAACTGTATTTACAGAAGAAAAAAATACTAAAAAAACATAGCAGTCTGCAGTTTACTTATAGACAACGTAATGGATGAAATGCAAACTAAAATATGATTTTTGTATTAAAAAAGGTGAGTTTAGCATTCTATTCTATTTAGCATATTTATTTGGCTTATATGTAAAGTTGTTTTTGCCAAGACACAATATATTAATTTATGTAAAAAGCAAACACGAATAAATTTATATATTCAACGAGCTCCATGTAATAAAGTATGTACCTTACAAGGCCTAACAGGCTTAGTTATAGGTACGTCTAACATTTTTACTTTATGTGTACATAAAATCTCTTTTTATATCATACTTACTTTGATATCTATATCTATACATATAATAAAAATATAACTAAATAAACTATGTACATGGAAGATGTATGAAATTAGATATTGTTAGGGGCATTTATTAATATAATAGAACCCAAAACAATGATCTCTAATATTCTTTTCTGTTTGTCTGTTTGTTTGTGCACGCTAATCTCAGAAATAGCTTAACCGATTTAAATGGAATTTTGGCTTATAAACAAAACGTTACAGCCATTTAAACTATAAATTTAAGTAAAACTTTGTGGTTTATGTGAGATCGCGGACGGGCGAAAAATCTAAATAGTTTAGTCATGTAGTTTATGCAGGCAAGGCCGCGTGCGGGTCGCTAGTTATAAATATACTTGTAATATCGTATCTAGGAACAAGGTCCAAACTTTTACACTGACCTTAACCTTACCTATATACCTTTTCTTTAACGATATTAAGGTTCCCATAGTCATTAGCCTGTTAATTTGTTACAATCAACTCAGTAAAGAAGAACGAAGCAAACAAAGCGTGCACATTATGTTGTCGCAAGCACCGACGCGTTCCAATTAACCGAGATTTATTCTTCCCTTCGTTTCTTCAAAGACATTATCCAAAGGTTTGACTCGGCAGGACGATTGTGCCCAATCTTCTAAACACCTCGACAATTTTCAGTCATTTGTAACATCATCCTGTAGATGTTTGCAAGAAATATACGTATTACGTTTGTTATTTCGATATACTCGTAATGTATACATTATACATATAATAAAAATGTAACTGATCGCTGTTTTTGTATACAAGGAAAAATATAATTGAAAAAATATCATTGAAAAATACTATTTACCAATGTAATAGAACCAAAATTTTTTTTTTTTATTTTGCGTTTGTGCACGTTAAGCTCAGAAATGGCAAAACCGATTTTAATGTAGTAGTCTACTGTATCTATCTATATCTATCTATATACCCTTTGATCCGTTACAGTATACTGTATAAGCTTTATGGAGTTAGCTTTGTGTATGAGACATCGTGTGCATTTGAATGTTTATAATATAATATTTGGTTTGCTATCGATTACCTCATTATTAATGATTCCAAATTTGCCTAAATATTTATATAAGGTGGATAAAGCATTTTATTTCATCGTTTTTAGTTTGTGACTGTTTCTTAATTTCAAAAACTTTAAAGTTTAAAAACAAAGAAATTGTATATTTAGTGCTTATTCCAAAGGAGTCGATTGGGTCTGTACGTCGCTTAGTCATCTAATAGCTAATTTGTCAGTCAGTTGTATTCCAGCATACCACAAAGTCAGTTCCCTTTTATTCATTTCATAATATAACTGGTTTGTTAATTGAGCTACCGAATACCGCTTCCTTTGTTGCACACGAACCACACCCCGAATTTATCTAAGCAGTAGCTTATTTAAAATGATAAACGAGCTCCCAATCGATTTGAATAACAAGCAGGCAGATGCTCTTAATCCTTTTGATTTCATTAAACGCATGCGCCCCTCGGCTCCTGTCGGAAATATCACTTGAGTACAGGTCTCGAATCACGGTCGGACCATATATTTTTCATTATAATACACTTAATTTGAAGAAAGCCCACCTCAGGAATTTTAATGCATTGTGCTTTATTTATACCTTTAGATACCACATCATCCGTAATTTCGTGACCAGAAAGCCCTTTATAGGATCTAACATTGCTTTCAATAAGGAACGCGCTCAGTTTCTTCAATAAGTAAAAAGAAAATATTTTTGTCATGACATCCTATTTGTCAGCCAAACAATATTGTAAAATCAAGGCTATAATTTTTTCGAAGAGATCCTAATGAATTCCTAGCAGACATTCGTCTGAGTGCTTTCCAATCGCAACGCCATTTATTTGATCGTTTCGTTAGAAAGAAACCAAGTGAAAAATCTGTCTACATCAATCACGTCGATGCTGAAATATAATTTTGAGCGGTCGAAACAATTTACATAAATAATTTATACACAAGAGATGCGATTGACTCCATCGTTGTCGTCGTCCTTTTTCGTCCATATATAACGATTCATGTTTATAGTATCTACTATAGTACTAATAGTTTTTAAGTTTATTTGATAGTAAATAATTATGAAAAAAAAATTGCTGAGGAAGGAAGGAAAAATCACTTATGGACAATAAAACTTAATATAACTTCGCTTCGGTGTCTCTCACTCATGCAGACACTGAGTGACAATATCAGTGCTCAACTTTAATGTCACCCTATATTGATTGTATAATATAATTAATATTATATACAGAGGTATATATAAATAATAATAATAATAATCTTAGATCCTAAAATCCATAGAGACGTATCGTAGGTTGGTTGATTAATTAATTATTCGATTTCCTTCAATATTTTAATTTTATATGTTCTCTTTTATATTACAGCAGTTTGGTTTGAGTCAAATATGCCTACGTAAGAGGTAACTATTTGATGGATAATGGTTTCATGTTGATGGAGTATTATTTTAGGCCTGTGACTGTGATAGATTCGATCGAATCTTTCTTCGGACAGCTCGCGGTGCCGCGGATCTAACGATGCCTTGTACGTTAAATATTTAAGTGTCTACATTTCTATCTACCGTTTTTTATTTAATAAAATTTTAGTTTACAATACAACAAAATAATAATTTAATTTAAAGTAGTACAGATTAAGGATTTTATAGCTTTAGCAGTGGTTTGAGAACTGGGTCAGCTCAAACAATTCACGCTTACTTTGAAAAGGAAATATTTCATTACAAGCATTCATGTGCATTGGCCTCGAGCAAATGTTTTATATTTCTGAAGAACTAGATTTTGTTTTTATTCGACTTATCTTTTAAAATTTCCATTTTCACCCAATGTTCATAGGTTACAGAAACTTATGTTTTAATTTAAATATTAATGTTAACTGTTACTATTTTTAAATTATAATATATATAATTATTCAGTACATGCTGATTTACTTGCAACTAATGATAATAGCATTGACTATTAACCTTATGTTCGCGCTAATAAATACCTAAGTTGGTGAACCACTTTACAGCCAGGTATAATTAACCGGCTCTTCAGCAGTAGCAAGTGTAGCACTGAGCTGAGCTATCTAAAAGCAATTAGCTCCTGCACTCAGAATATCATTAATAAGTCTAATGATATATGTAAATTAATTTAATTTAGCCTTATTAAAAACGTATGTATATCTAGGTTAAATTGTTTGATTTCCGTTCATGTGTCGTCTAAAATAAGCTAATATGGGTACTGTTCTCTAATTGGATGATATAACTGTTGTAAAATAAATAATATATTTTTTTCAGCTTTACGCCCGCATAGCAGAGTCAGATATATCCTAGTGTCTCCTAGTGTTCACTTCTCGTTCTCCACTATCAGCCCGAAACCGAGACATTTTTGGAGTTGAGTTGCGGCCTCACTCAACTCAACGCCGCGCTTAGTCTTAGGTACCAGAGTGGACATATAAAATAATCATTTCTCCGAGTGGAAATAGAACCCACAAACAATCGCGTTTACAGTCAGACATTGTCCCACTGCGCCACGATGGCGATCTCTATTCTTGTACTCTAAGTGCATATTGTTAATGAATATTACACGTATATGTTTAACACGTCTATAATCACTACAAAGTGCTTAAATGTCATCAACAAAATAATAATTTAGTAATAATATGTGCAAGACAAATTATTTTATGTAATCACTCGACCATTGTAGTTACTGACTACAGTTCAGATTAAATGATTCCTAACAAATTAATAAATTGAAGCCACACCCAAAAGGCGTCAACTTTATGATTAATAGACTCGGATCTGCCAACTACCGTAACGTCAACGCCATATTTTTATAGAGTCATACTTTTCACACATTCGATTAATATATATCTCTGACCGTGTATCATATAAGTGCTATTCAAATAGTTATTTATGATCGTGATTTGTATGGTTTTTTTTAACATTTCACGGATAAGTTATAATTAATGACTTGAGTGTAGTTGGAATAAACATTACCTATATCACGAGAACAAGTTTTTTTTTAAACACTTTTTAATACTTTTATGATAATATGTTAAAAGTATTTCATACTTTTATAAATAACTTTGTGTTATTATAGTGATATAATTTCATTTATAATGAAACATATATATTGTCATTGCATAAGACCAACGTGACGCAGTCGGACAGCCTGAGACTGGAAGCGCAAGGGGTTGTGGGTACTAGTCTCAATCGGAAGAAATATATTTTCATTTCTCTGGTACCAAAGACAAGACGCGGCGGAAAGCGGAGAATCTTGACACTAGGTTCTCTCTGTCTATTCTGCTATGCGGGAATAAAACGTGAAGCTAAAACGTATTTCAATCATTATACTTAAAACTGGCGTAGTGTCACATTATTACGTTTAGAAAATAAATAGAAAAAGAATTTCTGTTCTTTTAAAAAGTTATATAACACGACACTACAATTAAATAAATGTTAAGTGTAGTGTATCTTGACAAATTAGTATTTGAAATGCAATTTTTAACTCAACCGTTCAAATGTTGTTCAATTAGCTCAGTCTAAGAAATCTGCAAAGTTAAATAGCTTTAGTCTAGACGTTTTAAAGCAACCGTTTACTTTATTGCTTTCTGTGACAGCCATTTATAAAACTCACAGAAAAATGTGATCGAATTTCGGTCATGTCACCATTTTATTTGTATTTTTAATTACTCATTAAAAATATTACTGTATGTTATAGCTGTTACTATAAGTCTTAATATTATTATTTACGTTGTGTTCTAACACCTATTCTATCGAATATCGAACATGTATGGCGATAGCTCAATTAATTACTTAAAGCCGTACATATATACAATTGCAAAAGAGTACAATTTAGACTCGTTCACGAATACAAAGAAATAGTCGTAAAGTAATAAACATTTTTAAAATTTTTATAGTCACTTACTTATTAATAGGTACATTAGCAAATTACTAAACGTTCGAGATTAAGTTAAAATCTTATCCTAGGTGGATGAACTTAGTGTAATGTAAGCACATACTCGTAAACAAGCAATAAAATAAACACTATTATTTCAGCTTCTAAACTTTAGATTTAATATTTACAAATAGATTTATATTTCAAAATATCTTCTCATACTTTAAGATTTTTAAACTTTTATTGACACTTCTCGGACATGCAAAACATTTTTGGAAAACGTATAAAGATTTGAACGTAGTCGAACCCGCGCCTCTTGGATACCGTCCAAGCCCTTGGCTGCTAAGCCATACATTCCGTATGGTTACCGCTTGCCGATTGGTAATTTTTTGGTTTTTGGCGATAAAAAACTTCTACTCTTACTCTTTTTTAAGGTAACATTGTTTTCTCCATTCTAAGTTACCTGAATACACATTCCTCGGAATAATTAGTAACTTTGCGTCTTACCACAAAACAGGATTACAGTCCATAAACGAACGACGATTATTGTCTATTGTTTAGTATTGTTTGTTATCCAACCATCAAACAAACCTGTTAAAGGATAGGTAGCGACCGTATTATTTGTAAAGAAAAGGATTTAGCAAGATGAGAAGCCAAGGTTTAGTAACAAAGAGGAACTTTTTGGTAATCCCAAACTATAACCGTATAGATAGATAGCTTTAATATTCGAAGATATTGTATAAGACTACTTTTTATTTTAAGTCCAAAATACTTTTGTTCTATTTTTTAGGTACATATGGAATGAATAGTTTTTTGATTATTAGTTAAAAAATAAATATATTTTTCGTCAAATATTTTTATTTTATAATATTCTTTATTTCTAACTTTTTTAAAAACAAAATAGTTTTATAATATTCTAAATAAATATTATCAATATATTTCTTTTCTGTCCTACGTACGTATATAAACGCTGTCAACGTTTCGGAAGCCTCGCAATGTTTCTGTCTTTTAGTTGCAATTGCACGTGACCGACGGCACCTGCCACCGGTCGTGCCGACATGCCTCGACAATTCCGGGGTATATTCCCGAGATGCTCGATATCTGAAAAAGTAAACAAAATGAAAGGAAATATATTCTCTGCCAATCGTTCTATTGTTACTACTTTCAAAGTATAACGAGATCTTGTTTGTTTTACTGGCTTTGAACGTTCTTAAAAGAAAACTGAAATCATGAAATTAATGCAAAAGCTAGCTTTAGATTTTTAAAATTACAAGCTCTATAAATAAATAAAGTATTAGGTCAAGCATGTTTAAGTTAAAGGTGGAAACTAGTGATTTTTAAATTAAAACCTAACTTCACATTTTTCTCGCTCTCTAATTAGTTGATTAAATAAATTCTTTCATAGTATTGCGAACGTTTTAATAACGTAATCCACTTATCTCGTCCTCTTTTCGTGTAATTTTCGATGTATTTTACGATATGTCTCACAATACGCCTATGACGGGAATTACTCGGCGCTTAGAAAAACACGAAATAATGATGCAAACATTTTATTCCATTCCCATCTCGTCATAAGATGATTTCATCGAAATTGTTTGATTGCGCTGTTTGAAAAAGTAACGAGTTTTGTTATTTACTTGATTGTTATCGTGCGTTTTTGGATCGTGATTCAAAATTTCATCTTTGGTTTTTGTACATATTGGCAAATATCGCGGACTTTAACTTGTAATTACATACAAAAAAAGCATGTTATTCAAAGTAAGTTAGAACAATACTGTTTTATTGTGATTTGAATAACTGCTACAACCTTCGGGCTTAAATGTAACACAAACAAGCATAAATTTCTCAAATATGAGATAAACCAATAATAATGCTAAGTTGACATGTTCCTAGAACCGACAGCTACGCATCTTAAATAACAAATCCTCAATACAGTATTCAAGTAAAAATGACTGCACCAAATATTTATGACATACATTCCGAAGAACATGAAAACTAGTTGAATAGATATTTGTTTATTCTTATGAACTATTTTCACATGTATCGTTTTTGCGGCGTCACTCTCAGACTTTATGTGGGCGGTTACGAGTCTTGGCCGCATTTAAACGAATGACAACTGAGTTCTTCACATTTCTTCATCGACGTCCATGAAAAAATTTAAATTTAAACAGTAAAAAAATTAAGAAATCTTGTGAATGGGCACTTGGAACTAATATAGTTCTCTTATCTACTAAATACACGATTTAAATTCAGGCCCGTTCACAAATTTGACACAAAACAGCATATCTTATTAAAAGGATTTTTATAGTCGTTTTATTATTTTGACATTTATAGTTTGATCGTTATTTATTTGCATTTTAAAAGGTTGTAATGCTTATAATTTTTTTTTTGTTATAGATAAAAGTCGTTATTGTGTATAAATTATAGCAAATAAGATCAATCAATGAGGAATTATTATGACCGGCTTAATTTTGCACATCCTAAGTAAACTCGATCTTGCATAACACAATGTTTCTATAGAAATATGATATCTGACATTTACCTTTTGTAAATGTTGACTCTAAATCTCGGCACCTGAACTAACAGCTTGCTTTATTAAGAAAAAGAATTATATTTGAAGGTATATTTAAGTGGAACGAATATTCTTTGGAAAAGTTTTGCTTTACAATAGGAAAATACATTCTTTTCATATACTTTTTATTAGATAAAATTATAAAACGTAAAAATAAATATAAAAATATATTGAATTAGCGTTATGAATAAACGCAAGATATCGTTTTTACTATAATTATGTACTTAAAATTTTATCATATATTTGACTAGATTATATAGGTATGACTGAGTTTACTGATGTGAGTGTAAACGATTTTTTATAGTTTGTTCTGTATACATTACTGATATCGATACTGTTATATTTTTGTAATCCATTGTTTTTTTTTACCTTGTCTATGACTACTGGGGAGAAATAATTGGTTAAGTATTTTACAATACAGTTTTTATCTTATTTCTAGGTACTTCGAAAATAAACGTAGTCATAATTAAGACTCTAAAATAACCACATATTAAGAAGCACGTAAGTACACAAATTTCTTGTATCTTAAGAAGTTGTTAAGCTAATACTAATACCACACCATAATTAGTTTCGAAATATAATAACACAATATTGATTTATAAGGAGTAAAACTTTAAGGAGTAGGGTATGCATACTTTCATCTAAGTGAAAACAGTCTTCACTGTAATTATTTAAGACTTTACTGCTATTTCAATATAAAAAAGGAAAATTTATGCTTATTACAGTTGTTATTGCTAATCTGCTTGCTGCATGGCTTCCTGCTAATAAACATTAAAAGTAATATTAACTTTAAATACTGTTAGAACTCTAGTTAGCACTAGACTAGATGCGTTATTAAATCCTTTAACATTACACCATAAAATCTTGCAGACATACAAAATATGATTTTGTATCTGAAACGTGGATATGAAAAGAAAATTGGACATAATAAATATTTCGTGTTTGTATTTTTTGGCCGAAATTGATTTTAAACTTTTTTATATACATATTACTAAAACATAATTACTTTTCATTTTATTGATATAAAACGAGCATTTTTCAATCAAATATCTGTCTACGGACTACTTTGTTTTGATATACGGTTTATTTACAACGAGATTACGTGTTACGAGAGATCATTAGCGCCTTAAACATTTTGTAATGTTTATTATTAGTGGATATCGACGGAAGGCTCTTTAAAATTTTCAATAAATTTTGTTTATATGACAAAAAGGAAACAACGTGGACGCTCTTAGAAATAAATATATGCTCGCCATCATAAAATAAAGAATTTATAGGCATCCTTCGGAGTTACCGTGGCCCGGTTTTATGACTTCACGGGGCGTTTATTCAGCATTGCGTGGTCGTATCACACGCATTCCAGATAACGCTACGCTCCCGTTGTTATAAGGACAATTTCAGTCATTTGCATGGATAAATTTACTCGGCGATAGGTATGTACATTGCTTTGATGTTTTAATTAGAAACGTGTACAATCTCCTTATGCCAGGTTTTAAATGCATGTGTTAACGTCGAGCGTACACAAAAACAGCCATCGTGACTAACAGTTTAACATGTTTGCTCTCTCAACAAGTGCGCGTGAATTTCTGATTATGAATGAACACAAATAATGCCACTACCAATCGATTTAATGCTTGTGATTGTTCAATTTAAACATCAGTTAGTTGTTAAACGAATGTTTAATAATTGGCATTGTTGTTTATAGTTTACTTTAAATATTAATCTTATTTTTCTCTTTTTTACGAAACCGGTGTAGCGCAGTAGGACAGCGTCTGTTCGTTCGTTGTGGGTTCGATACCCACTCGGAGTAATGATCATATTGAAATTATTTTAATTTCTTCGCTCTATTAAAAGATGAAGCGCGGCTTTGTGTTCCGCCGCTCAACACGCATTGTCTCGATAAGAAATAAATAATTATTTTTGTAAAATGTGTTTGATACTTTCGCTATAGGCTTTTACTAACGACCCACTCGCGGCTTCATCCGCTTGTGCTAGAGCTGTTTCGTTTTTTCGGCGGCCTTTTCGTAAAACAATGAAATACTTGGAAATACAGAGTTACATTCGCATTTGTAATAATCAATATGGATTAGTATGGATGTAACCCCCACCATTTAGCCTATTTTTATCTCTTAATAAAGGACAATGTAAAGTAAAAGATATCACACTTAAAGTTTGTTCGCTATCTAATGTTCATAATCAATTTTATTACTAATCACAACTTTCTAGATATGATATTGTTAAAATAATAATTTAAATAATAATTAATAGATTGTCATTTTGACATATTACAAGTAAGATTAATGTTTAATTTAGTTTCCGCTCTTATCTCCATAATAATCGATCAAAATAATCCTGTTTCTATGAATATTTATTGTCAGCGTAACTTAATATAATTAGTAAAAAATATGATAACTTTATCTTATTTATTCAAAAGATAAGTGATCTAACTGTTTCATAGCAGCATTGTATTTTAATATAATTGCGTAAACGTTTACCACATTTTTTAATGTACTTTTAAAATGTATAAATATTTTACTATAAAGCAAAATCTAAATATTTTAATTCAATAAATACATTTAGTAAATAGAAAGTTATTGTTTTTGGAGTATCATTAAAGCGTTCAAGATTATTGCGCGTATTGTGCCCGATTCGACATGGTATTTATGCACTGCAGCATATTCTGGCGGAACTTTAATAGCAGTGTGTTGCTAAGGTTATCTATGGTCATGGTAGCAAATAAGAATCCAGCTAGTTAGTTAAACATACGCACTTTGAGAATCGAACCTTAAAAATAATAAAATAAAATATTTTCAATATTGTTGCAACCTTCTTACATAACTAAGCAGTTTATAACCAGTAAAGCTACCTAGTTAGTAAGTTCTACAAGTTTGTAATTTTATAGTCTACTAAAGGTGTTAAGATTTTCAAACGCAGATTTAAAGGTATTTCAGTGCAATTATAGCTAGTTGACTGATCTGATATCAGATATTAAAGCTAATAACGCGTACCGCACCTAGCTTGAAGTCCTTGTGCGTTGAAATTATCTCTCATTTCAACTTCTGTTACATTTACAGCTTTACGATTTTTCCCGCATAGCAGGGTAATCAGAGATAACCTAGTGTTATGAGACTCGGTGCCTCACTTTCAGCCCGAAATCGAGACATTGCGCGTTGAGTGGCGGAACCTGAACCTGAGCAGAGAAATGGAAATAATTTAAATATAACCATACCTCCGAGGGCGAATGGAACCCGCAACCAATCAAGTTTACGGTCAGACGCTGTCGCACTGTGCCACGGTGGCCTCACTGTTACTTTTATATTTATACCTTTTTAACTATGTTAATGATTAAGTCTCTTATGAAAACTGTGTAGTTCCTTCAGTTTTCTAGCTTTTACACATTTTTTTTGTCTCCAATGCACATCGTTTACACGCAAAGTTTACACCTGTACGGTTAAGGAGTGAAAGGTACTTTAGACTATACGTGTTAATATAATTTCACTAAGAAAATGAAAAAGGTATGTGTAAGCATCTTATGTTTAATCTTCGACTAAACGCTGTCCATCGAACGTGATTCGTGGGCCTTGTTATAATTACAAATTAACGATTCTTAGGGCCATACAATGTATAATTTATATATAAACAGAACAAATCCAGAAGAGGCATTTAGTTTTTTCTGGAACTTTGTCACAGAGGCATGTTACACATAAATTTTTGCGAAGTGATAGAATTGATTCAGTGTAACGGATAGTTTTTTTTTGCGATTGTCCGTTTATGATGAATATTACTGAGCATTAGTACTGCTATTTTATAACTGAGTTTTTAAGTTGACAAGTCGGGTCCCACATATTTACTTACCTATTTGCTATACCAATATTAAAATCACACTTTTTCTTTCCAATTATGATTAAATTTAAACAAAACACAATCGCAATAATTAATTTAGAAAATCTAATTATAACTTAACCGCCGCGATTATTCATTTACCTGCTATTATTGCAGGATGTGAAAAATAATCGATGCAATGGCGTCTATTGTGTGAGAACAAAGGTGGTTGATGCTTTAATAACACAGGTGCATCGTTTCCAAAAACTTTGGTCATCCCGCGGGAAACAAAAACGTTACTAAGTTTTTTTACGCTATTTTTAACTCGCATAACAGAATTTTTCTAAAGCTATTGTTGAACTGACAGTATTCTTGTGCCATATGTTTTTTTTGCCATAATCAACTGTGAATTGGGGTGAAAATTAATTAAATATTAATAATATACGCATTTGTTTTAAATAGATATATTAATTTTAGAAACATATAGGGGAAATCGAAAATAATTTCATATTCATTTTATTTTAACGCTATATGCTATAGTGAATTTGATTATAAGCATGATAATACATATTAGACAAAATTAGGATATATTTTAGAACATTATTTAGACTATCATTAAGTTAGTCTATCAATTAAAATTGAATAAATAAACAATAAAAGATTTCAAAAAAAGAAAAATTCTAATTTCGTTTTAAAAACTTTCATGTATTACTAGTAATACATATATATTTTCTTCGATTGGAAATATTTTCTTTTGTTTGAAAGGTTTCCCATGTTGTATAATATAGATTAGATTAAGAGGTGTCGGTGGAATCCTAGAGAAATAATTGTTTGGGTATAAACACATAAACGAATTTGGTAATTTTTTATAGTGACTCGTGCATATGCTTTGCGAGAGCAGCATCGATACAGAGATGAGACTCGTGAAGAATCACACATAAAGGTACATTCAATTGTTCCACAATTCCCGAATACGAATCCAATCAATTATTAGCTCGTGTGGTTTATTATTTAAAAAAATATATTATAACTTTTAAAATGTGTTTTTTTTAATTGAAAATTTGATATTTTTTTAATTTAATATTTCAAAATAAATCTTTCTATGTTATAATAAAACATACGCGCATATCTTCAGAACACGGATTTAAAAAAAATATATTTTATGTAGCTTTTAAGATTATGTAGGACTTAGGTTTTAATTTGTTTTGAAGAGTGTTACATCTGATGTAAAACCATAATAAACCATCTATAGTGTAAGATATAAGTAAATTGCACTTTAAAAAACTTGCTTACCGCGATCATTCACTGGACGCAAACGAAACAGCTACTAGTACAATATAAGTAAATGTAGAACTTTAGGAAAACTATAAAACTTAAGGACACTGAGGATGTAAAAAAAACGTTTTTAAAATAATTGTATTTTTAAGTATTTTTTTTTCTTTCAAACGTGGCAGCATAACTTTTTAATTACGTGTCTCCAAGAATTCTTGAAATGTTATTGTAAAGTTTTTTTTGTTTGTCAAATAAGGCAATAACAAAGAAGATTTGCAAGTGAATTGTTTTTAGGAATGTAGTCTATCTTTTAAACAAATTACGTCATGACTTACATACCATTATAAACTTTAGTTTTTCTATATTTTTAGTTTTTGTCGTAATAATTTGAAATGGACCTATGAACAATATATAGTCCGTTGTTTTAATAAATCTTTCGTACTATCATTCAAATCCGAAATAGGTACACACTTGAACAATGGACGGCTATCGCTTGCGTACATTCAATGAAGGAGCAATTTGAAATTCCAACAGTAGTCAGTGCGGGCGAGATGTGTAAAGCAAATAAAGGAATGTGCGAACTGAAGGTAGTAAAGAGGAGTAAAAGAGAATCATCCCAGAGCACGTACGGCAATTCGTTCTAATAGTCGCAGCCGACAAAGACCGTTCTATATTCCGACATTGTTTTGTTAGGACGGACGCTGGGCAATGCAAAACCCGCCACCGAAACGTTCACGCTCTGCTCTCGTGGCGCCCACTTTTTTCACGTTAAACGTGGGGGGCGATTTCAAGTGGCTCCCGTAATAATTAATGACGGATCGCAGGCGGTTGTTTCACGTCACACTGTTTTGGTAACAAATTGTAATGAATCGCTCCCCCGGACCTCACACTTTGAATGTCAACTTGATTACATCATCAACGCTCATATGAATATTTGTTGGGAAATATTTCAATATATCTTAATGTATCAAGCGAGTTATAATAGCACTTCAAGTAGTTCTTATTATAACGTATTGCTTCAATTTTACTTAAGCTTAAATAATTGATTCACGGGAAAGTTAAAATATGTAGGTATTTCCTGTTCTTAAAATTACCACAAAATTTCTGCCAAGTAAACTTTAACTGATAAAAAAGTAATTTGTTACTATCACGTTTTAATGGCTCCATTAAAATTGTTTTGCGGTTCAGAGTGGACCGTAATATTTTGGCGTCTATTTGAGCATTGTAACAAATGTCTTGTGGTTTATCGTTTGATTTCAACGTAAGATTAAAAATTGTATTTTACTATTGTCAATCACTCTCTGTTCAATATATTGACATTGGTTCGTGGTAATAACTGACTCACCAGTTATTGCACGGGTTCTATTGAAAGCAACGATGTTGTCGGATTCTTTTAACATATGCTTAAATCGTTATAAAAAAACTATTCATATTGAGTATTTGTGTAACAAAAATATTATTTTCCATTGTCTTTTGGGTAACTTTGGATCCTTTCACTCTCTGCCGCCTTTGTTTGCTTTATTAACGTTGCTCTAATAAAACGTAAGGATGTTGTAGGTATTTCTTTTTAAAATATGTAATAGACATTTAAATAAACTCAGTTTGATTCCATAGACATCTAAATTACATAAAAGGGCCAGGACAGTAAATCAAAAATGTACATATATATATAAATTAATTATTGAATATTAAAGAATTCAATAAACATCATTTATTATATAAAACTATATAATGTTTATTATGTTTTCTTAATATTTTATATATTTTTTTATGAATAACAATATGCCTAACACGTATTAAATTAATTCGCCTTGTATTATTTTGTTACCCGTATTTATTATATTTGGGATATCCATAGTAGTTTTCTTCCAGGATAAAATAGTTGTCCCAAAACTTGGCAAAGACATTAGTGTCATATTGCTTTTGTCACGTGTGGCATTTTTTTGTACAAAAATAAAAACGATGTTATCTTAACGTGTCATCAATCTTAATTTCTTTAAAACATTTGTACAGTTTTTATTTAAGTAAGTGTTTCCATTATAAGTTTGCGCTAGATGATTTTTAATATATCTGTGAAATAGCTAGTTTTGCTATTTTCTAATAATAGATGGTTTATAATATATTATATTAATTGTTGATAGGTTCTTCCTAAGATATATTAATACTATATTTTATTGGTACTAATAAAGTACATTTTTTTTATAAAAACGTAAATTAATTTTTAAGTCATTAATATAATATTCTTTGCTTTTTATCTCCTTTGATATTCTATATATTTGAGTTGTACTGATAAATATGGAAAAGAGATCATATGAACTAAACTGAAGTAAAAAAATAATTTAAAATTTACTTTACCATTATGCAATTTACTTTGTTCATTTTTTTTTATTTAAAGAACGTCGACGATTAACGCATTATATAAGGAATACATAACTACATAACTACAAAAATACATAACTTCATACTAATTATAATCAAGAAAAATACTTAGATTATACAGTGTAATTAGGGTATTAGAAATTTAATGAGGCATATTAAAATTCTAAGAATTTTCGTATTCTAATTCCGTTTTCTTGAATAGAAATAACACTTATTAACTTATTTTTGCCCGAATAAATATATTATGCTGTTTTTGTTCTTTAGGGTTTTCGTTTTGTATATTGTAACGTATAGTCATTTTAAATACAGGAAAAAAGATAATTTTAAATTATCTGTGGTCACATTTTTGATTATGCAATTTGTTTTGCCTTACAAAGTACGAGTTTCCTTTTATTGATCATATCTTGTAGCTTGTTTGAAAATGATTCATAGAATGTGCCCGAGAAACTACTCCATTCCTTTAGAGAGGGATTAAGCGAGAAATTTGTGTTAGCTTGTCATTTGCCCTAACAATAAAATATAAATCAAATGCGAAACTTATTGCGGAGGCTTAAAAACATAGATTGCGGAGTAATATTCAGTCTTTGGAAATGTTTCAGTCTATATATCTTTTGCATTTTAGGAAAAAAATAGCGTAGATTTTATTTATAACCATCAATCGATTGAATGTCATTCATATAATAATGATTGAAGGACAAACTTTCGACCCCTTTTTACAAAAATCATGCTTTCGGTGAAGACTGAAATTTATCACATTTAAAGTTTCTACAGAGAAGAAGTGTCGAAAGGTGAAATGTATTATAATAATTTTATTGAAAACCAAAAGTCTAGTAAAATTAATATCGTAAAATCAGACTAGGAACATACATACTATATTATATTCATACATATATATTATTATATATATATATATATATATATATATATATATTTTATAGAGTTGAATTTGAACTATTTAAGACATACAAATTATGTACCAATTGCATCACATGTTATTATGTAACAGTTCACGTGCTACCATAGTAATAGATTTAGACAATGTAACTTTAAAATATTTATACATTTCATGTAATGACACCCACCGTAAATTCATTAACGACTACTATGCATTTATTTGTAAACTAAAAGTGAAACTGTAACTATTGAGGAATATTAAGCATATCCCAAAAGTATTGTATAAAAATAAAAGTACCACCGACAGTAGTTTAAATTTTGGGTACTTCTCCGAAATGTCTGTAGTGGCCTTACAATATGGTTTTTTTTTTTACTGTTGTCTTATTAACTCTCACACTGCACATGTAGTTAAGTTATAATTCATAGTTTTCAGTCATTAAACCTAATGAATTTACGCAACGCACATAAAGTACATGGACGGCACGGACTGGATTAGTTGCGCAGTCTAGGTTTTCATAGTTAATTAATTTTCTCAACGAACAACTTTGTTTAACTTTGGCTCATATACGTGCAGCTCGCTTGGGAACTTCGCTATAATGATGGGTTACGAAAAACAATTAGTCGGACGTCTTTGTTTACGTAGAATGTTATCAGTTAAATTTATTATATTTGGGAAGGATGTTATCTCTACTCCAGTTCGATCATTGTGCGCTCGACGTCTTCTTAAATACATTAGGGCCGGGTAGGGACGGACATTTATCAGCCGTTTTAGTTTTTTGTCGTTTCTTTCGTTATTATTTGAATCCCTCGGATGTATTAATCTTGCATGGGGCTTTCAGAACCAATGATTACCTTAAACTTAGGGGCGTATTGCGCTCCGTTGCCTAGCTATTACGAACATTCTATTAAAATGACTCTGTGTTATTTTGAAAATTAGATGTATCGCTAAATATTTTATAATGATAGGATATGAAATCGTTCAGCAGGTCGCATTTGAGCCTACTATTACTTAAGTGAGCAGTCTGGAACCATTTAATTTTTTTTTTTTTTATTTCCTTGTATTTTTATGGAAACAACGAACAAAGTTTTATTTGTCATATTTGTCATAGAGCTTAATGTGTCACGCCATGCTATTATCAAGTTAGTAGACCGTCACTAATTTCCTCTTTAATGTTGTCACTCGAAAATAAGTAAAAAAAAACAATGGTCTTTATAAGGGACGTTTTATTTTCATGGATGTGCCTAGCTTTGATCTTATTAATCATAAACACGACCGGACAATGTTGTTGACATATTGTCATAGCTTCACGACATTCAATTTCTTTTTAATTTGGACCTACGTCGCGATCATTGTTGGCGTGCGAGGTTTCGTTTAGCGACGGAAATGAGAAGGAATTTCCCAGGCTGCCTTTTGGAATAGAATATTATTTGTCAACAGACGTCCCTAGCTTTCACAATGGCCATCGCCGACGCACCACGCCCCGGAAAGAATCAATTATTTGGTCTCCTGACCGAAGACGCGTCAAATGGGCGAATTGTTTGTTTAATAACATTTCGTCGCTACTGTTAAACTGACAATAATATATTTCATACTTTTATTCGTAAACTTTTTAGTATAGAAACATTTTGTATTCTTTTCTTATTATGTGACGACCAGTTATGTCTCTATTCGGAGCGGATATGTTTGTAGTTTTTGTTAGCTTCCTGCCTTCGAAACTTTTTAACAGTTTTATCTTGTTGTTTTTCAGGTCCGGTCGTAAATTTTAGATTATAAGCAGTCATATTTTATATTTATATCCTTGGGATAACTAGCTAGCTATTGTGTTCAACTCGTAAATGCCTATAACATTTTTATCTTCTGCAAATTTGAACTGAATTATATTTTTTATTGCAGGTCAGGATAAGTTAGCGATAATTTATTGCGATGAGTGAGGTAATAAAGGGCCGCACTATGTGACCAGGCGGCGGAAACGACATTTTGTTAGCCGTACCTTAACATTTTTCCTAGTCTGAAATTGATTCCACGAACAATCGCGTACGTCACGACAATACCTAAATATGGAGATGCATATGCATGCTGTTATATGATGAAATGATTTATAACAATAATATAGAATTATGAAACAAAACGACACCATTAAATTTTAATCATATTGTCACTTAAAATTTAAAGCTAATTTTCAACTCTAAATAAATAATATGACTTATTTCGTTTACAAAATGTTATAAAAATATGTTATTTTACTTAATCTCAGTGCACTACAAAAGTATAGATGTAGCATCGATTTCCACAAGAAGGTATGTTACCTATATTTAAGCCGCCCGCGGCTTCGCCTGCGTTTCCATTTAAATTTACCTAAATTTATAATTTAAATTGCTGTATAAAGTATATTGTTTACAACGTAAAGCACATACTTTATGCAAATATATAATTTATGAACCAATTGAAGTAAAGTAAACACTAAATGTTAACTCATGTTTACCAAAATATAAAAGTAAAAACTGCATTTAAATCGGTTTAGCCATTTTTTTGATTAACGTCACGAACGCACAGACAAACAGACAAAAAAAATAAAAACCATTATTTCGGGTTCTATTACATTGCCCCCAAAAATTTTATTTCTTATATATTTTCCATGATCCATGATTAGACAGCGATCAGTTACATTTTTATTATATGTATAGAATAGCTTTTTTTTATTTTCCCGATCCACGATTCAACACAACGTACCTTAAAAAATCATAAAAAGTGGGGAACGGGGAGAATAGTATTTATAACTAATAATAATACGATTACTTCGCAAAGTGAACAAAAAAATATACATAAGTATTGTATATTAAGGCTACGCTAATTTTACTGCAAGGTTTCCCTTTCTCATCTTTATGTGTATGTAAACGGATGAAATCTCTTGTTTACCGCCCAGATTGTTGTTCGTGATAATATTACAAATTTTATTACGCGTTCGGTAGCTCCCACTAGATCACCATACATTTCTATTCTGATGCTGTAACGATAAATGTGTTTGGAATAACATCTTTCTATTAATATTCCTTCGTTAAATAGTCGTATTTTTAATATTTAAATAAAACATCGCTTTAAAACGTTTTGGGATGTCTTTTGTTTACTTAATACGTTAAAATTGTTGACAAGAGTGTGAATGTTTGTTTTAGTTACTAAGTGTAAATGTATTATAATGACCTTAATGAAACAAAGTAAATTATACACTTAAGTCTTATATTACTAAATAACCTTAATTTTTATTAGTTCAATATTTAATTGTAATTATAAAACATTGACATTAAGGTATAAAAACTTACTTTTTTGTAAAATTCAACCATTTTTTGCAAGGTAACTTATTTTCAAAAAGGAAAGAACAGTTGGCTTAAAAGAGCATTAAACTTAGAGCTTAGTGACACCATAATGTTGTCTAACTGAACACGATGATGATCCAATTTAACCTTAATTTGGAACTCATAAAATTCCAGAACGGAGGGATTTTGGCATTTGACACTACGTTTTCTCTGTCTATACAAAATGCAAGAGGAGAAACACCACAAAGATAGAAAATTTATGTTAAACTTTTAACAATGCAGGTACACAAAATTATTTAATTTGTATTCATTTACCGAACAAACCTCTACAAAAGTTATTTTACTGGTATTTCGTCCTTAATTTAGTTGGCATTCATCCCAGGAACTATCGGGTGATTAGAGCTTGAGTTTATTGATTTTTTTGTCATTGTAGGAGGAGGCAGGAGCGACTCAGTGTGAAACTTGACGCCTTTATTTACACACCTTTTATTGAGGTATATATTTTTTTATTTTCAAGGAAATAAGGTTTTTTTTAAGTATCACAATATTTATAAAATTGCGAAGGCGTTATTTATGTTATACTTTACATCGCCGTGGTGTCCGGTTCGGTTACAAGTTGAAATTTTCGAGTTTAAAAATAATAATCAGCTCATGGTGAAAATATTTGACTAAACTATACAAAATATGTGTATTTTTAGAAAAGAGCTGCATTAAATCTCCTTTGAACATAATTTGGAAGATGACGAGCTGAATGCTGCAAACTAACTTAAGCAAATATCTTCGCAGACGCCCACTTAATTTTCACAAACTAGCGCTTGAGGTCCTTGGAAATCAGGCCGAAGCAGTACTCATTAAAAGTTGGCCGTGACCGCAAGAAATCTTTGGAAACTTTGTCGAGAACACCATGGAATATCATCCTCTCGCTTGATAATTTTTCAAAGAGGCCATTTCTTTTTGTCCTACGTAATAAAATTCACCTAGCTACTGATACTGTCAACTTTCTGCCCAATTCGCAAACGAATTCTTCACGTAATAGTTTTGTTGTTATCGCTCGTAACCACTCTTTAGTTGCGTCTGGGACGATATTAAAAAGATTTGGCAGCGAGCCACTAAGATATTGATCTTTATGCTTGGCCAGACAGCCATAGGAGTATCCTAAGTGCCATGCCGGTTGGTTTAATGACTTCCCATGTTTGTAACTCTGGGTACCATATTTTATGTACTTGGCGATAGCTTTGGACAGTTAGTACTGTTGATTTCGTCGTTTGGAATTACTCACATTAATTTTATATTCTTACCTGTTAAGAATAAATTACACCTTTATTGATGAATGACATCGTCTTTTATCTTTTGGCGTAATTTATTTGTCTTGTATATTTCCCACAAAAAATATTATCAGTCAGTCCTGTGTCAAGATACGATTGAAATTGATTCGATGAATGGTGGTCACCGTGCGTATAAAAACTGAGATAAAACAAACGGCGGTGAGTGATTATTTTGCACACCTGCCTTTATTTTATTTTGCACAAATTGTATTATATTTCAAAAGCACAATTTGTCAAAAAAATGTATAATTAACATGGAAACGTGTGAAGAATAGCACCTGCCCTGGTATCGCAGATCAGGCCGTTACGCTTTTATGGAGTATATACTAAAAACAATGGATATAGCAAAAAGTAGAATGCGGGCCAAGGGCCAGGTAGCGGGTGTGCAGTGGGGTAGGCGCAAGGGGTCACGGCAGGGTTCCACAATTTATGATTGCGCCGTGTCAAAGTGTTAATGAACGCAGTCTGTTGCTCTTTATTAAGATAACGCGCGCAATCGATGGCCGCAGTGTGCCCGGCCCATTACTTATTGCGCCCGATCTCTAGTGTCCCCTTTATGTTTCTATTTATTTTTTTGCTCAAAACGTTCGTGCCCAGTAACTATTATTAATCTTACACGATGCAATTCAGATACTAAAAGTTATCTCTTTATTATTGCATCTGTTTTAAACTTATCTCACATTTCCTTTGTACAGAGGAGTTTTTGTACAATAAATACAAAAGTTATTTAAGTTATTACTTGTAAATAAAATGCGTGGACATACAGTAGTCGCCATCGTGTTCGATAAATAAGAATTAATAAATGACCCATCATTATTTTATCAACATCATTGACGTATGACATATCGTTTGGTGCAATTTTATATGACTACATACCTACAAAGATACGTGTACTCATCTGACTGCGTATCGACGCGATGGGATCACGAGATAAGCGGTAAAGATATCACAATCAACATATTAAACTGAATATTGTAAAGTCATTTTTTTTTTATAATTATCTTTTTATCTATGCATATAACCTACATATGAATGCTATTTTTTAAATAGATAAATTAACTGTATCCATTAGATACAGTTAATTTACCTATTTAAAACAGCCGTATGTACGCTGTATGTAAATAGCTGCATTTTGGGCTGCAACTTTTATAAACTTAAAAAAATAAATATCAATTATATGTTACCATACCAGGTGGTATATGGCGTACCATACCATATATATACGGTTTAAGTCCAGATTACTTTACATATACATTATAATAATTTAGAATTTTAAAGTTTGATCTCAAACAATATTTTATATGCAGAAGTGTTTTTAATTACACATAGCTCATGCACAGTAAGATGCATGAGCAATACCAGCAAAATCGAAGACAAAAAACATGATTTTATACAATATTTTATACCTTATAAAAGGTAAACTGAAAATCTAAAGGGAGGTATGGAGCAATTTGTTGGTTCCCTTTATTTAAAAACTTAAAACTGACTTATTCCGACTAACTACTATCATATAGTTAAAAGCAAGATTCCATTAGCTATCAACATTGAATCAATACTTATATTTAAATTTAAAAAGTAAATCGAGGAAATTTATTTTTATGCCAATAGCATCAATTCAAGTAAGAACGTTCCCCATTAAAAAAATTGTCCCTTTTAAAATGACTCTTATGCGTTAACTATATTGTCTTATTGTATATTTTTACTCATTGATGTAAAATTTCTAACAAGACAGCCAAAAATATATTTATGCTTTTTAAATGTAATTCGTTTTGGTTAAACTATTCAATGGTTTTTTTTAAACCTTACGCATTTTCCCGCAAAGCAGGGTAATCAGAGAGAACCTGCTGTTAAGACACTCCGCTCTCCACTTTCCGTCCAAATTCGAGACATTGTGTATTGAGTGGCAGGCTTAAACCCCGCGTTTTGACTTGGACATCAGAGCGTAGAAATGAAAATATTTAAATTATGATTATTCCTGCGAGTTGGAATCGAAACCACAACCAATCACGATTACAGTCACACACTATGCCACGGCACCACGATAGTTTGCGACTGATAAAGCATTAAGAATTTACATTACAACTTCTGTGCAGTGTTGCTCGAACATTTTATTTATTACAAAAAAATTGAAAACTAGTATATTTGTAAAACATTTTCAATTTCACCTTGAGAATTCTGAGAAATGACTACAAATATTTTATTCAAACCTCATGGTAGGTGAAAAGTGTATGCAACGAGTGATTTGTTGCGCACTCCATTACAAGTCGAGAGTCTTAAGTTGTCAACTTATAGTCCAATAAGATAGACTTGTTCGTTTCACATTTACTCTATTCAAATAGAATTTCGCTATAACTTTGCAAATTTTAAAGTGAATATACAAAATACTGTAATATCATGCGGTAGTAAATGGTAACTATACAAGAACAGCTTCGTCTGTCAAAATCATAATAGGTTTTTGTTATAGAAATAGTTTTTTTTTATCAAGTTGTAGAAAACGATCGATGTAACCTAACGAAGGCAATTATTATGTAGTAAGAGAGTAAGAGGCTATAAGTTGATGCATTTTATTGAGTTATGTAGACACGTTATCTTGTAGGTTTATTGTTGTTAACTAAGCTAGATATGCTGATAAATTTAATACATCACGCAATGTAGGTAATATATAGGTGGAAGGTGTAAAATAAACAGATTTGTCACTGCTTGTTCCATATCAATCCATACATTTTTTTTGTGCCAATGATATTTAACCTAAAAATAGATGCGCATAAAATCATTTAAAAAAATAATGATGTAAATTAAATAATATTCACTTACCTTTCCACTTTTGCAACAAAAATTAATATTATTTTTTCACTTTCCACCCAATAGGCATAGACAAAATGGATAGGGTTTAACTTCGAACTTCGTCTATTTCCCTATGATTCTAATAAATAATGTCAGTGAACTTAGCATGTCAAACAAAAGCTAATTCAAACCTCTCTTATGTATATTTGTTATTTTGTTGATTTTTTATATATGCACTACAATAATGAGTTATTTTCGGCTGTTACAGGACGTTCAGGAGTTCTAGTAGCGAAACACGATTCATATTATAGTTCTATTCATATTCTATGAGAAATTACTCCCATGATCCTACAACGGTAACGGTAACTATTTTTTTTCGATTCGAAATCAATAGAACTATTTGTAAAAACTCAGGAACTGTTGAACTCATACATATGTGTATAAAAGTAATTTTAACTCAAGTTTGCTAAAAAATAATCTGCTACGGGAAGTGTCTTTTTTTAGGCTAAAACGCTAGAACTAAATTTTAAAAACGTATCAGGAACTATAGAACTCAGCTGCATGCGAAAAGAACTCACATTTGTTTATGATCTCCTGAACAACGATCTGCTGAGTTCACTGACATTAATAAATATTTCTTGAGTGAGATTTGAAATGACAAACGTTCCGTGCAAACAGACATTTTTCAAGTAGGTACTGCAACGATAACGAATTGTATCTTTTACGTAAAAATTATATTTTTTCGTAATAATTTATAGGATAAATATAATTAAATACAACCTTAATTTGAAAGCCTCACTTAGTGTAAGTCCTAGGATCGAAATTAGGGCACCTAGATAAAGTCCATTTCAACATTGCTGTCGGCGTTTCACAGTTCTAGTATACAATAATAGCAGCTGCAGAAATAGCTAGGTTTTCGTCCAACTATGCCCGTGGGCTAATTGGGAACATTAACATATAACGGAATTCTGAACCGGAAAATGTATATGTTAGACACAAAGTTCTTAGTTTATTAGTTAAATAATGTATAATTTAATAATGCTTTATTTGACACTCAGTTTGCAGGTTAGTCAGATAAAGTCTCAAGACACACCGTTCTCCGCTTTTCGCCTAAAATCGAGACAGTGCTTGTTTATTGGCGGGTCTCAACGCGCTTAGTTTTAAGTACCAGAGAGGGGAAATGAAAATAATTTATTTATTTAAATATACATTTCGCGAAAGGAGATCGAACCCACAACTTATCGCGTTTGTAATCTCACTGTTCCACAATGGCCTCAGCCATTCAATTGTAATTATTAAATATATAAAAAATGGTTGTTGTGTTTAATAGTATTTTTTATTTTTTTACTTTTACTTATTTACTTCAATATGCGATATAGTTAACCACCACGACCGTTATCATCTTTATTAAGATGCATTTCGTGGTAAGTAACAAAACTCAAACTCACATTTGTTACAAAGACGACATCGAAAATATGTCTAAAATTTTTAACATTAAAAGTGACTGATCCTATACAATTGATTGTTAAGATCATATAATTTATTTAATTTTAATAATTTATAAACCATATTTGTATGAAATACTGATCAGCTAACGATAGGTAGTAGGTACTTACTAAGATTTGAAATTTCATTATCTTTATTCTTCAAATTGGAAAATATTATAACGAAGCATATAAGCACAATTTGTTTACCTGTATGATAAAATTCAAACATGATTGTATTGAGAGCATACAAAATACACCTAAAAGCGACGATGTGACCTAACGAGGAAATTACATAGCCAGAGTGTTTGCGGAACGCCCGCTTCGAATAGTGTATCTAACTGTTTTCAAAGAAAATACGTACGGATGGAAATTTTACTTGCTTGGTTTTTTTTTAAAAAGGTTTTCAGCAGGAGAAACTAACTTTTTATTGTATTAAGGTCATTATTTGAAGTTTATTAAAATAAGCTTTTACTTAAAGTTTAAATGCATATTACAATATTAGCTGTGGGTTCTTGTAACTGTCTGTTGCCCGCGATTTCGTCCACGTAATAATGTGTCAAGTTTTGTACCAAAAAATTAAAGGCCTTTGAAATAAATTTGTGAATAATCTTAGACTCCTTATTCCAGCCCTGTCGCAAAATCCGTTGTTGGCTTGTCTACTGGCTATAAACTACTTCCCTGTCCACTTTCATTTTTGTACTACTGTCAAGCGGTTTTGAGATTTCATGACAAGTGACCTTTCGCTTTTATCTGTACTTAGTCGGGCATAAATAATGTTATAATTAAAAGAAAACTAAATATTACTGTTACACTAAAATACAATGAACAATTATATAAAAATTATAGATTTCAAATCTGCCATTTTTATATAATTGTTCATGTATTTTAGTGTTCGTACGAAAAAGCCGATCAAAGCAGTAAGGCAAAGAATTTGTAGATATCCACTCAGAAAGCAAAAGATTTTATCTCGGGAGATGAAGATAGTACCTAGAACCATGTAGCGTATTTTAAAAGATGACTTTGGACTTGCAATCTATCAGAGACGCACTGGTAATTTTTTAGCTGAATATTTTAAAACGAATATGGTGATAAAATCAAAACAACTACCTTAGCGGTATACAAGAGGATTTAGGATTTTTTTATTTAGGATTAGGTCACAGAATTTTGAATTTTGAAGAAATTTAGTTTACAGTTGAGCAATATTTAAATAAACAAAATGATCGTAATTCTTATACGCTTATTACAACTTATTTTTGTTTTAACGTCGATTGGCAGTGAAGAGTTTTCCATAGAAAGAGTGCGTGCTGCTATTGATAACTCGCCTCAATATTTAAAGGATTGTATTGCTTTCAATGAAGAGACCTCTTTGAATAAGCTTTATAATTTTTTATATTAATGTATTAAACTAATACACTGTAATAGTAATAAATGTTACTAGCTTACAATAAAAAGATGTTGTTTTTCTTTGTAACAATATTTATGACAAGACTAAGTATAAATATACATCATTAACACGTTCATAATTAATATTTTTCTCATAATAGATTTCCTCTTCTTATTTTAGCATAACGCTATGTAGAGTCCGATCGAACGGGTTGCGTAATCGCTCGCATCGTACCGTTGTAGGGTCATGGGATGGCCGTACTCTATACAAGTATTTCCCACGATGCGTAGTCACATACTTGACTTAGACGTCAGTGACGTCTTATATCGTCAGATTTGAAGTAACTACTTAATACTAAACAGCCTTGTTGATAGTTATGATTCCACATACTTGTGACATTAGTCTTAACTTTTGTGAAAAGGCGTGTACGCTTTTTATTATGAGTACATTTACATTATAAACACTCTAATAAGCTTAAATAGCCTGTACAGACAAAAATAAGTATTAAAAAGGTTCATATATATATTGTGATTGAAATGTGTTCATTTAAATAATAGTTGTAGAGGACGATGTAAACAGGTGGTAATGATGGTATATAATGTTTGTATGTTTATAAATTTTAATCAATTACAAAAAAGATACAAATTATACAATTTATTTATTTTATATATACGTACATATAAAAAAAAAATTGTAATTATCGTTTTCTACTTCTGAATACTTGGTATATAGTGTATTACGCTTTTATAACTATATGTACATGTGTTACAAAACATGCACAATAGAAAAATACAAAATAAACAAATAAAATAGAAGTTTCCCCATAAAACTTTGTTTTAATCTCTACGCCGTCCGGAATGATCACCACATTACCGTTAAGATGGTAGTTCTCGGAACTGTTTGCATTACTTAACTTTACTTAGTATCTTGAAATTATCCCGATCATATTAAAATGAAACCCGCTATTCTCCATCTGCAATGCTCAGCTATTACATGGACTAAGTACTCAAAACATAGGAAAGTATATTGTGTTGCTAGTTTATAAAATTAGGGAAAAAAATATTTTATTTTATAAACATGGTAAAATTGTCAAGATACATTTAAATTATGTAATTTGAAATCAGAATTAGAACATTTTTAATTTTTTTACTAATTTAGAAAAATACGCAAGTACTCGTAGTATAAGCTATTAAGTAGTTTATCATATATTAAACGTTTAATTTTTCAAAATAAACAACGTTAATATATTTTTCGTGAACTTTTACTTTAGTCGTAAAATGAAACGCTAGTGAAGTTATCATTATTTGTCTTAAATTATAGTTGAATTAAATTAGTGTCTATATTACAATTTAGTACAATTTAGTCTTGTGTATTCCCCCGCTGTATCTTTAGATTTGTGTAGGCTGGCGTATAAACAGCTAGATAAGCCGACTACGATTCAAATAAATACCCAAAGGTTTTCAATTACAAGTGGCGGTGCTAAATCAGGTTTCTATCGGTTGGCTTATTAACTGTTAGATTATGTTATTATTTTATTCATGACATATGACTATTCTCATATTTTTTAATGCTATTAGTATATGCTAGTACAATCTTTTTGATGCTCACTTCTTATATGATTCGTGTGTGTATTTAATTTCACGCAAAATCTGTAAAAGCGGTCGAAAAAAGGAATATGAGCGAAACATCAAGTGGTTCAATCACTTCACTCACAAAGCGCCCCCCAGTATAAGCATCATAACAAGTCCAAGATTAAAATGAGATGATAAGAAACGAATAAGAAATCTCGCCGAAAATGCGCAGGTACCTATTATGAGGCGGTCATTTTTACAAGGGATTCCTTGGTTCGATATGGCGGGCAATCATTACGCAGGCGAAGTATGTGCAACAAGGCGGCTTTTTGTAAGATCTACGCAGATATCTTCAGCCTTAAATATGCGGTGTAAACGTATCAATGGGTGCACAGGTATTTCGAAATCCAATTCATCTCACTTTATTTCGCCCTTGAACGAGCGCGGCGCCGCAAAGTGTTAACGATAGGCTCTTTTGAAATCTATTTTAAAGGGCTCGTTGCCTATTTGCGAATTACTATGTAAATTTCTCACCAGCCGCAGCGAATTGAGTTTTACTTTCTTGTTCGTTTTATATATAATAATTCTGGCTCCGTAAAAGTTTTTCTAACCTATTTTACCGGGTACTGCTTTAATGATGTGGTTCCCTCCGTCACGTCTCGATTTATACTCGTTGGATTACTTTTTACCGCCTGTTTGTATTTATAATATCTACGGAATGTTCTCAAAAAACAAAAACTTATATTTTGAACAATGAATGTCTTGACGCATCCGATGTGAATTTATATTCAATATATTTATTTTTTTATTAAAAATCATGAAAATGTCTAGGCATGCTACAGTTTTATTGGCAACTGAAGTAACTCCCAAGTACAACACGTCGCGATTGTTAAAGAAAGAACAATTCAAGCGATACAAGATAAAAGTAAAGGCGTGAAATAAATTTATTTGTAACTGGCAACCAATTGGTATTTAATTGGCGTGTCAGAGGAGTGCTGGCCTCCCCGCTGTTGAGAATGGAAATTATGTTGATTCTTTGGATGATTTGCCTTTTCTCTTTAGTCTTATTTGTGTTTCAAAAATAATGAGCTGTTTTCGACTTTGTTGCTAAAAAGTGTACAGTATTTATGCATATAAAGTACATCAAACTGAATATCTCGTAAAATATAAATTTAAATCTATATTTTTGTATTATAATATTACATATGATTGTGTTCGTAATATTTAAGATTCATAATAGTTTGTTTTATATGCAGTGTTACATATTATAAGATGAAAACAATCTAAATGCAATTATAATTGTTATTTATGGGATGCCACTTGAATTTTAAATTAATCTGATTTATTACAAGTTCAAAACGCGGACGATTTATATGGAAGATCACGCGAACTCTGCTCCATGTGATTACTGGTATTTATTTGCTTCTTTAGAGCCTATTCGTGTAATGCTTATAGATTTATTTAATAGGAATATTACATATTCACGTGTTACGCCCTTCGTGGTTTGATATATGAGGCTCTTTATCATTATATCGTTTGAATAAGTTATATTCTCTATCAGGTATTCTAAAATTTTATTTGACTTGGAAAATCCTTTAGAATTGAGTTTTATTAATAAGTGTTATTACATAAGCTATGATGTCGGTAGTCGTTTGCATAAATATTATGGGATCGAAATATCCTTACTGGCGAACTTAATTCAGTCAATTTACAAAACTTTTGGGACTAACTTATATATAATATATTATAGGCTGATGAGACTCTACGAAAACCAGAGTCCTATTTCTCATGAGAACTGTTGGATGATGATGACATACCAAGATAATAAGTTAGTATTAAACACTGCGTTGTAAATCTTCTAAGCATTCTTAATGAATGTGAAAGGTGAAGATATTTAAATAAACATGATGAATTGAGATTAAAAAAGGTGTTACATTGTAGAATATTTTAAAGTTTTAATTAAACAGGTTATGAAGTTTAAGCAACTAAAGAAATTACATTTATTATAATACATATATATATATATATATATATATATATATATATATATATATATATATATTGTGTATAACTCGAACGTGTAGACGTAAACCAAAGTGCTAACAGTCCAGTATATAATAGCAACTTGTTTGTTTTTGCGCTGTCAAACGCAATTATCCTATTATCATTATATGAACGGTGGTATTATCACAACGAAGACTCTCTAGACGCAGAACAGAAGGCATTTAAAAATGCTATCATTGTTATCATTAAAAATAACTATATGGCATTATATCAAAAATGTTCTATTAGAAATGTACCAGTGATTAAAATCCCGGCTTTGTACCGATGTAAATAGTATACAATTTTTAACACAAATCAAACTATAACTGAAACAATTTCATTTAAATTTGTAAAATATCATTTTTCCATATTTAGTAAATAAATATTTCAATTCATTAGAATTAAATTTTTTTGTAATATAAGTGTTATTCTCACACTTTGTATTAGAAAAACACTTTTAGAAAACGTATGAACAATACTAAGTTTTAAGAATAAATATTTCGACGTATCCGGATGTAGGCGCCAGTTACGTTTAAATTTTTGTACGTTTTCTTAAAATATTTTTACATATGGTTGAAGAATGTATACAAATAGACAAATACATGTCATATTTACGACGCCACATACTCTAAGATTGAAGCACCGGTTTGCACCATGCTATTTACTCGCGTGGCAAAATAATTAAGCATCCTCGCAATTTTTTCGTTCTTAGCAAGCGTGGAACCGACTATTAAAGTATCAAGTTTCCGATGAAGCTAACTCGATGATTGGATCCGTCTTAGTCTATGTCGGCACCTGCTACTAAGATGAAATGGGAATTGCGTGTTGCTGCAAGTATGCAAAACGGTCTTTATTGCGGGGTATTTCCATAAGTTTCCACTTATACAATGTTCTTTTACTGAACATTTTCTTTGAAGATGTATTTTTCCCGACCTCTTATCCGACCTCTTAGATGTTTAGTGTTTCTAAAAGTATGTGTATTCTAAATTATTTATTATATATGTGTTCTAAATATAAATAATAAATATTTGCATTACTGCTTAAAGAATTTAATCGCATCTTAAAACGTGCCGCTTACGACCCAATTTTTTGAGCCGTTATACAAACTCCGCCTACCAATTTGAGAACGGCGAGTAAAAAATTGACTCACTATGGAAAAATAACAAGCAATTTCCCTTAAAAGCGTTTTTAACATATCGGGTCGTAGGTCCTTCGCCTTAAGGCTTAATTCGAAAGGAAATTTGGCCAGCCTCGATATTTCTGCCAACCATTATCGCCAGCTGCAAGTGAACCGTATGATTTTGAATATTAATTCCACAGTGGGCACATTTTCAGATTCGTCCATTTGGTATTGGATTTCATTTTATAATTATAGGAAATTTAATATTGATAATTAACTTTGAATGTGCACAATTCAATTATATAAAGCATTGTTTTAAGTTAGTTTACCAATTTCTCATTATGGAAATCACTTTTCTTGTATGACATTGTGCGCACAAGGACATCGTTTAACATAATTTAAATAAATACACATTGTCTTTTTGTTAAATAATGTTATCGAAATGACGATAACATTCTATTCCATGGCTAATGATCCTACGTAATCTAGTCTGAGGGCTACATTATACTTATACGTGTATCGTGATTTTTTGCGTAAATTACGGTTTATATTCAGGTAAGACCATATACCTGCCATGTTATTATTGTGATTGTAAGTTTCATCGGAAGTAACCGTTTATTTGAAGGTTCAATGTAGATATCAGTTGAACGATAATTGGTAGGTGTCGAAAGCCACTCGACAGACTAGTTAACACCTTTGTAGCAAGTTTGACTGCGTGATTTGCTTATCCTGCTGGCAATTATATACGTTTGTGGATGTTTGCAGTTTGTTTTACAAATACAGGTGCCCCATTTCGTTGTTTTTGACGCCTATAGTGTGAAATTATGAGAATGAATGATAAGAGTCCTAAGAAAATAAAAGATTAAGGCTCATTTATCGAGTTGATATAATAGAAAAAAATTGTTCCAGCACGATAAGAGTTATGTAGAACATATCACTTTTTGAGACTTGGTTTATATCTAAAATGAATAATGAACTGGCCATAATACTAAATTAAAAAAAATTGCTATAGGGTCATCAGATTTTCCATTCGTAATACTCACACTATAACAAAGGCAGAGTCGGCCGTGATTTATCTGCCTGCATCGGCGACCTGCGAACAGCTCGTTTATTGCCCGCTCGTTATTTATAATTTATTTTTAACGGTCACCGATTTGTAGTCGTATTATATCTACTATGGAATGCGTCAATAAGGCGTTGTAACCACCAAACCAGCATAAGTACGTGTTTGGTTTATCGATCAAAATCACTTTTTTGTGATCATTTGCTCATTTCTTTGGTAGATAATAAGGATGATTGAAACATGAACTTTCCTTTCGAAACGTTTTAAAGCTAATTATATTTGGAGACTTTTTTATTGACTTATAATAAACATACGCTTAGATATTATATATAAATATATATGAATTACAGAACTATTTTAATATACAGTCTTGCTTATACCTAATATAACCTCCTTTAATATTATCACACATCTCTTTTATTTTGCAGAATAGGTAGATTGAACTTAAGGAAAAGTTACATGTCTCATTTATCTCTTTTTTGTTTTTCGCATAATTTATCAAGGCACTGAAAAATTATTTAGTTTTTTATGCATCTATACTTATATTATAAAGCTGAAGAGTTTTAAAAAAAACTCCACGACAGCATATGTCTATATTTTAGAGTCGACTCAGTATAACCTTTTCAAGGTAATAACATTTGTTATTTGCAAAACTGTTTTTTTTTTAAAACGTGATATTAATCCTTATTCAAATGAATACGCTATTCATCACAAGTATTTAATTTGAACCAAAATCGGCCTTTACATCATTTGATTTCAATTAATGTTTTAGAACATATCATAGTGTTTAAATAACTCCGCAAGAAAATTATTGATAAAGTATGTTACATTAGTAAGTCCATCATAAATTAACAGGGGTGAAACAAAGACTATTTAATTTTATAACATTTCTCTGACGGTCTTTTTATATACGCATCAAACTAAAACTGCTGAATAGAGTTCAAAACTTGATAAAATATTCATAATGCTTATCTGGAATTATAATTCATATATAGTCTTTACTTGAATAATATCGATCAAGTTATCACAAGTTGTACATTGTATAATTTTAATACAGCGCTTCACACAAAACACTCATTGTTAAGTCCCGTTATTCTCGCAAAATAGCCAGTATTATATAATATGATAAATTACCATTTTTTTTATTTATTTACTCAATAATATTTAGAATAGGTTATTGTACCCAATGGAATCCCTATCGTAAACTTGTTCTGTATGTTTTCCAAGTTGTCAAACATTGTCATAACAGCACAGGAAGTTTTATGGCATAGACGTTCGCTACGGGTATATTTCCGGTACATGAGTTTGCCATTTATGAAATTACTATGACGATAAATTAAATCTTGTTCAGATTTTTATAAAATGGTCTTAATGATGGCGCCATATGTCGCAGTTGTGGTGTATTTAAATGTATGGTATTTTGGTTTGATTCAAAAAAATGTATTTACTATCGCAGTGTATCTAGAACTCGATGCTCTTTGCCTTCCTCTATGTAAGGACACATATTGAATGAAAAATAAATCAAGGTAAAACGTCTTATTAAGATGAGTGTTTTTACTTTTATTCCCAAAATTATGTTTATTGGTTTTATTACTGTAAGATATTTATTAGAGACGTGGTTAAATACTCATGTTTTCAAAAATATAAGTTTGATATATGGAAATATACTCGTAGTTCATAAATAATAATAGATTTTCAGTTAAGCGTTCACCGAGCAATACACATATAGGCCGACCGCGAGCTACGGGTATGTCAATGAATGATATAGTTTGGCTACATGATTTGACCGTCGATACACACGGCAGATTTACAATGCGACCAGAAATTTATAGCAATGTTCGATCTAGATGTAATTTAACGTTGTTGGCGCTCGTAAATCAAGCACATCCAATACTCGTGCTGATATACATGCTTGTCTTGTGAATACCATTATAATATACGGTGATATCGTGTCGATCGCGCTTATCTCAGCCTTAATTACATCTGATGTATAGATAAAGGTGGCTTAATTAACTTATTAACATAAAATACTTAATTTTATAGCTGTAATTTTTTTCGTAGTAGTAAAATTTGACTAGACATTTCATTAAGTAGTTATATTTCGTGGGTCGTGGTAGAGATTCTATTCTCATAAACATTAATCCTGCATTTTTAGTTATTCAGTTGATCGACGTGTACCAAAATTGGCGAGTAGCTGTTGCATAATATTTGGTTGTTAAATAATTTCATATTCACAAACTTTAGAGCTTCCTTAGTAACGAGTGACACTATTTCATTTCTAACATATACTAAAATTTTTTGCACTCTGCATTGTCATATAAATATTAATTAAGAATTAACTTACTTGTATACATTTATATTTAGTTAAAAATTATATCGTTCAGCATTTGAGATCTCAATTATCAAGATATGTTCTTCATCGCCCTATTTGATACCTTCTTTAAACTAATTTATAGATTCCTTGCGTATTTGGCTCTAGAATTTATAAGACGCAGGATATCTTTCTTTCATTTATTAATAAGTATTATTTACAAATTAGGTAGCGAGTGTCATATAACTGTAGTACCACATAAATCTATCTAATCTATTATATCTATCTTTATAAGGACCTCACGTGCGATACAAATGGTCAATGGTTCTTCATACTTCAGATTCTATCTCTAGTGTAGCGCCAATATTTAATCTTTAAAAAATACCTACTGCTCGTTAAATATCTCTAATAAGTTCCATTTGTATAGTGCCTATAGACCATGACGACGATTTGAAACTTCAGCTTGGTTGTAAGTTCAACACCCACTCAGATCAGAAATCTTAGCAATAATTTATGTTCAGAGTACATCATACATATATTACCACGGGAGATGATATGTAAAGGAATATATTTTCAATAGCAAATTGTGTTGAAATTTAATAATATTAAAATGTATGTATTACAAAGAAAATTAATTATTTCTTCTAACTTTTATTTTTATAATTGTATGTATTTAAAAATATTTCTATCCACTTTTTCATTATCATGGAATTTTAGTGTTGCCATACATAAAAATTGCTGGTCGAATGTTTTTTGTAGCTTTACCGGTATCATTGGTAAACCCACGGCAAGCAATAAAGTTGACGAGGATGTTTTCCATATTTGTGTCGCTACGACCGGTGGTATCCACTTTTACTGCCTAGAAATAATTATAGATCGCAACGCGCGTGAGACAACGCTACCACTTGTTTTTATATTTTACGTCGGCGTTGTATGTATTATAGGCTCTCCTGAGAAATATCGACAGCATAAAAAATATAATTGTAGACTATACATGTGAATAATGTATTGTTTTTCAGGTTTAGTTTACATATTTTTGTTTTTATGATTATAACAAAATAATAGGAAATCTATTGATTAAACACTTTGTTTTCTAAACGTTGAGTTCCGGAGTACATAATGCATCGCTTTATCTTACCATAGAGAATACGCCATTTCTTCAATACAAACGCTGTCTCGAATATTACTTGAAATGACAACCATCATTTTTTGATACATCTAATTAATAATTAAAGACATGCATGGGTGAAATTAGTATGTGGCAAAATTCCAATTTTTTTTATAAAGCTTATTAAATATTATATTTATTTAAAACATATTAAAATGCTTTTATTCTCTTATTTATGTATAAAACTACAAATTTTTTATGAGGATTTAATATACATATAAAATCCTCATTAAATTTTCCTCCCTAAATATGTAATACTATGATTTTATTTTCAATTTTAACAAAAGTTGTATTGTAGATACTACCAAGGTAACTCAGTGCAACAAAAGAGTACCTATAAAAAGTAGTTTCGCCATTTATGTATTTGGAATAACTTTACTGGTGTTATTAATGAAACGGTAATAAACAAAAAGTATGTGTTTTCTCTTAAGGGTATAACTAGGTCCGCGACTGGCTACCAGCTCCTTTTATGGAATAATAATTATTAATTTGCACATCGCACTTCTTTATTTTTATAGAATAGACATTTTACATGATATGCTATTACAGTACAGTACAGTAAAGTGAATAATTATTAAGCTGATAGTATAGCGGTGTGGAACGGTCTTAACTGCACAAAATTAAATGATTTTTTTGTAGTTGGATTTGAATGTGTTTATTGAACAATATTTTTGTTCGGCCAGATAAATTGGAGTGACTTTATCAACTAAACATAAAAAGAAATAAACTTTAATTTTTCAGCGAAAACCTAGATTACTTAAAAGATTAAAAGATTTTACGGTAAATGTTTTTTTTTATTGTATTTTAGTAAACGGGGCGAGGCTACTGAGATGATTTGTTGTGATCCGAAAGCGCTCGTTACACTTTCATATAATGACGCACACCATTTACTCAAACCAGGGCTAAGGCTGTAATTCAAGTTTCTTATCAGCGGTTCCAGGTAATCATTACGTGTAGAGGTTTTAGTCAAATTAAATTGGATTTGCGACCGTAAAACGTATTAAACATAAATCGTTAAAAAGTTTAATGTGTACATAAATTGATGCACTAAAGTTAACATAAATATTTTAACCTGGGAGGTACTTTACATAATTTATAAGTAATCTAAATAAAGAAAAATTTAGAATATGTTATAAAACGTCTCAAAAATTAACTTATGTAATTTAATAGTAACGACATTTATGTATATTATTTTTAATTAAAGATATTATGCGCGCACGCAGCCATCGCTCTTGTCGCAGTAGGCTGGGCTGAGCAATTAATCCACTGTAATGCGATACGGGCATCCGGACTGTCATCGAATGCGTAATGCAATGTGATTTACGCTCTCTACACCTTGTTAATCTTATTACCTCGACCAATAACTATATTATCAAATTGAAATTATAAAAGCTCAGAAATATAAGCTTTATGCTACAGCAATAGAGCTTACATCTGGCGCTTGTACCGTCAGGGAGTTTAAGACGACTCAACGATTATGTCTGCTTCACTAAAAATGGAAAGCTAATAATAAACGCTTCATCCCAACTATGCGGCTATAAAATGTTTTTATTTTAAACTTTTTACTTGACTTATGGTAAGTATACGTTGTTTCTGAAAAATATAAACTAGTAGTAGTTTTAGTTGATCTCGCATGTTTTTAATATAAAAAAGAAAAGTCTAGCGATGTAACTAGGCTTTTGTTCTATTTCGGCTTGGAAAATTCAAAAGTTTATAATCATTCCGGCTATAGGAATATTTAGTAAAGTTATTTTAACCGGGCTTCTACTACGTTATCTCCATTTACACTACACAAAATAATATTATAGTATAATAGATAATGTGTAAAGAGCATAAATAAAAATATATATTTTTACTGTGATATTTAACATATTAATAATAGCGTGGTCGATTCGAAGATTTCTTATATGGGGATATGTATGTGGTAATTGCTTAGGTACGTTGTAACTTTTTTGTTTATGAACCGATTGAAATGAAATAACAGTTAAGCCGTTTCTGAGATTAGCGTGCACAAACAAACAGACAATTGGAAAAGAGGTTTTAATAAAAAATCATTATATATTAATAAATGCCCCTAATAATATTTTTTTTTCATATACCTTCCATGTACAGACAGCGATCAGTTAATTTTTATTATATGCATATATAACAGGACAATTTGCGTGGCACCTGTAATAAATTATTTACTCTGCATACACTTTTCAATACAAAAAGTGGAATGATCTCTCACTCTGGCAAATAAGACTATATAAGTCTTATCAAATTGATAACATTGTTTATCTATTATGAGTTTTAATTCTTATTTTAATATAAATATTATATGACGAATATCTCTCCAGGCTCACGCGATATGTGTTATTATGTAAATGAGACGTATGTAAGCGATACAGTAGTTACACAATACTTTAATAAACAGAAAGTAAAAAAACAGTGCTTTAATATGATATTCGGCTTTTGGGAGTTCCACAGTTAATTATTTAAAGTCAACTATTTTAAACGGGTATATTGCGTATACACATATTTAAAAACTAGAAGTTCCGACCATTTTACAGTAGTCCGTGGATATAGGTAGATTGAGGTGGCTGTGGTGGATTTGTTTGTCAGTCAATACAGTTTGGAAGCTCATCGTCAACATTCTACGATATTACGTCGTACATATTTGTGTTGACTTGTGATGAATCTTGGGCTATTAGAAATTTATAATAAAATGAATGTACATATATAAGTTCTTAAAGCCAGCCCGTATAGCTTATGCGAATGCGAGACACCAAGTAAAGTTTTTTTTAAATTATATCGTTATATTGCTATAAGATTAAAATAATGTTAAATTATTTGCATTTATAACAGATCTTTAGATTGCAATGCGCAAAAGCACGGACTGTAAGAAATGTAAGAAAATATACAATTATCACGTTATCTTACTATGTACTTATTTCTAGGAATAAATTACTATTATCTTTAAGCTGCTTAGCAGTAAAATATATTGGAATTACTTTTATATAAAATTAAGTCAAGTCATTTTATTAGTTTCAGCTCGTTTTCACACGTAGAATTGATCATGTGAATTTAATTAATATTCAGCGCATAGCGCCTTGAGACGGCTGATGCGACTGAAATTGAAACGTGCTGTTCACTAAAGCGTACCTACTACTTATAATGAAATGCAAATAATGCCCAGTGGCAATATAAATAAAAGCTTTTAGGATCTGCCTCTTGATGGCAACGTAATGAATTCAAATTTCCATATATTTTGGTGATAACAGCTTCCGTCCATTGTTGCGGCGATACGTGTCACGCGTGATCGATGTTGAGGTTGCACATTCTATTGTCTACTCGTTTGCAACTTAGTAAAAGTTCTGTTACATTGCTACGTAGTCCAACGATAGTATATTGATATGTATGCCGTGTTCATTTATTATAGCTCGCTTCTTTTCATACTTCCACAGCTACTTTCTGTAATAATATCGAGAATTTTTCCGTCCTAAGGAAGAAAACTATTTTGCCTCTTTAGTATTGCAAGATTTTTCTTGATATAAAATCGTCATTATAGTACTTTTTATATAGAGTTTATTTGAACATTATTGCAACAAATACATAAATGTATATAATATTATGAATAAAACGTTTTAAGTTGTTGTATTCTATGCGTACAATTCTTAAAGCGCAACGCAGTGGGCCAGCGTCTGACTGTAAACGCAATTGGTGGCTGGTTCGATTCGAGCTCGTGGGAATAATTGTATTTGAAATTGTATTTTGATAAATTAAATTGTATTTCGATTTCTCTGCTTTGGTACCTACGACAAAGTGCGGGGTTCGAGTGCGAGTTACGCCACTCATCACGCAATGTCTTAAATTCCGGCGAAAACTGGTGGACGGAGTGTCTTGACACGTCTCCTTAGATAGGTAGGTGAAGCTGTAAAAAAATGTATTCATCAGAGCTGTGATTAACATGCTACTTTGAAATTTTGTAGACACTTAGGCTATTTATGTTAGCGCCGTTAGTTTCAAATACAACATTTGCTCGAGCTAAATTTAGAATACTATATATATTTTATACATATCATAAATGTTTCTACATCTATATTTGAATCAAATCATCTTTAACCAAATCGTCGTAAATATTCAGCGATAATGGATGTTCCTAGCTCATTTTCATAATGCGCTGTAATAAGCCGCCGCATTTAATGCTTCATCAATAATTCATATGTAAGTATTATTAGTAAGATTTTAAAATATCCGACAGCCGCCATCCCGCACAGATTGGATTTTTCTTATAAAGAACTCGGCACTGTTTGTTAATAATAGTTTTTGACAGATTTTCTTATTTGCATATTAAATCTACTAATATTTTATAATACATTTAATATGTTAACAATTTATTGTATGTTGCACATATTTATTATATTTAGGTACTAAAATCAACGGAAATATATATTTTATTGTGTATTTATTATTTATCCCACGCAGCAGGTTAAGATCGAGAGAGAACATAATTTCATAACAGTCCGTTTTTCAAATCCGAATATATTCGAGTTTGATTTCGAATCCGAATAATCCGAAATTGAGACATTACGTTTTAAGTCCAGAAACTTAAAGCCACGCTTAGTCAGTCTTGCCAAAGCAGGAAATAATGAAAATAATTTAAATATAATCATTCCCCCGAGTTAGGGTCGAACCCACAATCATCGTGATAACAGTTTTGCAATGCATAATATAATTTTATTTTGTATATTTTGTACTAAGAATTATTTTCATTAGTAAAAGAAGGCGCAATGCAGTTGCGGTCACTGAGTCACGTACGTCACATTTATATGCAGTTGTCCCCTACAATCCATCTCGTTGAATGAAATGAAATCCATTTTGATTAAGTTTTCAATTGACAATAAACGGTAGCTAAGCGTACTATTCATAATTCGAATTAAAGATACTGTGATTTATCTCAACTATAAAGTGTAACTAACTTCAACTTGTCATTTCACAAAATGACTTCCAGTAGTATGCAGATCGGTTATTATTCTATTAATCAATGCTAAGAATTAAACATTACGATATTTTAAGTTGTTTTTTTTACTTATAACGGCATTGTTATGGATTTTTTAATATATTTTAACTTTTGTTTACAGGCCAAGTTCCGCCAGGTCCGTTTACATTTAGTAATTTTCATTTCCTGGCTCAGGTAAGACCAATCGCGGCGTTAAGGTGCGCAATTTACACGCAATGCAGGCGGATGGAGTGTATTGAGACTTGATTCTCTTTGTCTACCTTCTTATACTCCAAAAAGCGTAAAATTTTCTATCTTTATTCTGTAAGAATTCAGAGATTAAGTTGTTAACTTTACAAAAATATTAAATAATTTTGAAAAGAAACTATATTCAACCTGATTAATGGCGAATATTTTTAGTATTAGAAAATACATTTTAGAAACCCGACGTTTCAAACACTAGAGTAGTCCGTGGTCACAGGTAGACTGAGTTGGCATTCGTCTGTACAATACAATTACTATAATATAAATAAAACGTACGCCAAAAATATACGCGATAAATCCGGTTGAAAATAGTTTGATTTCAAAATCTGTAATTTTCGCAAAAACCAAAGATATTATTAATTTAAAATAATTCAGTAAGCCCTCTTAATCAAATTATGATTTTATGAAATAACACATTCTGTAGTGAAGCTGTGTAGATAGATATCTTCTTACCGAGATACTTTTAACAAAAGTTATAAAAAATTGCTAGAATAGTGTGGAAGATTTCGAAGATACGTAGGCTCAAATCACATTTAAATTCATTCAATATTTTGATATAACTGATCGAAAACTCATTTTTTTATGGATTTTGAAGAGGTATTCAAGAAAACCGGTTGACATTCTGTTCTTTTTTCTTGGGATTCTTTGTCCTTAAAAGACAATTGTTGCTCCAGAAAATCTTATAAAGTAATAGTGATTTTCAACCTCACGCTTTTCGCCTCCGTTCTCGAATTCCACCTGAATTCGAGAGAATTTTAAACTAAACACCGAGTTATAGTTTAAAAACTTATAAAAGGCAAATACCAAGATACCTGTTTATCGTCCTTATTTGTTTTTTCACAAGTAATTTTGAAACAAATTAAACTTGTAGGTGCGGTGGTAACATTAGCCTCGCCGCTCTCAGAAAATTTCACACTTCCTGATGAAAGTTTTAACACAATTACCTAGTCCGCGGCCATTTCCCTCGGTCCTCGAAGCCTGGACAGGAAAAAACTTGGCAAAGAACAAACTAACCAACGGTCCAATTTAGCTACATTCGTATAAAGTTTAATGTACCAAATCTGAAATGTAACCACGTTTTCACATTCTAACTAAGTATACACCAGGCTACTGACATATAAACTTTTTATACACTTTTTATTTACTTTACATCCATAATGTATGTGGGTTTATTTTGCTTTCCTCATACAATTTTTAGTAGAACATTACATACGGGCGCATTTTGCTAGAATTTTCTTCATTAACATTTTATTGCTTAATTTTTAGCTTTTTATCGCAAACGAAGAAGCTTTTATTCTCATACTTTTATTTGCTAATATAAAATGTTTATGAATGCCATTTATTTCTCGTACCTTTTTAATTATGATTACTGTCTATTAATCTCACGGCCAGTAAAATCTTTAAATGACTAATTTAAGGGACATATTTCTTTATTGGACATATATCTCGTAGGAGTAAAGAAACTATTTATTTTATCTATACTCGTAAATCGAAATCGCAATATTTGAAAAGAAAGTCGAGCCTTTTTTAACTTTTCGAAGAAAAAGCAAGTGAATAACTTATGTTCAAATCTCATCGGAATAAAACTCCACTAAATCACAAGAGCGGAACCACTAAAGTTTGATGTGACAAAAATGGGACCAGCATTGTGTCGTTCCTCAAAGTCAAAGTAGTCTTTTATTTCAGTCGCGTTCACTCTTCTTGATCTAATCAAAAGTTGGCAAATTTGTTTACATACACCACGTTAGAATATTCACAACACGTAGGCAGCACTCCACACGACAACGCCTCATATACATCTCTTGATGTCCCATCCGCGACTCCCGCACTGATAAAATGATCCCGACTTTGTAAGGACATGTTTTTAATGTAAACAAAATTTGATTCCGGCAGTATCTCGCACCCGCAAATCTAATCTGTTCTCTTCTCAGTTATTTTGTGTACGCAGACTTAATTTATTTTACATTGGATTGTGGAGAGATTCGCAATGTAATTTGGTGTCCATATGCCGTATGGAATGAGGCAAAGCGTTAAATTACAACCATTTCGTAGAATGGTGGTATGTTTTTTAAAAATAAATTTGATTTGCATATAATACAAAACAACGCTTTGAATATGATAATTAGTTACGAACAATAGTTGACATTGATCGAAATTGTAAATCTATCTTGCCATGATTCAGCTTTGTGTACGCACACTGAGTATGACGTTTCTCAACAATGACTAATAACTGCGCTATGCAGAGTTGAAACTGAAGTCTCTTCGTACACACCATAGCAGTGGCCTGGCCATGAACAAGACTGCGCTATCGATATAAATTAGCTGTGGTGTTGTGTCGCGCTGAAACAATACCGCTGTCACGGTGGCCGTCGTATCGGTTGTCTCCGGCTGTCCACTTCGCACTTGTGCTCTTGCAGCTGCAAGCTATTATAAACTCTATTAACAGATGCGTAGATTGCACAATGTTTTCTTTCTCTCTTGGCAACTTACGAAATATCTAGTGTTGCGGATGGCAGGTGACATGAGCCTCTATAAATCTGCTCTGTATAGCCTCCGTCGTAAACACGGACTAAGCACAATCCTTTGATCTAAACTACCGAGGACTCAATAATTTGTTACTTCAATATTGCATTTGTAAAGTGCTATCTTGAGTCAATTTTAAATACGTAATTTGTTAAATATATGTATTTTCTTTGTCATAGGTTTCATAGGTGAGAGAATATATATATTTGTACTTATATTACGTACTTTAAAGCCACGCAATATACATTTAAGTCATTTATACTGCAGAAAATGGTATAGCAATATAATATATCTGAGTATATTTAGAAAACGTATAAAAATTTGAACGCAGCGGGATTTATACCCGCACTTCTCGAAAACCGTTTAAGCGCTCTGACCGCTAAGCCATGCGTTCTACATCCAGCTGCGTCGAAATTCTTATACGCTTATGCTAACAACAAATATAAGTTGTAATAATGTCTTTTTCAATTTCCTAAGTGTGCGAATAACATTTAAAAAAATGTTAAAAAATATATATTTAAAAAAATAAGCTATTTTTAAAAACTTTATTATGATTTATAAATTCATTGTAACGTGCTGTTTTGTAATTAATACATGTAACAAAGAGAACGTAAAAAAAATGTTTTTACATTTTTATTTGTCCTGTATAATAAAATATTTAATCGCAACAGTGAGCAGCTCAGTATAAAGGCACCTGTAAATTTATCCTTCTTTCATTGTAACGGCTCACGGTTAGTTATGACCGCGGCAAGTGCTGGATCTCATTGTTTCAATCTCGGATACCTCAAGATAATACGATTTCGCTTCATTGATAAATAAACCTTGACGGCTACATAATTTACTTTAAAGGAGGCGATAACGGAACCTTTTAATAATACTGCGCCTTCACGGTTCACTAAGATCATTAATTCTGAAAGCTTTGGCATATGAGCTTATTTCTATATCCTGCAAAGCCTTTAGGTTCAAATATACGCTTAGAAATAGTCGATTTTCTATTTTAAAGCTTCAAGCTTTCAAAACAAGTAACGTGATTTCCTCTTTGAATAGTTTATTGGTAAATTTAATAACTTATATGTTTTTTTATTAACATAGTAGTATATAAAATCCATACTTAATTTGTACATACATTTTATATAAGTTTGCAATTATTGTTTTTTCGTATTTTCATTAAACATAAATAGAGATGATATCCATATTTCTCTCTTTCTGTAAAAATCAAGTTAGTACTCAAAAGTAATGACAGAAACAATTTAATAGTACGAAAGGTATACGTTACTTATATGTAATTTACCAACACCAGACTGCAATTATTACAACGCCGCATAAATTATGAGAGTGTTAAATGATTTGCAAACAATAATGTAGATGCGTTAGCGAAGCGATACGCATACTTAAGATGTTAATAGAGATTGTTTATGAGCTAGTATAACACGATTTGTATTTACGTGAATTTTGCACTGTAAAGCTTTTTTGTTTTGTTTGTGGGTATCGTAGGTGCTATACGAATATCAGTAAAATTTTAATAAATGTAATACAAGATATTATATTGCTTAGTGAGAGTTATGTTATCTTACAATATATGAAGATAATCTAACTAATTAACTGTGGTTACTCAGAGATAGATCCCAGCTGATGTGTCGCACTAATATACATTGCTATCTCTAAGGGGCCTCTACGTGTTGGACCTGGACGTGTGGACCCACGCAAGCCTTCCAAAGGACAGACCTTCAAGAGATACATAATTATTATTATTGTACGCAAAGATAACATTTTTTTTACATAGTACACTTATAATAAATGTGCAATGGCAGCAATAAATTATAATTTTAATATCCAAAATATTCAATGAATTTTAAAAATATTATTATTCTATTTTTTCTTAGTGTAGGTATATGAAGAAAAATTACTACTAAGATAATTAGATTTTAATAAGATTACGGTTTGGATGTATTTTACTATGTTGTGGTTATCGTTGTTAAGTATCACAATGGAAATATATGTTATATGAGCACTAGCGACCCGCTCGTGGCTTCACCTGCGTTTGCTGTTTCGTATTTTAGGCGGCCTTTTCGTGAAATAATAAAATTCCTGGAAAATCTAACAAAAATGGTTTTCCTATGTCATCGCTAAAACCCTCAAGTATGTCTACCTAAAATTTAATCGCAATCGGTTCTGCGGTTTGGCCATGATAATGTTACAGACATACAAACAGACAGAGTTTCTTCCGCATTTATAATATTAAGCATGTATATTAGTATGGGCAACATTTGATGCAAAAATAAGTGTTATACTAGAACTGCTGCTTTTTACTTTTTGATATAGATTTATGACCTTCTAATAATTTAAAAAACAAATGATTTTAGGTTTAGTACCTGAAGTGAAGGTGAGTAAAACAAATGTTGAAATGCTTCAATATTTTATTATCTGTAACTAGATTTATAGCTGCATCACTGCAATTGATATTTCGATTGCGATCTTAACAAGATCGTGACATTCGCAACACGCGTAAAATATTAACCCATAATACTGTCGGACGCACGTCTTGAAGTCATTAAAAGGTACAATCGAGAAAATTATCCGTCGCCTGGGGAGTTGTCGATCGTAAATCCCTACGTTTTACTGTGCGAAGTCTTAAATCCAAGCGTAAAATTGTCGCGGACGAAATGAGTGTCCCCTTTAATTAGATGCGGCCGCTGCGTCGCTTGCGTCACGTTCCCTCCTCCCATCAAGCCCCCTTCCCCCTTAGTTTGTTTAAAAACTACCCGCAAAGGATTTTAACGAGATTAATTCAAGTACGCTTTATAGGTCATCTTGGAAAAGTTATTTTGTGATGATTTCAAAAGCGCTTTTCATTAAGGCAAACTCAAAAAAGCGTTCGTTTAATGTAATTCGGACAGTTTGTTTTTTCGCGTTGAATTTTCAAGGAAATTAGGTTAAACTGTATATTTTTTATTTTTAAATTAACGAGGTCCATTTTATATTAAAGTAACTACACCTATAATTTTCCACTTCGTAACACTACGTAACTACTGACAGAATTCTCGAATATTGTGGAAATAGTTTATAATTTTAGAGCACCATAAAAGCTTTGTGGATCTCAATATTGTTATTGCTGTTCGAAAATGACTAGCAACTAAAAGCTTTCGACCATACATCAATGAACTTTGCTCCATACAATTCTAAACAGAACTGCGAAGAGATCAACTTAACAAGTTCAAGTGCTCTTCGCATTTATAACGATATTTGGTACCCTTCTTTTCATCAGAGGCTTGAAAGGAAGGGAAGGTTAGGAAAGAAATGTTAGCCTCTATGGTCGCTGTTGCGCCATATCCACAGATTTCCAATCTAAATAAGCTATTCAAGCTTTTGTGACTCCTTTTTTGTATGCATTGCTAACATTCGGAGAATTTGAGGGAAACTTATATGGTAAGCCCTACTGTTGTAAAGTTTACCCTTAATCTCATATTTCTAGAGTTTTCAATACATATTTTATTTAAAGTAGCATATTATTATATAAATTTTGAAGAAACACTGACAGAAAAACTTCAAATAATCCTGTTTGGTTGATCGAAGTCCAGTCCAAAAAACGATGGAAAAAATTATTAAAATCCAAAGAAACGTTTTTTTCACATTTTGAGCACAAATAACTACATATAGTAATTTAGATAATACTTATTTTTTAACATTTTTTTAAAGTGTTATTCACACACTAAGGAAATTGAAAAAGACATATTTAGAAAAACCACGCCTCTTGAATTTCAACGTACCTGGATGTAGATTGCATGATTTAGCGGTCAAAGCGCTTGAGCGGTTTTCAAGAGGCGCGGGTTCAAATCCCGCTGCTCTTCAAATTTCTATACGTTTTCTAAATATGTCTAGATAATACTTATCTCCTGAAATATAGAAAAGTAGTATGAAGCACATACGAGAAACTCGTGTACTAACTATATACTCGTACTTATATAGTTTTTTTTTATTCCATTTTTCCACATATACTCGTGTGTATGTACAATAAATTAAGAGATTCCTTGCTTAGACTTTTAATCGCATCTGTCTCATCTTGTCTATCAAAAGACAGTAATAGAAAATGATAATTATAATGATTTCACTTAATTTCCTCAATAATTCTTTATTGATTTAAAAGTCGAAAGCTGTTAACGATCTTTCGCTTCTTATAGAAGAATCTGTGAATAAAACAATGAAAATGCAACGCGGCCGAGCACGAATGTTGCCACAATGAATTGTGACAAGGTAAAAGCTTTGTTCGTTTGGTAAATTAAATTCTAAACGAACACTGTATCTACTGAAAACGGTTAAAAGGGCGGCGAGTTGACAAGTTGCATAAAATGTAAAGGTTATTATTATATACACTTATACTCTCCTTTGTCTTTTAATTAAACCTATTTTCGTTTCTAAGGTTGACAAGTAAAGCTTTTTGCTATTTTATATGGTGTAGTAAATTTATTTTTGTATTAGAATTTTATCATATTAGAATCTTTTGAATTAAAAATTAGGAATATTATAAATTACGAATAACGAATACTAAATATTGAAAGTGTATATCGAATATCAAGACTCGGTGTTTAGGAGATTAATACTCTGCATCACGAAGTTCACGATGTACCTAATCGACGCGTGGATCCAAGCGAGAGGCGTGCCCTCAAAGTAAGATTTCGCGCATTTTTACACCATAATAAAAATCGTAAATAATGTGAAGCGGTAGAGCGGGTCGAGTCACGATATGCCTCAGGTCCTGTCGACAATTCTCAAATTTACGAGTTAGTTGAGTAGCTGTGAAAATATACAGTGATATGTATGCATAGCGCTTCGTGTATCTATGATTTTGCATATCTGGTATTGTTACCTACAATAGTTCCGCTTACTACATTGATTTATTTAATAGGCAGAAAGTGAATAACGTTGTGCTTTTGCACTAGGTTTCACTGTCTTATATATATATATATATATATATATGTGCCTAAAAAAAAAAACAGTTCAACCTAATTTATACTATTCCGTATTTTATATACCATATAAAGCTTTTATATATGTTTTAAACAAGTTGAGTGGCTGTAAATTACGGCATTAAACACAGGATAAGTTATATTTGTGCAATAATTTTTATTTGCTGAACGCGAGCGAACATGTAACTTTAATGTTTGCCCGAAAATTTACAGCAAACCGTTACTTTACAACTAATGCCTCTAATAAATGTTCATGTGGATCTGAAATATTTTCAGTGGACATAGAATACTTTAACAGGATAATAAAAATGCAAATACGCTGCTGCTAGTTTTATCGAAAATAGAGGAAGTTCTATCGATATATATGTGTATATATATGTGTAGATGCGTATAACAAGACATTAACTCTAATGGATGTGTACAAATAAACTGTTTACATTATATTATTTATTATATCTTCACAGTTTCAGTTCTATTGAAAAGGAGTAGTTACATTCTGTGTATGATGTATAACGCTGTCGTTAACCAATTAATATGTAATATTAATATACAAGGTTTTCATGAGTTTATTATATCACCAGGATAATGCTGAAACAAAAGTCGATTAGTATTCGCGTCTATGGCGCAGCGGTGGCTTAATTCAAAGGCAATAGAGCGGACCAACTTAATTTTCAGGCTCACCACAACCTCCTTTGTATTGAACCCTGTTGAATTAACGAACTTTGAGTTAAGTTAAATAGATAACTCTGAAAACGGGATGAGCTGTAATTATATTATGAAAAGGAAGTTTTATTTTATTTATTTTTCTTTAAATTGCATTTCTGGTTTTGATTTCGAGATCATGTACCAGTATTGTAGCAGATACAAACAGTTCTATAAATATAATATCTTCAAACTTTAATTTTAAAAATGTTTATCAACTTAATTCTTTTCCCCGCATAGCACTTTCCGTACGAAATCGAGTCATTGCGTGTTAAGTGGTCAAGCGTTCAATTAAGGTTAATTGATATTGCTGTATCAATATATTTGATTTATTTCTTATTATTTTATTTTTATGTATATATATATGGCTTGAAATTAAATATATAAGGTGACATAATTCATAACAACCAGAATGATTAAATGTTTCATGCTACGTATTAAATGCCGGGACCACCTAACGTCGTCCTTTGTCTTAGCCATTTCATGCGTGATATTATCCTGCACCCTATGTTTGAGCGTAGTTTACGTAAAATTAAAAATATATATGAGTAATAAAATAGAGTCAACATTTTGTTTTTAAAATAGGTATCTCTATATTAATATTTTTAATTTTGTCGTAAAATATAACAAGCGGTGAGTGGCGAGATTATCACCACTGCACCGTCATTGGTAATTACCCTACTTAATTTAGCTAAGTACTCGGTTAGTTCTAAAGTAATTTAGAACGTAACTCAGGTTGTTAACCAGTTGTATATTTCACCTCTTTCATCTGGATTAACGAGAGAGTGTCATCTATACAGTGTCCTCCTTTTTGTTTGACATACTGACTTTTTGATTTCAAAACACGATAGGCCACTTAGCGGCCGTGTCTCTCTTAACTTAAGTCCTTTCGGGACGTGTAGTACAGTACAGGTTCTCACTTTTTCGGTTTAATTTACGGTGCGTTGCCGTCGGGGTCTACCGCTATCGTCCGCCTGAAAAGATACTCGGCGATTTATACACTGTCGATTTCGTTCTGGATCGTGCTCATTGCTCTCGAAATTTATGTTAGGTGATGCTCTTTCCAACGAAAAGCTAACAATGCGCAAATGCACTTTAAGTAACGCCTCTGAAGCCCCGTGGATGTCTCATATTTTTTCGAAATTCCATTTTAATCTGACTGATATATATATAGTGTGTTGGCGATTTATTGTCGCAGTTCGCTGCGTATGTTAAGTTTTTACGATTTTTGTCGAATTTGATTAAATTCTGTGCACATTATTTTATTTAGTAATGTGAATATTATATTTATTAATATTCAATTATTCAATGATCAACTATGAAATACCAAGCTGTATATAGATTTACAGCTTGTTTTTTTTGTTATATAAGGTTATAAAATTGTATGTTAATAGCTTAACGACTCTAAATACTTTAATATGTTTATAAACATCAGTAGCAGCTCAGGTTATCTGGTTCATTGTCAAGCTCGTTAACAGTCTATCATCGCTTGACACCTTCTCGCCAGCTATAAAACTGATAAGATACGTCTGAATAAATAGAGGCCAAACGATTTCCTATTTAAATATCTCGAAAGAAATTACTTTATCCAGATAACGCCTACATTAATCGGCCGTAATATGTTGCTTAACCAGTAATCTTCATGCAGAGATATAATAATCTATTAAGTCACAAAGCCTTTGGAGTTAATTGTGCTGATAAGTGTACAAGAAAGGACAAACGATCACGCGAATGTCACTGTGACAGGGGAATGCTATTTTATTTGACATTTAATATGCACAGCTTTCGTAATATAATAACATTTTGCACATATTTGACGTTACGTAAATATTTCAAAGGTACTAGTAACATTTTTCTATTGAGTGCGTAGTTTCTTGCTTATATTTTTTAATATGACAATTTATAAGACGTTCTTATTACCACTTGAATAAAATATTATTTTGCCAATGTGGGTTAGTGAGTATAGTTTTTTCCAATTACAAGAGCTTTAATAATTATGCGTACTGCCACCTCGTAAGATCATTTTAATATTTTTAAAGTGCGAATAGCACAGAAACGCATAAAAATTTTAACGTAGAGGGACTCGAACCCGAGCCTCTTGGAAGCCGTCCAAGCGTTTTGACAGGTACTTGCAGCAGCTTGAGTGTGCTAATAGCACCTCGTGAACATTTTTATACGTATTTAATATACTACTTACTTACTTATCCACTTATTTGAATGAAAAAGTGAACACATATGATTTACTTAAGATCGACGACTGGGGCGGAAACACGTAAATCGGATATAAAAGTTTTTCAATGAGAAAATGCACTCTTTATTTTCCCAAAGCAAAGTTTGGACCTTTAGGAGTGTTCAGATTCCGAGATTAGTTCAGCTTGTAGTCCGCTTGTTGAACGAAAGTTTTTTGTTAGACTTTACTTGCTTCGTCTCGTCTGCAAATTTTATGTCAGCGGAAACACATGTCATAGTTTTATTTGCATACATGTTTGAAAATGTTTCAGTTTAAAATGCTAATATATGTGAAATTTAAATATACCTTTATAACAGTTACCTACATATTTTTATATGAAAAGTTTGTTATGTTCTACCTATATTAAAATGTATGTTTATTCAATCTTATGATAACCTGAAAAATATATAATAATACCGTTCTTATTTAATTTTATAGGGAACCTAAAAGTTCTATATATTGGTTTTACTCCAAACGCGCTTCGGGTAGTTTGTTTTAAAATTTCACATTGTTTCTTTTCGATCAAGTCCAAGTATTGTCTACTTTAGGCTGTCTCACATCTTGAAAACTTACTTGTTTTCTTTGTTATAACGCTTTTGTCTCAGAATTAGAGGCTAATTTAGAATAAATTTAGTTTTTACATTTACTTATTGTTAACAATAATATTACTTTTAAATATTATTAACTATATGAATATTATAAATATTAAAATATTTGATTCTATAAATAAATAAATTCACATGTATAAAAGTACAATATGTCATAAAAAAATCAATAGCAATCTTTTAAATCTAACTGATAGTAAATCTGAGTACATCTAATCGTGTAGACGCGTCTACGTATTTCACCAGTGCTACTGTGCAACCCCGCTCCCAATTACTCGTAGGAATCCTTGTCCGCTGTAATTGGATTGGGCTGGCAGCAGACTTGTTGGCATTTTAATTGTGCTATTGTGACGGCGGACACCGGCCGCCGTTCGCAACGACACCGTTTAGATAGACGCTTTTTATTTTCTATCACAAAAGTCTAATGGATTAGTGTGCTATTAACTAATCGCCGTCTGAATCTCGCATTTGTGAGGTTTAAAGCAGATTTAAAGGAAAGCCATTGGCGATAGCTTTGTTAATGTGTTTCTTTTAGATATATTGAAATGTATTGTATCTTTTATATAAACTTTAATAGAATATAGTCTAAGCTATGAATCATGCTTTTATTTCTCTTTTAAAATATTCTGTTTTTGAGATATATCTGTAGCTTAATTTTTAGTCCGATTGATTTAGTTTGTAAATTTTTCTTACTAGAAACAAAAACACGTGAGAACATCTGGAACACAGCAGCGTTAAATATTTCTACAAAGTCGCGGTGTTTCAAGGAATCGTAACAAAAATGGAATGACTGACACGTATCGCCGATCCACATTCAAGGAATCGCGGGGTGTCTTCACAATTTAGAAAATTTCGTAAAACAATAAAATCTCTAGGGAAAATAGTTTAGTTACATCAGTAGCTAAGAATCAAGTGATATTTATTATTCACATTTCAAGACGAATAAGAGGCAGCTTTATGCTAGAACGATCAATTTCGATCGTTTCTATTGTTTTCAATGCCTTCACTTTTTGTGCAACAAAATGTTCTTGGCGCGACACTGATCAGAATATATTATACAAATTTTGCAAATAAAAACAAGACAGGAGTGACAGGTACACTTATTCGTTCTGCTTATTTTTGTTTAGTGTGGCTTTATCGGACGACCATCGAGACTCGGCATGTAAAAGGGATGAATAAAATATATGCCTCTGCTTTCAACACTTTCGCTCGTTCGCCACCGAATGGGAACTTCGGAAACGGCTTTAATAGACTTCTATATAGTCTGTCGAACTTCCCTCATGTACAAATGAGTTGCTTATTTATATCATGATGCGAGTATATAGTTACTAATTATTTATTATTATTAGATGGTCAATACTAGCAGCCGATCCCGAAAAACAGTGAGTTATAAAAATTGTCTTATTTATAACCGTTATTGTTATGTAATATTGAACGAAGTATGTATTTTAGAATAATGTGGGTTATGATTTGAATCTAAGACTCTATCATAAAACGTTAAATTATCATGTAATAATGAAATATATATATATAATACTGTAAGGTAAAATAATTTTATTTAATAAATAACTTGAATTTTGAGCATAAAGAAAAATTGTGAAACGTTTCGTGGCCTATTTTATTCGTATAATAATGCACTATCTCTATAGGATAGAGTTATAACTGTGCCGGTTTTGATTCATATCCTTTTATTTATTGTATAAAACCTTAATCGTACATGTACTGGTACAAAACTATTGATATAAAATATCAGAGTTTAAAAACAAAACAACACTTTACAAAGGAAGCTATAAAGGGTTTCCTTGCAAAACCGTAAGCTATTCCCAATCTCGTTGTTAACATGTTCGGATCGCCGCTATGTCCCTCGCCCTTTTTTTGATTTTAGAATTTTTCGCGGCCTTTTAAATTTGAATTCTTTTCTCCTCTTCTACGAAAAGGTATCGAATGCTTCGCCTTTGTATCACTTTTTGCGTCAACTTATATTTTGTTGCGAATGTGACTTTATTTATGATCGCTGTCTTAACTTTTACAACAATGTTTAGATCATTACGACAAGATTAGGTACAGATGAGAAATACATTTTAATCAAAGCTAGGTCTAGATCCTATTTACTAATTCGACAGCAACAGTGACAAACTATTTGAAGGTAAAAATTTCACTGTAAAACAATTGTAAATGTGAACATTTCTAAACCACACCATAGGGAAATTTGGACCGCCGATTTTATGCTCTGGCGAAAACTCTAATACAATAACAAACAACGAGTTTTGAATCGTATCAAAGTACTAAAACACTAATGGCTTTAGAAAGTGAATTCAATATCGATATCTTGTGCAACTCTCACGGGTGTTTTTTTGTGGCTAGCCAATTTAAACTGACAGAGAGATGGTCAAATTACATCTATCTCTCTATATAAATAACATTACGCGTAATCATAGTGACACTAATCGTTTCCTCGGCCCGTGTCTGCATATTGATTTTTTTTTATTTATACGACAGAAGCGTACCGCTAAGTATAATTTGGTTGATATTTTTTGTCGTTATCTCCCGTATTGAATCAAGGCGACTGTGTGTATGAGTTCGGACAGGTCTTATTTCTTGAAATTATTTTAAGTCTTCATATTGTTATGCTTATTCATGTAAAGTTTTGCTATTCAATTAAACACTACTAGAAACAGAAAACGTACTTTCAGTTTTCTAGATGTTATTGTTAGATGTTAACATTTATTTTATAACTAGATTTCGTAGTTTATATATAGTTTATTTCGTAAGTTATATTTAAGGGGAATCATTTGTCAACCATATAATATAAGGAAAATTCATTTACTTTGACGTGTACATAATCTTCGCTTTGTCTTTGTCCTAAGGGCGTTATATTATTGTTAAATCACGCGTGTTACACAGTGCCCCATTAAAATGATATTATAAGAGAAATTGTACTTACACTGTCTTATTGAATTTTTTTTTCGTAATCTATACCCATTAAATTATAGAATGTTATATATTATAATTACGCCATACTATCGCAGTTGTAAAGTACTTTACTGTCCCCATAAGCTGTCGTTTGCGTTCGATTCTTAATTAGGATTGTTTAAAATATTTTTATTTTACGAAATAGGCTATAAACAAATGAAGACGTTTGAATGCATCCACTAAAATTCAGGCATTAAAAAATTGGACAAAATTGAGAATTAAATGTAAAGTATGATAATATATAAAAATTATAATTGATAAGATAGATGAATCTATTAACAAAATTTATATTATATCAATGTCTTTTATAAAAAGAAATTATTTCTGGTTTCAGCTTCGCGCTTTTTCCCGCACAGTAGGGTCAGTCAGAGAGAACCTAGTGTCAAGAGACTCCGTTCTCCATTTTCCGCCCGAAATCGAGACAGTTCGTGTTGAGTGAACAAAGCAACAACCAAATGAACAACCAGAGCGAAGAAATGAAAATAATTTAAATATAATCATTTCTCCGAGTGGGAATCGAGCTGACAACCAATCGCAGTGTTAGCCAGACGCTTTCCTACTGCACCACGATGGCCCCTATGGCGCACGATGGATAATTCATTCTGTGTAAAACGTAACGAACAGAAAATGTATTCTGGAAAAAATTATACAACACACCAGATAAAATATCTCGCAAGGATAGCTTAATGACAAATTTATATCTAAGCGCCTCGGTATAAGCAAAGAAATTGACGGTTCACCGATCGTTATCACGTCTCAAAATGGAAGTCCTCGCCGCCAAAGCACGTAATGCTGCACCATAAAAGCGCATCTCGAATGTTTAATTAATTTAATCAAATGTATTGATTAAACGTCAGGTACCTACCCAATTAAATTATCGGTTGGCACCATGTTGGCAAGATTGTAAGTCGCAGAGTGCCGCCAGCGATACTGGATATTTCGCACTTTAGTTGCACGTCTCGTTTCATTGCGATTGCACTGCCAGCAGCCGACACTCTATACATAAATAATATTCCTTTAAGTTATACTTGAGTATTATCAGTTAATAGTAATGGTATTACAGCTAAATGTCGCCTGTTATTATAAGACCGCGTCACATTTTTTGTATTGGCATCTCTTTGAGTGTCGTATCAAGATAGGTTTAAGTTGTTTTTAATATGGATCAATATGACGATTAATAAAGATAGTGTTAATAACTTTGTCAACTTATAATGTAAATTGATTGGTGCTTAATACAAACATAGCTAAGCATCAGCAGCGTCAAATTAAGTATAGCCTAATAATTAATTTAATGCTGTGTAAGAGAGTTAAAATGAGTCTGCAAGTGACGATTATGGGTTTGAATCCCGATCTGAGTAGTGTATATTATAATTAGATAAAAAAAATTCAGCAGCTCTGCCAATCAATACACAATCTCTATTAGGGCGAATAATTGAAATCGAAGTCGTGGCAAAGATGGCTTATGTCACAAAATATGTGAAAAGGCCTATTTAAAAAAAACTATAAACTCATTTACTGTACAGAAAACTATTTAAAAGTTTCAGGATTACATTCTAATAATTTAAACTCATCTCAATTTGCGTAATTTGTTCATGTAAAGTTTTTTAATTAATTAACCCTTTATCCAAAACTACACCAAATAGGCCTTAGACATGTTTGAAATAGCTGATGTTTCTGTAATACCTAACAAGTTTTACAATATTAACTAATTTAATTAAATATTCGTATATTATATTTTAAATTATAGCACCGTGTTAAATGTAAATATTATAATATACACCAAATATAAAAAAATACTGTCTATTTATCTGAAGAACAAGACTTTCATATCTTTATTACATTGCTCGAGATTAAATCTACATATTAATACGTGAAGGAAAAAGCAGCTTTTACACTTTATGATACTTCTGATGCTCCCAAGTTAGGTATTCCTGTTTCGTAGGTGATACTACTAACATTTAAACTATTTAACAGTTTAGATCTATACTATTGACACTCGGCTTACAAATAATTAAAAAAATACTTCGACTATACAATAAGATATAAATACTAACTGAAAATAAATATCCAATCCAATGTTTGCAAATAATAAAATAAAAACAGTAGATATGAATTACACATATAAGTACAATTGCACTATGCGGACGAAGGAGTATGAAACTTGCCATGCTTTAAGGTTATGTGCAAAATAAATGCAGAAAACGTATATTTTTCATAATAACGGACAAGAAATACATTAAATTAATAAAGTATATGATATATTAAACACACTACTATGTGTTTGTCATACACTTTTGTGACATACACATTGCTAAGGCAACAGGGCTGTTAGTATTCCTTACTTTGCAATGTTTGAGTCATTATAATACCAATGTATAACTCAATCACAAAGTGCTAAGTAATTTCATCATTACGTGACGTCTTTAAATAATGTTTTCATTATAAAAGTCCATGCTACATTTAACATCATTAACTCTACCATTATATTCCATTTTTATTATAAAGCGCGTGTGTCGTTTCAATCACAATGAAACGTGTACGCCATAGTTTTCGTTTTTACTCGTTTCACACGACAATAACTTTGTGGCTTTCATTTGCTTTCATTTGCTTCTTTATTACAATGATGACCGGTATTTTACTTGCATTCTGTATCAAAGTGAAATAGTTCAACGAGAACGTAAATAGATAACGAACGAAAAATTGTAAATTGTAATTTATATTATTCTATTCTATTATTATTCTTTACTTTTGTTACAGATTATTTTCATGTGCAATGTTTTCGAATATTTTGAATTAATATTATATATAATCACCTTATGTTTAAGTCGATAATCCTATATAAAACTATTTACATCTCTACCACTTTAGCACTGTGTTGCGTTAAATTAGTTACATACCCCCACTCAACACGCAATGTCTCGATTTTGAAAATTTAAGAAACTGGAGAACGGAGTATGTTGACACTAGGTTCTTTCTGACCATACCCTGCTATGCGGTAAAAAAATTAAATCTGAAGTTTTAAAGATATATGTCAGTGGTCTTGCTTGAAACAGCTTTTAATTTATTTTCATAAATAAAAGAAATAATTCATATTTCATTTTATTCATTGCTAATTGTTCTGTATTGCATGAACGCTCTAGGAGTTAAAACGTTTCACGTTTATAGCGTTCCCTGTTCAGGCAAATTGCATTTGAACGAACAGGCAATCCAAGTGCTTTCTCAAGAAACCTTGTTACGACCCAAAGATTTAACTGTCATGACATTTTATTTTTTCCCCTCGCCATGCACCTTTTGTGTGTAAATTTTATTTAATATAATTAATCTGGGACCGAATAATGGAATTCAAGTCGATTTCCAGACAGAAATTCATTAAGGAATTTACTTTCAAATACCACACAGACAGCAATGCTTCTTTTTGTTTTCTGATATAATACGATCCCATTTTAATATAAATTATATTGTTATAATACATACAAGTATTATAACAATATAATAGTACTAACAATGTCAATTTTAATCGTATAATACAAAGAGACACCCACGCGAAGGAAGTTATTATAATTGAGTATGTGAGGCTTATAACACATACCATTCAGGTTTAACGTAGAAGAAGTGCAGAGCAATTTTCACGTCAGTATGTACTTTGTCATTATGCATCAGGATCGTGACGCCTCGAGACAACTCGCAATTATTATGTATGTAAAAGAAATTCTTTCTGATGCTGCAACATCGAAAGTTATGCAGTGGATTAATAAATAAAATGTTTATTGATTAAGGATTTTATAATTTATAATTTCATGTAATTTCATATTAAATATAACTTGGATCCTGTTAAATTATATGTGAAATCTTAGTAGAGCAGTAAGTAAATTGTAACTGATAAAAAATATATATAACTAATATTTGTAAATAGTGTATTTAAATATCAATTACGAAACTTAAGAGCGGCCGTTAGTTCAACGTACCTAATAATAACACTAAATATGCCAAGAGTATATTCTTCTCCACGATCGCCACAATTCCCGAAGTTCACATTATTATAACGACCCAGAGGCGCGGCGGCGCGGTGCAAAGGAAAGTGTGCTCACCTCCCCCAGAATAACCGCCAATTTTCTTTAATAGCCACTATTGAGGCATGCGATAACAAGCCGCCTATAGCTGAACCCGTATTTTATTTATATATCAGCTCGATTCTTTTTCAATAACGTTTTTGCAGTTGTTTAGTGTGTTGCAGAAATTTTGCTCTTTTACGGCATTGCAACTATGCTGGCTGCCATTTACTAGGTTAATTATACGATTATATTCCTTTACAATTTAACGGACAGTTGTCGGACATTTTACAATATACCACTCACATTGTTTTATATTATTGATATAACTAGGATGATACTCCTAGTTAGTAGTATTTATATAAATTTTAATAAGTTATTACAGCAAATAGTATTTAAAATTTAAATGTAGCTCACCATCCTAGTATTGAAAGTTGATAAATTTAAAGATTGAACGTTTCTAAATAATTTGATGTGTGCAAGGTTTTTCAACAGAGCATTACCGGAGCTGCCTGAGGCGGCGTTCATTAAGGAGCCCGTCGAGATGGCATTGTTAACGTTTTTAATTCATGTGTCCGGTGCACGCGCCCCCCGTGCCCGGGGACTGTTGGGAAATCTCGCTGGAAAATTAACGCGACAATATTTACGCTTTTAGCGTTCCTCTCGTGATAAAAAATATATTTCCTTAATAGAATTTTGTATTCATATTTTTTGATACGCTACGACATGGGTGACTGCAAGAGGCTCATCTATATACACTTTAAAGGTTGGCAACGCATCTGTATGACTACTGGTGTTACACGGGCTGGTGGTCGGCAGTTTTCACCTACCATCAGATGACCTAAACGCTTATTTATCTTGTCTATTTTACAAAAAAAAATTTTACTTGCCTGATACCTGACTATACCTAACTAGGAGATTAAAGAGAATAGCCGGTCGTAAAAAAAATAATATTATATATCACGAAAAGTATGATTTATTGACATTAAATTAATAAAGAGCACAAAAGATAATCACAAGCATTCATAAAATTAAATAATACGGAACAATCAAAACACAAATCGAGTCGCACTTGGCAATTTTTTCCCGTTTATTTTTACTCATTTGCGCGGCGCTTCTATTTTATTTATTTCACGCTCTGATCACCACGCAGCGTTAGAGCGCTTTTATTTTATTTGGTTTATGATGATTTCATTCGATATTTTTATACTACCTTAAGTGTTTTAAGCATGCGAATGGGACGATATGGTGTTTTGTTGCCTTTCATGGTTACACTTTAATATACATACATTTTTGTACAATGTTCTATACGAAAATGTTAAAATAATATTTTTTATGCGTGGAAAAAAAAACTAAAATAAATGTTCCATTAAAAATCGTGACCTCTTTGTCGTTTAAACCAACATACCTGACGTATGTATTGGTTTCTTTTAATAAAGGAGAACAGTGTACCCGACAAAAAGTTAATTGTTTTGATTGCCAGCACACAAACAGAACCGCCCATCCGCCGTCTGTCTGTGCAAGTTATCGCCATAGAAAAGCCTCTGATCTTAATTAGTTTTCAAGTGTTTGAAGGCGCCTAGGCCGATATAATCTCGACTTGCTACAATTTGTTTTACTTTAGCACAAAAAACCTGATATCCTTTTGTTTCTGGTTTTATTTGAATACTTTCCGGTGATGTATGGTGATTGGCTTCCTTGTCCCCCTTCTGCCTTGTTTTTATTAAAATAATTCTAATTGAAACGTCATCGTGGTGAAGTCAAAATGTTAGACAGACTTTAAATGTAAGTTTGAGTTTGAGTTTCTTAGTAGATGTAATATTTAATAATAATATTATACTTAAATTGTTTTATTTCTTGTGGTCTACTAAAACAAAGCGATTAGCTTTGCTAAGACACAATGTCTCTAAGATGGGCAGAAAGACAAAGTGGTTACACCATGTTCTTTCTTCTAAATTATATTAAAACCCATTAGTGTAGGCTGAAAATTCTGATTTGATTATTGATTATGATATATTATTTAAGATATGCTATTGTATGTCTCCTTAATTAATATTAGGAGGAGCAATGTACTCATCAATTTTATTATTTTATACTAATCTATTTAAAATACCGAAATATATTCTATTGTTGGAACAGACAGCTAACACGTTAGTTCATAACATTAACCGTGTAATGATGAATCATCACTATTTTCAACACTTCCTTATGAAGTCAACGGAAATTTTGATGGCTGATCCTATTCTATATTTACTGGTTACTATTTGTGTATTAGGTTATGTTCTTAACATTTTTTTTAAAGTGTTATTCACACACTTACGAAATTGAAAAAGACATATTTAGAAAACGATTAAAAAATTCAAATCCCGCTGCATTCGTTTTTATACGTTTTCTAAGTATGTCTTTTAGGTTATGTTTACCAATTTTGATTTGATAATAACTTCTTCCGCGAAATGTTATATTTAAATATATAAGTCGTGTTATGAATTGGTGATCGTCCATGTTGTCAAAATTTCGATATGTGTTTCATTATAGAAAACCATGATGTAGAACAGTTTAACCATATACAAACTTGAATAATTATTTATCTTTTATTAAATTTGCTGTTATGTCTTATGACTTTTGTTATCAAAAGAAATAATTACAAAAAGCATGTCTGACAGCACGTGACGACTGTAGTTTGAATTCTAACAAGAAGATATTTTACTTAAAGAACTAGTGATATATGAAGAAATGTAAAGATAAAAAGTACTTGACATGAGGAAACCCTTCATATACAAGAAAACGCTGAACAAAGGCGAAGCAGTCATGCTAAAATCAGCTTTCATACATACGATCATTGCAGATCTCGATAAACAAGCACCGTTCGCGGCAAATTGAAACTCGACCAAGTGTAAAATGATCAGACCGCATTCCTGTCTACAGCAAACGTCTAATACTCCGCCTCCGTGAGTCCAACGGTCACCTAAATATGAACTTTTATTCTATACGATCAACTACACTCTTCTATACTTGAGCCACATTATGTTGGTAATGACCTACCTATTAAGAGATATGTACGTGATACAAATATGTAGGGCATTCTTTAATGTTATTTTTTTTAATCTGTAAATAGAAAGCATTAAGTTATATGATCAAAATTATCTAATATTCCACTTATGCAAAACGATTTTATTTAAATTTTATAAGGTATTTACTATCAATTGTTATATTAAGAAACTAATCTTTTCATCAGCTTTATCTTTTTTCCCGCATATCAGGGTAGGCAGAAACAACCTTGACTTACTTTCTGACCAAATTAAAAACTTTACCTGTTGAATTGGGACCCTTGCCTTGTTCACCAGAGCAAAGAAATAAAAGTAATTAAACTATTATCTTTCCCCAAGTGGGAATGAACCCACAATCAATCGCAATTGAAGTCACACGCTGTCCTACTGCGTCTAGATGGTAAATTTAAAAATGATTATGTAATAGAGCAAAGCAACATCTTTAATTGAATATATTTGTAATTCTTGAAAGAACAGTTACATTGTTTCAAGTGTATTAGCCCTGAGGATAGAGATGGTATAAAAAATAAATTAAGCGTGAAACCACGGGACGTTTTTTAAAATGTAATGAATGTAATTTGTTTTTCCCTACAAGTGAGAGAGGATTTTACCTAAGAGAAGCAACAGTTGGAGCTTAGTCTGTGTCTTAAGAATTACAAGATATATGACTACAGTGTTTTTATGTTTATTAATAATAATAAATACGTAAAAGATTATGTACGTCAAATGATGTTTATTAATATATTTTATCACGATAAAGTTCTCGTATTTAATTGACTAAGTAGAAATAAATCAGTTTTATCATCTTATTATCATACACATACAGATTATACATATCTGAATTGAAAATCAAATTTATAAAACCAACAACAATTCGCTTATGACTTAAGCCATACAATTGATCTTACGAGCCCGCACCAGAGCACTTCAACTCAACAGCCATTGTGGCCTCGAGGAGCCGCTGATATCGAGGTGCTTAATTATTCTAAGTGACGCTCTCGCACGGAAGCCTTCGTTTCAACGTTCATTTTACATCCAACACTCGTTTCAATCCGCTCGTCACCGCGGGTCGCACGTAACCAGTCACAGTAATTGTTTCTATAAAAAATAGTGTCGTAATTTAGATAAAGGTACCAGTTAGTGGTTAGTTTAGTTTTACATCTTAATTTTAGGTTGATGGATAACATTTTCCATTAGTGGCGGTACTGGTAACGTTTTTCTAGTTGAACTCATAAGTGCTGATGACATCAATCAAAGGCGGACGCTATCGCGCCAGTGGCGGCGATATATCGTGTCTAGTCCGGCACCTTTTATCATAGTCATTACCGCTAGATTGTGTGAATAGCTACACTCTGAGTTATGTCTTTATTGTCAGTGAGTTAAATTCTACCATTCCGCTTTTTATTTCCTCATAACGTTTTAATGGAATGCCTTTTAAATGAGCTTTGGGATTTTTTTTAAAAGTCATTATTAATAATTTTACAATTAGAAGCTCTAGTGCTATATTATGATAAAATAAGAATAAAGGGTCGTAAAAAAGCCCGTATGCCGTTAAATTTTAATTTAAACAAGTGAACCTTATTATGCGAGCGCATACATATCTTACAATGTTTGCATCTGCTCATAAAAAAGTAATTTCTCTTGACATAGCTCACATTCGCTACCCCCCGCAACGGTGTCTACCTCAATCACTCATATTTATGTATATTTTATGATATACGCTAATAAAAATATATTTTAAAAAAATATTCTACACCAGGGTGTACGTAAAGAATTGTATTCAGAATTTTAATAATAATAAATAACACTACGAAATTTTCTTCATTATTCAGGCACGTAATAAACAATTACAATGTAACATTTATTTGTTACTAGTAGCTGCCCACAACTTCGTTTGCGTGGACTTAATGAACCATCCCATCAAAATACTCATCATGCTGAGCAACTTTTGTTAAAACACAATACCATTATATTTTATTGTATAGTTTATCTATTATAATTCTACACTCTTTAAAAACAATTACAGTTAGTACAAGTTAAAATTAAAATCCTGCCTAAGCTACTACAAGAAAGATTTCATTGAAATCGGTACAGTAGTTCCAAAGATGTGTTCCAGATATGTGTCATTCATGTCACATTCTGTTTTTACTATTTTGTTACAGTATATATGTGCTTTATCCGATTTATGTATACACTAGCTGTGCCCACGACTTTGTCCGCGTGGATATCTTACATCAGCTATTTGCCAGTGAAAGCCCCGTCAAAATCGGTGTAGCCGTTCTAGAGATTAGCCGGAACAAACAGACTGACAGACACAAAAATAGCAAAAAATAATATGCTGGTATATGTAGCGTGTATACATATGCATATAGCATATATATACCATAATATTAATTTATTGACTACAATGGTTCACTATTTTGACTTTAATGGCTTGAACATAAGATACTTACTTGATATTTTGGTCAATTCACACAATGACTTTATAACTTGTAGCCTATGTGTTATTCTGATGTATAAGCTATATTATTGTAAAGTTTCATTAAAATCCATACAGTAGTTTTTCCGTGAAAGAGTTACAAACATCCTTACAAACTTTCGCGTTTATGATATTAGTAGGATACACATTAAGCATATGCTTAAGAACGTATATATGCGGGCGGCGTTCTTGTTATACTACTAAAATTATTTACTTAATCTTTGGCTTTAGTTTGATTCGAATTCATAACACTGAAGCGTTAAATTGTAGGATGGATGATGATTTTCGCGTCATCCAAGATATAAAGGCAGTAATTGTTACGCAACGGGTGGAACTAATATGGGCGAAATGGAACGGGATCGGAGCTAAGAAAGATCCGAGGAAAATAATTTATACAGGCGTAGAACAAAGAGCGCGCCACAATAGAACAAAAGATTCCTCGAATCGGACCCAGTTTGTTTTCTAACGGAAGTCTAATAGAGGGAATTGATTGGTCGTAACGCCGACGAGGGTACGCCTGTTTCCTTTCGATTATAAAAAATCAATTGGCCTGTTTAGTAAAAGTTTTATGGTCAGATTAAAAACTCGTTCCGTGTTATCCATTTTTTAGAGTGTTAAACGGTAAAGTTGGATATTGTTATATTTTTTGGTTTGTTCGAATACTTATGGGTTATTTAAAAGTTTTTCTAATTGCCTATGTACGATGTATTGTAGTATTAATATAGAGGATATTTTAAGCAATTTATAAAGCTTAACTAAACCTTACATTTTGTCATCATAATAAAATAGATAAATTGTTCACGATAGAGCTGAGATCTTTGTCGGTGTGAGATGTCAATTTTCAGTAAATCGGTGGGTAGGTGACAGCGAGTGGCGATGCGGTTTGTTAGGGATAGGTCGTAGTGTGAGCGATTTTATATATTTTAATGTGTTGAAAAGTTTATATCATAATGCATAGCTTTTATTTTTAAATGATCAAGGAAAATTGCAGAGAAAATATACACACACGTTATATTACACATGTTTTAAACTGAAACTTAGTTTCAGTATGTTTAAAGATTTAATTTTTTAGTTAATAGCAATTGAGAACTAGTTGTCGTTTTTATAAGAGCGTTTTTATAAGAGCGTCTTTATATACCTTAAAATATTTTCCTTTAATTCATTATTTCAGAATTTTGGAATCAATTTAATGTAAATTTCAAATCTTAAATAAAATAATGAAGCGATAAGTCCTTGTAGTATTTAATGGTTTTCTAAATCGCTCGTTTTCTAACATCACCACCACATCCGGTGCTCGCAGTCACCCCTTCACATGCACACGTCGCCCCTTGAATTTTTATATTCAGACGCTGAATTTACGTTTTCGAATTTCAAACTAAAATACGTGATCGGAGTAAAGCTTGTATCCTACCAATACTTTATGTCACATTTAACCACTAAAAGTGCTTTTTCTACATTTCTGTGTATTTTACAGTATATTTTATATTTCTGCGACTTTGTTAGTAAAGATTTTTCTGAGTTTTCTTTTAATGATAAGAAATTAAAAATATGATGTTAAAAATTTTCATCTTTACACTTTATCCTGTAAGTAAAGCCGGGCAAGGAGAGAGAACCTAGTGCCAAGACACTCCGTGCACCACTATCCGCCCGCTTAAGTGATATTGCGTGTTGAGTGACGAAACTCAACGCTGCCTTCTGTCTTGTCACCAGAAATAAAAATTTAACTTAAATAAAATCATTCCCTTGTGTGGAAATCGAACCTACGATAATCGTTTATACAGTCAGAAGCTGTCATACTGCGCCACGATAAAATAAAATATAGTATTAATTTAAATATTTATAATTAAATTTTTACCTCAAATAGTGTTAATTATTATCGTTTAAATTGTATTAAATAGACATATATTTTTAAAAATAAATGGTAACTGTCTATTTTAATATTGTGGGAGTAAAGTTACAAATACGCTAAAATATACCTCACATTAAGTTAAAATATATTTTAAATTGAACAGCAGAATTACATTCGACATTTCGAAATGATAATTTGAAATGTAAAGTAACCCTTAAAAATGCAAGTGGTTTAAAAAATATATGAAAGCAAAACAACGCTAACGTAACAGCTATAAGTGTTTACACTGCATTCTAACGTCGCTGCTTAAATTATTCGGCACACTCATAGATTTCTGATTACACTATAGTCAGGTTATTGTGTATTCCTTCACAATACCCGCGGGAACTATCGAGCTTTACGATAAATTCGAGCGGACAGCGCGTGACGGTGGGGCCAAATTATGCTTCGCGATAAAACTCTCGTGCCCCCAGTTGTTCGGGAACTTTCAACTGGAGCATGCTTGTACTATTTTCTATTCATTATTATCGGATTACGGGCAAGTCGATACGACCGCCTTCGGTCGGTTCGCACGAACACGCCGATGTGCTGCTATATGGATTCCGTTTCTAAATCTTACGTGCGCCTCAGATTATTCTTTTTCGTTTTTGTTACTAGTTTTAGTTATACGATGTTGCAAAACTTATTATATAGATTAACTGAACAAGAAAAAAGGATTTACGGAGGTTACAATACTTACATGTAATAACATAAAGTACAAGTTCATATAACGTACAACAAAACATATAGATATTGTATTGAAAAGCATATTAGTATAAATATTTTTTCTTTATTTTTGTAATCCCTTTGCAGTGCTTTCCCCATAAGGCACCAAGCTGTATCTTGGCAATCTGACCACCGTAAATAAGATGTTGCACGACGTCGTCGCAGAGTCTACGTTTCATCCATAAATCTAATTAATGAGCGCTTTTGATCGCATCCCGGATTAGATCGTTGACAACAGACTTGATACTTCCAGTATTTCCCAAGAACAAGTGTACACGTATTCAGATTGTTTAAAGGTTACAAATAGTAAGGTTATCGAAAAATTATGCTATTTTTTAAATTTTACATACTACTGTAATTAGCAAATATTAATTTACTAAATAGAAATTCGTCCAATTTTACATTGAATACCGCCTAAAGGCTATTTTTATTACTTTATAAAAATATTATAAAGTAATAATATACCTACTATACATTATTTGTTGTATTTATGTATATAAACTTGATTACTCTACCTTGTTTTTTTAAAAATGCACACTTTATCACAAAAGAAAAAAGCATCAGCAGCAAAAAACCTTCCTCGAAAACAACTTTCGTGATTCGCTTAAAATATATACGTTTTGTTTTAATAGGTTGTAACTATGATTACCTCCACTGATATAAAAGTTATAATAAAATAATTTTACAGTATTCGCACCATCGGCGCAGTTCATTAAAAATTTATCGTTCTATAAAATAATGAGCACACAGCGTGGCTCACGTGCCGCATTGAAATAATGCATTTAATATGAAATTGTAGAGCTCTCATTGAATATCAATATTTAAATTAAAGGCATAAATGATTTAATTAATTGTAATTCCGTCCTATAATTCTCCTCCTCGTCTATTATCTGTGTTGCTGGGACGTTACTTCATTCATTATTCTAATTACGAGCACTCAAAATTATGCAGTGGATTTGCTATTATTCGTTGATTAAAGCATTTTTGCTTATAAAAAGATGTAGATGTTTGTGAACAATGTTACCTGTTTAAAAGAAGGTCGTTCCTATTTTTTTTTTATTTAGATCAGGCACCAATTCGTTGCCGGCTTTTAAAAAGTTTATTGATCCGCCTGTTGAAGAGTCCGATATTATAACTATGCGGTAAGAAGTTGCGTCTGGTTGGTTTCATTGTTTGAAAGTCCGTGGAAAAAAATATCTGACAAACCGGGTAGTTGAGCTAAGCCTGGCAATAAGGTAGTGAAGGTGATGCTGCTTCCGGTGGCGCGCAGTACGGTAAGAGAATTCAGATGGCGGGATACGGCCAAACAGCCTGCCGGCGTATGCTATGATGAAAAAATATTTAACTGGTACCTGTGAGTCTAGTAATCCTTTTCCTAATGATTATATGATAATCTTACTAGTCTCACGTTTCAAATACAGTAACGAACAAGCGGTGTATCAAGCCTACAAACACGATGTCAGACTATAGCGCTTAAGGTAAGCCACCAATAGCAATCCAAGTTAAGGGAAAAGGATTACACATGAAAGCCTAATGCATCTAAACCAACGTTATTTGATCCCATTGCGTCTTAGGTGCTTATAAGCTTCGTTTGCAAATTATTGTTCGTGCTACAATGGATAGAAAGTGTTCTACGATATTTGAGCTTAACTTTGATGTATATTGTATTATATAATATGATTATGATTATTAATGAATTTTGTCTAATATACATATACTACCAACTATCGACCCGCTCGCGACTTTTCATTTAGGTTACATGAATTTATTTAAATGGTTGCAACTTTTTTATTTAGGAACCGATTGAAATGAAACAAGCACTAAATGTTAAGGGAAGCTTACTAAAATACAATAATAAAAACTGATTGAGAAGGTGTGTTAGTTGCTTGAATCGGTAGAAGTAGGTGCATGGCGGTCTTAGTGGATGCAGTAGCTTTCTCAATGTGGGGTCTTATGAAGAGGTTTCTATCGATGACCACGCCAAGGTACGTGACCTGCGTCAGTCATTCTATTCACTGGCTCTGCATGGCTAACTGTGGGGGAACTTCCGGTAACCGCTCAAAACAATGGCATGGGTTCACCGAAGATTGGGGTTCCCGTGGCCTCGGCTAGTCGATAGGGAGTCTAATCGGCGGTCGAGGAGGAACACCGTGAGGTTTTAGTGGGTATACGGACGGCCTATCTAATAGTCCGGAGTCCAATATAACCACGTCCGACTCCCCAATTGGGCTGGTATCCGTAAAGGATTTCCTCACGTAAAAAAAAATGTGTCTTAGCCACGTTTAGGGTCAACCTCCGACCGGCCAGCCAGTCCGGTAGGAAGTCGAGGGCTCTTTGGAGCTTGTGGCCTCATGAATGGGGTTCAGCAATGTAGCAATGACCGCAATGTCATATGCGTAGAGATCTAACATTGCGTCGTTGTGAAGTGGGATGTCATATGTGTAGATGGAGTCCAGAATCGGATAGAGCCTACTGCCCAGTGTGGTAATTGGTTAGTTGTGGGAGAACCGCAACCACCCAAATATCAACTTTCAGCGTAAGGGTGGACAGTCTGAATGCACTCATGTCGCTCATAAAGTCCTGCTCGAGAGGCGGCCAAAACCTTCACGAGTTGTGTCTGAATGGATTGTCTTGTATAGAAGATCAGAATGTCAGAACCGCTTAGAAGCTCTGGAGATCTCATCAAAAGGCCTTTTTTTAATGTGAGGAAATCCTTTACGGATACCAGCTTGATTGAGGGCTCGGACGGTGTTATGTGGGACTCCGGACCGGCAGATGTTGGCCGCCACTGGCCGGGCCACAGGGACTACAATCTTCCGTGAACCCTGGCGGTCTCATCAAAAGGCCTGCTGCTGTTGCTTCTCTCGTGTCTGCTGCGTGGTGTCTCGGAATTGTATACTCGCACGTGTGGTAAAGTGGCCACTCCGGAATCCAAACTGCTCGGGACGCGGTTGGTTGGTGCGTCAAGATGAGGGGTAGAAGAAGCTTCTCGAGCAGTGTGGATGTAGCGCTCAATAGTGTTATACATCGGCCCGTCTGAGGTTCTTACCGGGCTTAGGCAACATCACCACCAGACCCTCCTTCCATGTCTGGGGAAGTAGCGCAGGTGCAGGCATTAAAGAGCCTGGTGAGCGCTGCTATTGTTCTGAACGGTAAACGACGTAGGGCCATTCTTCGGCTTCAATTTAGCTGCGGCTTTCTTAATCCCGGAGGGAGAGAAAGACAATGGTGGTGGTAGTGGAGTTGATGGAGTGTCTAGGTGCGTCTGCACCTCCTTCTCCAGTTTCACTTTTATCAAATTTCACATTTATAGAAATATTAATATCTACACTATGCGGGAAAAAGCGTGAAGTAACCTAAAATAACAAGACACGCGTATCGCTAGAACAGCATTTGTTTCTACTATCTTTTTTCTCGCTCTCTCTCAATTTTAATTCACCCACTGCTGGGCGGCTCTCCTCATCCATCGCCGAACCACTTGACTGGCAAGTTCATCAGTCCATTTTTAAGCCTTACTAATTGAACTATTATTAAAGAGAGAAGAAAGGATAAATAAAATTTAAGAACGTAAATAAAATTTTGATTTATTATAGATATGTTTTTATATTATATTAAAATGATTATTTTCCAAGTTTTACTTTCTTATTTATTGCGACTAATTTCTAAGTCGAACTCCCATGCTGCAAGCTGTAGCGTCAATTTAAAATTGACGCCACAGCTTTGGCATTTTGGCTATGCGCTGACGACAACACGGCAGCCGATGTTCCATTGTTTGTAAATCCCAACATGTTTTATTTATACACTGTCTGTCCAAAACTATAGTCAATGTTATGATTACTTGTGATTAAGAAAAGTCTATAATAGATGTTAAAGAGATTGATATGTTAAAAATAAGTATTATATTAAAGACAAACATTCTTTGTTTTTTCAAATATTGTGACAAGTTGCTCTTTTGTTTTGACGTAATATAATGAGGTCTTATGCAATTCATATAACTTAGAAGTGATACAATTGAGGCCACGTGGCGTTGCAGAACTGCGTCTCTTACTTGTGAATTCGATTCCCACCCTGAGAAATGATTTTATTCAAATTATTTTTATTTCTCTGCTTTGATAAGATAAAATGCAGCACTAAGTTTCGCCATTCAACACGCAGTTCAAGCGGAGAGTGGAAAACGGTGTCTACACTAGGTTCTCTATGTTTTTTTGTACGAATAAATAATAACTATGCAGTTACTAAAATTAGTATTATAATAAATTCTTTAGTCTTTAACCCATTACAACATACATGCATAATATATGCTCTAATGTCTTCGCTGTCAAAGTTGGTTCATGTTTTTCCTCGTATACGGCATCTCTCCCCGACACTCTTAAAAAGAGAAATTTTTGAATAATGAATAAAACAAATTCACTGCGGGTTTGCAATGCGTGAGACGCAGCAGTTTTTCCAGTTTACAGATTAAATTGTACAGCAAAAGCAAAAAAGTATAATGTAATTTATGCATCTATTCTAACATCCTTATATTATTAAATATATATAATTTTGCCTTTATTTTACATACACAGGATGTTATGTGAATTATATAACTTAAAGACACCTAAAATATGGTCACCTTTGCGTGGAATTCTCATTGAAAATTAGTTTATAGGTTTTATTGAACTGCAGTAATAATTGAAATTATTACTTAAGTGAATAACCATAACCCTGTAACTATTATTATCTCACCTAAGTCCTATCTTTTGGAACAAATTTTACCATTTTTGCGTAATTTTTGCGTGCATCTAAAACTTACACAATTTTATTTATAAGTTCAAAAAGTAACGAAAGTAAATACAATTTTATCAATTTTACGTTGATATATTTAGAAATTTGCTATGCCTGATAGCAAATTTCTAAACATATCACATTGTTACTATTTTCTTGCCTTTCAAAGCGAAGTGACGTACGAGCAGACTTTACTTGTTCGTAACTCTACATACTGCGAGTAGTCACTTTGTGAATGTGTAGGTACCATGTGATATTGGACCGTGTGCTGAATCCTGCGTTCTAATACAGGAAGCATTTTAGATGATGTCTAGATAACTTCTAGAATAGAACATTTGCTCAAAATAGGTGCGTGTTTGTAATCGATGACTGTTGTATCAAAAATCTGTCATTATAGGATATGTTTAAAATATAATCATTTTCCTTACTGGTTAAAATGTATAAAATCGGAATCGGCTGTACAGTGAAGAATGAAGCAATATATCACTAAACTCTCCTAAAAAGGTTATTTTAAGTCTATCATTTTATATTATAGATACTAGCCACGTGCTAGCGGCTTCGCCTGCATAAGATACAGACTAAACTATTTTCTTTTCACTTCCCCGCGTTTTCACTTAAATCATAAGCTTTGTTTAAATTTTCAATGGCTGTACCTGTTTTAAATATGAACCAATTGAAACGAAATAGACACTAAATGTTAATGTTAGCATGCACAAACAAACAGACAAACAGAAAAGTCATTGTTTTGGGTTCTATATAAGTATATTGATAAATGCGCCTAATAACATTTTTTATGTATCTTCCATGTACAGACAGCGATCAGTTACATTTTTATTATATGTGTAGATGATAGGAAACTAGCATGACGCCATTAATAACTCTGCCTCAAATGTACCAGCAATTGTAAACTAATAATATACAGTAGGCACTTCTTATTTGTTACAAACAATACTGTAACTAAAGATGTGAACATATCAATATGAAACACAATGAAAAGTAAAGAGAGAAACGTCGATTCAATTTTAAAAGAAATAATTCCGTTTCATACAAAGCATGTCAGCTGGCGTACTAGGTACGATCTAGCGTCCATTGTCACAAGAAATCAGCGACAACAATCTCCCCGGGAGTATCAGAATCTTATCCCGGCCGGACCGTCGCGTCCGGATGTCCCGACGTCTGCCAGGATTATCAACATCGCTATTTTTCTTTGTGGATATTTTAAAATACATTTAGATTGAAATTAAATTTAAAGCAATTGATTTTAGAGCTAGTTATTTGTTATTATCATTTGTTACATAATTAAAAATACATTAAATAAGTTTTAAAATAGAATTTCACTTATTTTTTTGTATTTGTAAATTAACGTAAAAAACTTATTATTGAATTTATCACTATCGTATGAAAAGGTTTTGAATGTAAATATAAAAAGAATGAATTTCGTTTCTGTTGCGATTTATGTTTTTATTAGAGATAAAGTTATATTATCCCTACGTCTATGTATTTTTTCGTGACACGTAAGAAAAATCACTGGATGAGCATTTGTACTATGCAATATACTTTATTGCTTTTGAGCATTATCAACTAATATCGATAATTGATTTATCATGTTCTGATGAATGCTCAGCGCGAGATAAAACAAATCCTAACTTGACCAAATTCCCGCTTAATAATTTATTATTGTTGGAATGGTTTACTTTGCAAAGTACCATGACGCGTCTAGAACTCTTCTTAAAGTGCCGCGGTCTCTTTGTAAGTTAGTGGAGCAGTTAGAATCTTACGTTTTATTTTTCTAATGCCTTTGACGTTGTAAGCTCTGAGAAAAATATTTTAAATGTAAAAAGTTAGGCTTAGATTAAATTTAAATGAAAGGAAGTAGGTCTAGGCTTAACGGTTTCAGCGTATGGTCAAAGTTAATAAGACTTCGTTTTATATTATTATTATCTTTTCGGTTCGAATTATAAATTTCAAGGAACATTTTAATGCCACGTTTATTATTTACGAGAATTTCAGAACAACATTTTCATAAATCGGGCGAATTTAAGCGGAGGATAATAAATAAATCATCCGGTATCTGTCTCGCGATCACCTCCACAGTCTAGAAGTTGTCGGACGAAAGGCGAGCGGTCCACGGAAATTAGCGAGTGCTCGACGCGATAGCGCTGTATAATTAGGCTTGGTGCAGCTTATAAGCGTTCACAAGCAATTTTTTTTTAATATTTTCATTGATTACGTACTTAAATGTTAAAGTAACATTTCTTGTCATTAGTCAGTACTAAACTAACCTGAGTAGTTTGTTTTATCAGTTATGTATATTGATAAGAGCTAGTTAATTAAGACTTTACCACCATTCTACAATTCAGTCAAATATTTGCTTAATAGTGATAGTAAAATTATTAAAACTTCGACAGTTTTCGCTACTTACTTATAAATTAAAAGTGCTTAATCAATTATCGTTCACGAAGCGTGGCTGTGCATTTCTCTACCTAATTATAAGCAGCGTGATTAAAAGCTTTCAATGTAGTATTATTTTGTTTAAAGCTTATTATGGATTTATAAAATCGAATTATAAATAAAAAGGGCACAAACCAATAAAATGCATATGCCTATGCATAAACAAATACAAAGGAAAAACCAATCAGATTAATAAGAAATATTCACCCGCTTTCGTTTATGCATACTCTTTCGTTTATGCATAGCCGTTTCTTGCTATCATTTCTCCCATTATCGTTAGGTTACGCGGCCTGGCCCTTAACTAATGTCTCCTTTTGTGATCGGCCGGTTTAATCAGCTGTTTATATTATTACCGGCGACTGCGCGATTTAATCGTTCCTTTACCGTTTTATTGTATATCGTACGCCAGTGCATTTCTGCGGCCCAGCTTCGTGAGGGAGATAGAAAATTTATTGGGTACCGCCCCATATTTGTTTAGGATTAAGATATTAAGCTGTGCGTCGAGTTAAACGATAAACAAAAGCTGCGTCACCACAAACTTGTTTGTTTTATTGTACATGAGCGATAACGCTTTGACGAGCGTTGTATGGGGTGTTTTGTTGTCACAGGATTTGCCAAGTATTATAGAGGTATACAGTGATATGAGGATAATTGTACACGAATTTACAATGGAGATAGAAAGGAAGGCAACGAACGCTGACACGTAAATTGTTCTTACAAAGTTACATTTTTTGGTTTAATAATATGTGTATTTAAAAAGTAAAGCAAGCAAAATATTAGAAAAAGATATGCTAAATGCTAATATTGGAACAGTTAATACTTTTTTATATTAGATTTGTCTCTTGTTGCCTCGTCGACCCATTATATTAGTTTTCAACTAAGGCATTAATTATAAATATTACTTGAATTTTTATATTTTCTGTATTTAGTTATACTTAAATATCATATATAATGTGTTTTTGAAAGTAAACAAAAAAGTATGTTAGTCGATAAAATGTGCCCTAAGGTCGCTCAAACACCACTTCATTCCACATGTTACAATATTTACTGTAGGTACACTAACCCTTCTCTGCGGGTCTAAATGTATTAAGGGTATATTTCACTTTGTGTATAAGTAGATAAATCAAATGAAAAAAGGATACTTCTAGGATGATTTATCTTTGTTAACTACAAACAAATTTACATAAAACTTTAGTTTTGCGATTAATAGTTACGTACGCGTTTTGATTTTAAAATTATTTTTTAGTTAAAATAGTTGTAGTTTTGATTTTAATTGATTTTAAATAATTTTCATGTGACTTCGATTCACTATTCTTCTGCGTTCGTAAATCATATCTTAATTTAATTCATATTTTAATTCAAGCGTTAGTAACTTTTCGATGTAAATTGATTTAGAATATAATATAAAATAAACTTTATACAATGTAACAATTTATCAGATAGGCTAAAAGTTTAAATTATTTCATAAAATGAACTTTATGCTTGTAAAATTGGCATTCACCAATTATACCTTCGTCTAATTTGTCAATGTGTAATAAACCGAATGTTTACTATTCCGTATTTAATTGAACACGATACATTTGAAGTGGTCGCGATCGTCTCGATTAATGACTTCAATTAACCTAATTAACTCTAAGCAGATTTACGTGCGTCCACGCTGCGATACAATCTAACTTCGGATGAATTAATTAATATTTAGCACAAAGTAAATATTTAGACTGACAGCGTATCTACATTTGCTCTATTTTATAGATTTTCAATTTCCCTTTGATTTTGGCTGGAATTATTGTATAAAATTATATATTATTGTATAAAATTATAACTTTGATGGATTATGATTTTTCTTATCTATTCTATATTGATATTCGCACTATACGAATAAGTGTTGCGATATGTTTAATAAGTTAATTGACGTAGTTGTTGTATTTATTTACACACATATAAATTGATTTACAAGCAACTGTTTAATGGTATGCCATTTTAAATATTAGCAGTTTCCAGCAGTATGTTTTTAGTTTACAGAGAGTAAACGAAAACGTTACACCTGAGAAAACTACAACATATATTGTAGATACTTTATCGAGGTAGTACGTGAGCGTGCCGCCTGTTTCAACTCTAATTCCGTCCATTGAATTCAAATTGAAGACTAAAACGTTATATATGCCGTGTCCGAGCTCGCATCGGAACCAAACTTCTGGCTAATAACTTAATGCCTCTGGGAATGGGCATCTGTATACCGCTTGATCCTATGTTTCATACATTAAAAAGCACCCATCGTGGAGCCTCACGCTTGTGTGTCTCGTCTACTTTGCAATTGGACAGCTCAGATTTCTTTATGGCCTATCCAACGTCTCTATATAGTGATATATCACGTTCAGACAATAGCATTCGCTTATATTACAAAATCTTGTATACATTGCATGCAATGGAAAATATGTCCAATGAGTATTGACGTCAAAGTTGCAGATATAAATCATACGCTAGTAATAAATATTCAATGTTTGTATAAACGAGTATTATATGTATATTTAGCTATAATTGAAACAAATTATGTTGTTAACAATTATGTTATTAACAAGTGAACAAAAAAAAACGATATATGATATAAAACTGCAATGAGCTTTTGCGGCGATGAACTTTTTAAGTCTTTTTGTGTCACAATAGTGTAAAAGCTACGCATTCCCAGGCGAGCTGTAACGTAGTAATGATCACAGTAGGCACCGCCTAAATGCTCTTATTTGCATCGAAATGTGCTCACTGGCATTACGCTTCCGGTTCCTACGGGACTGAATCGGAGTGTGGTCAGTTAAGCTTCACAGCGTTGATTTTACGAATCTCGATAATCCGTCGGAACACTTTATCTTTGTGGATAATATTTTTTAATCAAAATGTTTTTTTAAAAACCGCTATAGAACTACGAAATGGCTTGGCAGGGAAATATAATTAAGTAGCAATTCGCTTCATTCTCTAGCTGTGAACTGTGAACTTATTACTATTTAATATATAATTAAAGCTCATCGCTTTATAAGCTCGATCGGCTACAAAATACAAAAATTTGACCACGTTTCGGAATATCGGTCAAAATTTAAACGGCTTAGTATACACCGTCGCAATTTGCACATCCATTTACTCCTTTATTCTATCCTATACAATCCTTTAACTTCTAAATACTTAAAAAGTCGCTTTAAATTCATGGGCGCTGAAACATCTTGTCAATCCATCTCCGGTCAAGAAGTTATAATCGATTAATGTTACCAACTGCTCAAACCCGTTGTTATGGTGATTCATTTACAAGGAAAGCTGTAAAACTATGAAATATTATTCCATCAGACATTTGTCATTCCAAATCTCAGAATATATTTAAAAGTCGTCTAACTAATTATTTCCTTTCATTGCAATAATATATGTGTTTGTATATTTATGTATGTGTATGAAAGTATTTATATATGTTTAATATGTATCGCACATTACACCTGTTATATTATATGTTATTATTAACTTTATCTATTTACGTGATATTGATTTCAGTAAGCACAGAAATAGGTTTTTTTTCTAAATCTTTAATTTTTTTTTATTTACTTTAGCCCGTATCTGTTAAGACCAATCTCCCTTCTCCAAAGGTTGTCTGGCAGAGATTGCTACGAGCACTAAGACTAGAAGTCTTTGCACACTCTGTACTATTGATAAGTTTTTGTGTAACATTGTTATATAAATGACTTATAGTTCTTAATATTACCATTATCTGTAAACGTTCGAATGTACTCATAATTTCTTCTCTCAAAGGGTAACAGTTTTATCACCCGCTCGTTCCACCTTCAAAGGGACCCGTCGAAATCTCAGACCAAGCTACAATGATCCTCGTTTTCTATATTCACAATAAGGATATTGCTTAAAATATCGGAGCTCAACTTTGATTGGTGTTTTATATCGAGCAGTTGGAGCTCATCGCGGTCGACAGAGATTAATCGACTGCCGCCTCCGAAGGCCATATTAGCTTTAACGGCATCCGGAAAATTGCACGATTTTTCCACTCACGCCCCTTGTTTTCGCGTTTGCACATTGACAATAAGAAATGAAAACAGACAAATATGGTTTTGTTTCTTTAGAGTTAATTTGTTTTTATTGGTATATTTCGCTCAGTGTTTGGTTTAATTCTAAAGGTATTTAAAATTTATTTTTCAATATATAATCTTAAGTATAGTTGTCCAATATTATATATACAACTTTAAAATAAATCTTATCAGCCGTCGCAAGAGTTATTTGAGTGCGAACGAATACAAAATCCGCATTCAATGAGTTTCTCTACTATGTTTACGATGACACTTGTTTAAATTTTCATGCTGTGACGTTTATAGCGGCATGAAAATTGGGTACGCCACTTTTGAAACGACCTCTTATTGCTGCAGTTACGTCAGGAGCAGATTGTGAAGTATAGGCGATTAAACACTTTATTTACTAGTCTGTAGAAATTCTATAGTTGCAAGTCTGGCGGTTTCTGTTTGGAAATCACCTTTACTAAGAAATGGACCTGAATAGCCTGTAAGCTTATTATATTTCTCTCAATACGTCGCCGTTTCGTACGACGTTTATGTGCTATTACAGTAAATTATTCTGCTGAACTAGAATAAAACGATTGCGTAAATTTGAAATAATAGTTTGCAAGTTGTAAAAAATATATATTAGATCTGGATTATAGCGATGTTAATCTCAAAAATATATTGTATCACAATCCTCAGTGCAGACTATGGTCTTCATGGTAAGTTAATAAGGATAATTGTTATTTACCTCAGCGTAGCCGAACTTTAATAAACATTATGCCTATATTCATTACGTTGTATAAGATATTTTACATAGTTTCTGACTTTACTTTAATTTATAATGGTGTTAAATTGAAGAAGCATCATATTTATAAAATAAATAAATAAATATTTTTATATATTGTTCAATTTCCAGAATAGCGAATTGTATTACATTTTAAAGTCAAGCATCAAATATGTGATCGATTTCTAAGCCAATAACTTCACGACGCCTTTGCTGCACATCATCTCTTCCAGCGAAGCGTTATTATTCACTCAGCGTTTGCTTTGTATCGAATGAAAATATCAATTTAGAATCTTTTTGATTCTTATCGCCCAAGGTTGTCTCATGAATTTCAATTGCAGTTGCAAGTGTGCAACTGTTGCATTTATTCATTTCATTCTACACGTTTATTTAGTTTGATTTACGATCTTCACGCATCTCCTGCATCTTGCATGCCAGGCAGTATTAATAGAAAAATTGCTTTCGTTTCCCACACCGGGCTTGCCCGTTATGTATGAGGCGGCTAAACTTTACAACACATAGTGTAGCTAACAAGAATTCTTATATTTTAACCCTCGACTAAATTTAGTAGGCAATGATTATAAGGTCATCGCGATATCCCACATATCTATATATATAATAAAAATGTAACTGATCGCTGTCTGTACATCGAAGATATATAAAAAAAAACAATATTATTAGGGGCATTTATCAATGTAGAACCCAAAATAATGATTTTTAATTTTCTTTTCTGTTTGTTTGCTTATCTGTTTGTTTGTGTACGCGAAGGATCCTAACAAACGGTTTAACCGATTTATGACGCTATTGTATTGGTGTAAGCTTTCCTTAACATTTAGTGTTTATTTCATTTCCATCGGTTCCTAAAGAAAAAAGTTACACACATTTCAATTGTAAACAAATTTAAGGAAAGTGTGATTTAAGTGAGAACGTGAGCGCCTGAGAAAACTAAATAAAGCTAGTTTAAAATATTTTCATTTCTCTGGTATACCTCGTACTCAAGACCAAAGCGCGGCGTTGCGCGTTGAGTTCCGTCACTCAACACGCAGTGTCTCGGATTCGGACGGAAAGAGGAAAACGAGTGTTTTGACACAGATAGCCTACCCTCTGTGACGACCCTGCTATGCAGGAAAAACTGTATAGCTGTTTATGAGACTAGATATTGGTGCGAGAGCATCATTTACAATCCTCACTTTAAATTAAAATAAACTTGATAACTTAATGAGTGAATTAATTTAAATTACTGCAATTTTTATATTAATAGTTTTCTTTACTCGTAGAATTCTCGGAAAATACCGATCATCCCGGAACTACATTAATTATTATGTAACGTGTATTAAGTAAAGTGAATACTGCTAAGTGCAAAGGTACTCTATAACAGCGATCTCAATATTCTATTGGGACCGACCGGTTTCTCTAATATGCATAGCTTGCGCTCATCTCAAGTACTATCCTGCTAATGAACAATTAATTAATAATAGTCGATTGATATTGATTTGATATGTATATAACATATCAAATAAGTTTTTAGAAAGATACTTGATAAATTTATTATTCTCAAATAATATATCGGTCTTGTCGACTAGGCCTGACCTGCTTTTGTGTAAAAAGGCAAAGACAGTAAAATTCGAATCGTTTCGATATATTCTCTATAAGTAAAAAATATACTTTTATATTTTATTTTGCAACATAATTTTAATTTAGTGAGGCCATCGTGGCACATTGGGATTGTCTAACTGTAAACGCGACTGGTTGTGGGTTCGATGCCCATTCGGAGAAATAATTATATTTTAATTATTTTCATTTTTCCGCTTTGGTACCTATGATAAATGGCGGCCTTGAGGCACTAATTACGCAACGGCTCGATTTTCGAAGGAAGTTGGAGAAAAGAGTGTCATGACACCAGGTTCTCTCTGACTACCGTGGTATGCGGGAAAAAGCATGAAACTGAAAATTTCTATCCAGTCTAGTAGATATAATATAGAGATAATATATTGCAATTTTTCAATTAGTCAAGCACTTTCTCTAAATGTGTTATCGATATGAACAACAAAGCAATAATTTATGAGGGCGTGATAGAATGAACGTATCCGGTGAATGTTCAGATCTTACCACAACCAAGGGCCTGGAAGGCGTCAGTTGGCAAATACTGGCCGCATGTCCGTCTTGTGACACACATTTACATACAAAGTGCGCATGACCGAGTACGAGATAGTGTAGCGTTTATATATCTAATCGAACACCGACGCCTGTCAATCAACTTTCCGACAGTACACCAAATGCAATATCGACTTTGTGATTTCACTATTGACTAGCTTGAAACAAAACGCGGCCAGCTATTACAAATATTAGCTGCCCGTTAAAAGTGAATTTCACGATTCGAATTTGAGTTAAGCTTTTGAATTTAGTTGTAAATGGAAACATATGTTTTAATATGTGGAATTTGTATGTATTTTTATGTATCATACTATATTTTGGTTTAAATTTGAAATATTGTTCTTTACATTGTAAGAAGATTAGTAAAATATTTTTAAAATGTGATGAAACATTGATTTTGATGACTTTAAAAACATCATCAAAATTTGATATTTCTGGGTTGTCAACTTTCTTATGTACAAATTATAAAATATATTTTACTAAAACGTACTGAAAAACAAAAAAAAACTCATTACTTGTTAGAATATTTATTCTTATTGCCTCCAGCATTATTTTTAATTATATAAAAAATAATCTATGGTTTTCGCGATTTTAAAACATTTTGAAATTAAACTATTTGTTAACAGGAATAATCGCGTATATTATTAGTATTCGAAAGTACATTTTAGAAACCCGACGTTTCGAACACTTAACAGTAGTCCGTGGTCTGAGTCTACCTGTGACCGCAAATGGTTGTAACTTTTTATTTATGAACCGATTGAAAAGAAATAATCACTTAATGTTCTTGTGTTGACTTCCGTTCGAAATTCTACCAAAATACTATCTACTAGCAGTTTCTGAGATTAGCGTGCACAAACAAACAGAAAAAAAATATTTTTGGTTCTATTATATAGACAAATGCCTCAATAATATTTGTATGTACAGACAGCGATCAGTTACATTTTATTATATTTAAAGATGAATTATTCGATGTCATTAATAACATATATGTACATACATATATACAGAAACATTAAATACACAATATTAAATATAAAGTTTTTTACATGTTAACCAACCTTACAAATTGTAAGTAGGTAGAATTCTTTTTCATGTATCTCTGACGTTCAGATATTTCCACAGTGATAGATTTCGCTACAGGAATCCAGGGACTATCGACTGTTCGATCAGCGGGGATGACTCTGATATTGTTAGACTAATGGCCGGCAGTAAATCCGCTCTCTTGTCATATTGCACTTCGCACAATATACTGTAATTATTTTACTTTAAAGTTAAGCCCAAGTGATTTTTAATATGCACGTTTTATGGTTTACGTAATATTGGATATGCTTTTTTTTTCATTTAAGTATTTCGTGAATTTCTTATTTTCTTGTCGTCGACGTTCATTGGCGAAACTTAATGCCGCGATTTATCTTAGTTAATATTTTATATTAGCACAGTATGCCATTTTTTTAATAATTTTCAAAAAGAAAACATGGTACCTCCTGGTAGCCTGATCTTTATATATATATACAACAATAAGTTAAGATACAATATAAGTTATTGTTTACAAATAAAAAAAATTAAATTTATTTTCGTTAACCTTTTGCGGTAACTAAACATCAAATAAATTAACACGAATTGTGATAGTATCAACTTTGTTTGCTTCTTATTTTAATACAGTTTGGCATATAAAAACGACAACGACCAAATGGTGATAAATATTTCAAATAATGAAAGAGAATGTGAAATGGTGACGCATACAAATTCACAACGGGTGGACAATTTGTCGGCCTGGCCTCAACGGGATATAACACTCGGCGGTTATTACGCAGACTATAAATAAATACTTACAAAATACGCGTATTCGAATGTTGCTATAAACCTTAAATAAATCTTTATTAAGTATCAGTCTATAAAAATTGTATTAAAAATTTGTGAGTTATTATACATAAGACTTTAATATACATTTTTAATTCTATTTTCTTTTATTTGTTTAATTATTGTTTCTTTTTTTTTAAATTGGAACGTGAAATTCTTTTTAACACTCAATGTTAGGCTCAGTGGAATAGCGTCTGACTGTAAACACATTGTGGTTGTGGTGGGTTCGGTACCTACCCACTGGGAGGGATGATTTTATATTTTTTTTCCATTACTTCCATTTCTCCCCTTGCGTTTTTGACACTAGGTTTTCGTGCCTACCCTGCTATGCGGAAAAAAGTATGAAGCTGTTTTTACTTAATATAAGGGCTCAGTAATACTGTTTTTTTTGTCACGAAGAATTCATATTTCATTCATAAGTATTCATATTTTTAGGAAACTAAAACAATATGAGCTTTTTAGTTCAACTTCTACAGATGATTTCTTTTGTTATTTCTCTATTTTATTGACATTGGCAAAGTAAGTTATATTAAAAGACGTTTAAGGGAATGAATAAATGAAATACAAATAAAGCCACTTAATTATATATCGGTTAAAAAGACTTATATATTCTAAGCCTTAACAACTTGTTTTGGAAGACAGCTACCGCTGTACCATCTCCGTGCCATAATAGAAAACAATCTGGGAATTCAAGATACAAATAACATTGTATACGTCAATTCAATTGTGTGCAAAATATGCAGTAAATATGTTGTTCTTGTATTGTCTTTCCTTTTCGATTAAGGCCCTCAGTTGCATATTTCGCGGACGGCGGCGGGACGGCTACGTAAACCGATAAGCCCACTGATTTACGACTTATAAAGGCGACACTTCCGCAGGCTTAGCTGGCAGATTTACACGACAATGCTCCGTTTTGCTTCACATTAGCTATTAATAGGTTATTTTATGCTTTTTTGCTTAAAAATTGTATTTAAATGAGTTAATTTAGGTATATAAATTTTGTTATATCTGTATTATAAGAAAGTAATCTCAAATAATGCTGAGCCAAGTCTATGGACCGATAACCTAGGTTCTCTCGTCAATGATATAACGACAATGGTTTTGCCAATGATCTTAAGTGAACGTATGACAGTGGAATCATTAGAATTGGGAATTATTAATTGGAATACCATGTTGAAATGTCAAATAGCATAAATGTGATAATTTAGGTGATAAAAATACGTACAATAATACCAATTTCATATAGATTAGACACCAACTTTAAATTACGAAATATGCGCAATAAAATTACATTTCTGAAAAGCAAAGAAGTCATAAACAATATAACTTATTAACCAAGACATTGAAATTTTCACAGTGACGTTAAAATATTTACAATCTATAATATTTTATTAAGACTGTAGTATTTATTTCTTCCTGTTATACCTACACAAAAACAAATAGTTATTCTTTTATACTATCAATAAATACTACAGCAGTAAATAAAACTTCCAATAATTAGAGTTATAATTGTCGGCATCCGTTAGTTGAGTAAACAATTTATTCATTTATTTGTATAAGAAATATGAACCTGATTATGAGATTCTCATTTGTTTTGACGTCCATATTCTATTCGTTGTAAAAAGAGTTTCAGTATTGTGTAATCTTTTTTACTTTCTAAGATATAGTAATAAATGGATACGTGAGAAAGTTTTTCGCAGCGCAGGGTGTCAGAGAGAGCCTAGTTTCTAGACAAATCGGTCTTCACTTTCCTTTCGAAATCAAGACATTGCCTGTAAAGTCCTGGAACTCAACGCCGCACTTTGAGTTTCCATAGCTGGTAAGTGTAAAAAACATAAATATTATCATTCTCCCAAGTAGGAATCGAACCCACAACCAAATGAATTTATAGTCAGACGCTGCTCAGTATCCGTTTTCTTTTCTTATTTTTAAAGCTACTTATTAATCAGTTTTCTTATTCTTAAGTCTATTTTTATCTGTATGCGATACTGCATATGCCCCATTCATATACCTATATAAGTATCTAAGTATTTTATATTTATTTTGTTTTAGAAAAATTACACGGACAAAGCCACGCGCAGAAACTATAATTGTAAAGTTTATTAAAAAACTGACAAATAAATACTGGAATATATTTTAGTGCATCGCGTAAATATTCGAGGAGGCGTAAAAGTTTCTTATACAAAATCAAGCCTTTAATGAGAAAGGCAGTATAATGCGTTTATCATTTGGGATTTATGGTCAATAAATGTTTATATAGCAACCTTCCGCCTGAGGTGATTGTCTCGGTCGGTTTTAGTGATTCGGAGAAAATATGTAATCATCGTTTACGTTTGGATCACAACCAAATATCGTTCCTTATGTAGACTATATTATATGGAAACCAAGAACTATATGAATATGACTGAAAACATACGTAAGTTGTAAGGGAGTCTTGCGGGCACTTCAGTATATCTTGGACATTTATTCATGTATTTATTATGTATAAAATTGTATTAATATATATTAATTTGTATGTCTATTATCTATGAACATTTAAAAAAAACTAAATCTCAGATATTTCTGAGATTTTGTCCCCATGAAATTATATTTCATCTAAAACTTCTTTACAAATCTCCCTCAGTTGACCGAAAAATTAAACTAATCACTAATACACTCCAACACACTCGACTTTTTGTTTTAAAACCATTCTAATGTACAAATCTCAACGCTGCGCTTCGTCAAACAATATTTGAATATTATTGCTTGTTTTTGGACTTGAGATTGAGGTCAATGCTACATCACTGGAGTGAGGGAAAAAGGTAGCCTTTCCCGGCAAAATACACTGTGTGGCTGCTTGAGAGGGTGTCGTCGGTCACAAGGGCGTACCCTGCGGAATTTTTTTCCATATGGCAGGATAGTCAGAGAGAACCTAGTATCAAGACTTTTATTATACGTCAATGATATATATACTAATATTAACATGACGTAAATCTACTTTCTACTTTTTTTTTTCATTAATTTTATTACTTGTGAAGTTGTAAAAACTCTTTATTTAATAACTAACTCGGAGAATTTTAATATTTACAAATAAATATAATATTTCTCAGTTGGTAAGACTAGAAATGTTATTGCAAAAATATATATTCTGTATAAATTAAAACAATGCTCAAAGGTATCCGTTTATTAATACCAAGAAACGTATATTACTTTCATAACCCATCTCCAACATAAACTTGTCGACACATATCACGTCAAAAGACAAATTAAAGGCAGCGGCGCGGAGGTTTCGCTTACTCATTTTCAAGGGGAAGATTTTAACTTTTAGATAATTTTCATGTAAGTAACCTCAATGAATAATAAACATTGAGTAAAAAATGTTCAAAAGTCATTAGTGTATGATAATAAAGTTTTAATTAATTTAAATAATTCGGCAGCATTTTGAAAGAATTAATTTTGCTGTAGGCAGGCTTTGTTATGTATATATTGGATATTAAAAATTTCGGAAATTGTGATAATTCTTCACATCGGTTCACCAATTCTGTTTTATATTAATTACAAAAAAAAATATTTTTGCTGCGAAATATTCTATATTTATGTACTCGCACGATAAACAGGTTTGATGTTTCATTTATCGTAATTTTTATATATAAACTAGCGACCCGCTTGCAGCTTCGCCGGCGTGTACTACACGACTATAGATATTTCGTATTTACACCAGATTGCGTTCTCGCATAAATCACAAACTACTCGAATTTAGATTATCGAATTATATAAATACGGGGCACGCGACGGTGTCAGTCGCTTTGCTGCAAGAATATTTTTGGTTACGAGTAATTTTAAATCTATGTGTGGCAACTTCTTAAGTAAAAAGACATATTTAGAAAAAGTATTAAACTTTTGAACGCAGCAGGATTTGAAACCGCGCCTCTTGAATACCGTTCAAGCGCTCTGACCGCTAAGCCATGCGTTCTACATCCAGCTACGTTGAAATTCTTATGCGCTTATTACAACTTATATTTGTTGTTAGCATCTCTGCTACCCAAAGATTATTCTACGAACAATCGTCTGGCAAGAGAGAATGAAAATTTTTATACGTTTTCTAAATATGTCTTTTTAATTTCCTTAGTGCGGGAATAACACTTTAAAAAATATAAACAAAATATAACTTCTTAAGTATATAAATGCTTAAAAAAATTGTAAAATTGTGTAAGTAACCTTAGGAGATAGATACATATATGCTGCCGCGGATTTACGATTATTTATGATATATATTTCCGGAGTATATTATTTGGATGTATTTCATACGCTTACATTGCAAGCGCTGGCTGGCTTTTTTAACAGCTTCATCATAACATATGGAATTTCCTTTATTATAAAAATAGAATGTTTATAAATAAGTAGAATGTTTTATATGTGTAAACCTTCGGAAATAAATTCTATAAATACATCTACAGTGAAAACTGCATCTAAACCACGAATTAAAAGAAAAAAAGCTTAGAAACAGACAGAGACCTTTTTTTATACAATAACTACATAATAAAAAATGAAATGCAAATACATTTTTTTTCTATAAATATATTTCGATGAAGGCGAATATAAATTTTCAATGAGTTCAGTTTAATTACAAAAAAATAATCGTATACTGAGAACCATCGTAAATTCGTAACATAATTTTTTTGATTGCTTATTGCATTTTATACTTATATTTATTTTTATTTTATATAGTTGATTACAGATTTATTGATTATTTTGGGTAATATTCTTAATATATATAAATAATCTTAAGTATTAAAACTTTAATATATTATATCTTATCTTTAACATATTCTACAAGCAATAACCCCAGTATAAGCATAGCGTGCCATCAATCAGACACCTCGGCCTCGGCGTTAGCGTTAGTTTAATACTTAATTACAGCAATTACGGCTTAATTTATTGTCAAGTTACATTTATTTATTTCATAATTTATAATATAATCTAAAAACAATGTCCTTTATTCATCACAAGCTTATTGCTTTTGCATATCTGATTCGTCTGCAGTCCAGAGTCTCGGACGTCCTGATGTGCTGATTTACAAGGCAAACCCTTTTTGTCCTGACGTCTGTCAGTAGATGGAGACGTCTACACGGTCCGAAGATCTGATTTCGGCATCTTTTAAATCTTGCTCACGTCCTTTTGTAAATCAAAAGCACGGGAGCGTTAAATGCAAGAGGCTTTATGCAATAGAAACGACTCGTACAGAATATGCAGTATAGGACTGTCAAGCTGATGTAGATTTGCACGTCTTGAGATGTTTAGAAGTCAGATTTACTTTTCATCTTATTGTGTACATATTTTGTGATACCGTTTTTAATATGTCTTTATAAATTAATCAATTATTTTATGCACCGCAGGTTTGTTATTTTGAATGTATTTTTTTATAATTCATACTATAAATGCGTATATAAATTAAAATATATATTATTAATGCTACTATGTCGTTCTGTTTGTCAGTCATCATCACGGTCAAACAGCTGAACCGATTGTGATGAAATTTTATATGGAGATACTTGAAAGTTTTGGGATGAACGATTGAATGATGATTTTTTTTTAGTTTTTCCAGGACTTTTATTGTCTTACGAAACAGCGCCAAAATTACGCGGGCAAAGCCACGAGCGGGTCGCTAGTTTTTTTATATAATTGGAACATGTTATGTTGTGTATATAAGCTGCCTAAGCATTTGATTAGGTCTTTGACTGCTTGATATTGCTGGAAATTGTAAAGGTTTTCCCACTGCATATTGAGTTGCCACAAACTAATCAAAATTGACTTTACTTGAAGTATCTATATAGGAAACCCCCACAGCTTAGTGCTTTAACTAATTAGTTTAGCGTGAAGCAGAGGGTAAACGTATTAAACATACAATGTATATTATGCGATGATAATTGATTTCTGATTATGGATTCTAGCTTGGATTGATGGTTGCTAATTGCATATGTTAATGCACACGTGTTGGAGCAATATATTAATTTATAAACAGTGTTATGTTAAACGAGGATGCGTTAAGGGTGCTTAATACTTAATTAGCATTTCAGGAGCTACCATTAACCAATATCCATGTAATATATATATATAGTTCAGAAAATATTTTTCTATATATAAAATATGCATAATGGTGTGATGTCCAGAATTGTTTTAATTTACATAAATCTTAGAATTCCTATTTGCTAAAGCGTTTAAAATACGAGACGCCTCTCTATTAGTGGCCAACTTAACCAATTAAATATGAACGCGGTCACTTTGTAAGATTAATCGCATCGAGATATGTGTTCGCGGTACTTTTATTATCTGATATCTTTTAAGCTGCGTCACGTTGAATAAAATCATTGGTGTGTGGTGGCCGGTGCGAGATGAGTGATCTACTTTTAAATGGCTACTTAACGGCGACTGCGAACAAATTGCGCTAAAGAATAACCGTCAGATGTCGACGCGGTTAACTAGAGATTCATTTTGCTCTTAGTCGGAACTGGTTTGCAATGGGTGCGTTTAAGTTATCAAAGGTTCGTTTCAATAGTATTTACATATTTAAAGTGTATTTAAAGAATTTTGGACTTGAAGATTTAATACACTTATAACTTTTTATATTTATTTTGTTTCATTATAAATAAGTACAGAATTGAAATGGTTATTTTAGTTTTTAAATTTTTTGATTGTTTAATACAATCTTATTTTTGATTATTTTTTTATTTTTTATTATTAAAAATAAGTATTGTGAAAAAAATTATATAGTCTTTCCAATTATTTGTTTAAAAAAGCGTTGTGTATACTGTCATATGTTTAGTGAGCATCCGAGTGGAATCTCAAGTGGAAGTTTAAGCTGGTAGCGATTACACCGCTCAACTTGCCCAGAAGTAGCTCAAGTTACAACGTCGCTTGTATGTATTCTATTCTAGCTTAGATCTTTACGAACATTAAACAATGTTTGTAAATGCTTTCTCGCAGGAAATCGTTGCAGATCAACTTTAAATTTACCGCTTTAAATCATTTTACACTTCATTATGTTCATATTATATAGATTTATTGCAAATAATTGCTGATTTTAATTTTTTAACCCATAATCACTGCAGTATCATACCTTCTCAAAGGTTTACTAAGAGGTATTGGACGCGGAAAAATAAGATGTGTACACCCACTCACTTCAAACCGAGTTATCCTCACCCCTGAATCGTGTCTTTTATCTCAACATCGCATGCAATCGCAATAAAACTGTCAAACGATATATATTCTTGATATGACAGATACGATATCTCCATTAGCTCGAACACCGTCGTCACGGCACAAACGAGCTCCTATAAAAAGATCAAATAAAACATGTATCACGAATTTGAACGGCTCGTCTGCCTGTTACCAGTATGTACAGTGTTATAGTATCGGTTGATCAGAGCTCAACGGACGCGCTCATAAATTAAAAGCCATCATATTTGTTTTTTGAACGGCCGAGTAAATAAAATTCCGATTGACGGAGCATAACTTTGCGCGGTACGTAATCAACAGTTTCATTTGACGATTTCACTGCCTTGATTTTGAGACTCGTGCACATCAAGCGCCTCGTTTAAATATTTTTCACCAAAGACCATTTCGTATAATGATTAAAGAGAACGATTAACCTAATAGCTCGGGCGACTTGAGATCGCTGGTTGTTAGTAAAGTCACCATTTATTGAGCATAACTTAGCTGTCATTCGTAATTATCGAGATGTTTTCTAATCTCGTACGAGTTAATGTTGAGGTCAGTAATTAACTGATGAGATCAAGCAGGCACTCCATGCTAATGGGGCTTTTCGACGTCAAAGGGCTGAAAAGCGTCGAAGCGCGTCTCTCGAATAATGGACCAAGTTGTGTTCCTAGCTACGCTGGCAGTGCACGAGGCGACCTATCCCGACCCTCGTCAAGTACCAGTCGATTAGCTTAACGTGAACACACTAATTATTAGATCTTCGCAGTAATCGTTGTAATAAATTGTTCATTGATGTCTGTTCATTTAAAATGTGTCACCTAAAATGTACAAATTGACGCTTAATAAATAATAATGTCATATATCGTTAACTTTATATGCTAATACTACCCACCCATCGCGGCTTCGTCTGCGTAAACTACATGACTAAAACTATTTAGTTTTTTCGCCCGCCCTCCTCACTCACTTAAATCACAAACTTTGCTTCAATTTATAATTTAAATCTTTGTAACTGTTTTGTTTATGAACTAATTGAAATTAAATATACACTAAATGTTAAGGAAAGATTGCCACAACACAATTATCTAAATGCGTGCATTTAAATCAGTTAAGCCGTTTATGAGATAATCGTGTACAAATAAACAGACTAACAGATAAACAGACAAACAGTAGAGAAAATAAAAAATCATTGTTCGTTTGGTTTGGTTGTATAATATTCATAAATGCCCCTAATAATTTTTTTTCATGTACAGACAGCGATCAGTTACATTTTTATTATATATGTATAGATATCGGTATTTCAAGTTTTAATCAGAGGAGTGTCGTAGTTGGTCAAAAAATGATGTTAGGTTTTATTGCCAACTTACAATGCCTCTTGGGTAGGCACTAGCTTTAGGAAGCTTTGTGGTTCTTTTTTAACTTTTTAATAAATGTACACGATGGCAAAAGTACGACAATGTACCACTATGGACAACGTTTATAATGAACGCTGTCTTATCTACTGGAATGTTTGAATTTTAATAATAGCGAAATTTCTTCTACCAAGGTGCAGCAGACACTTTGGACAACACGTACCTACCTACGTAAGTAAATACCTACCGGGGAATAATGTCATTCTAATGTCAATTCAAAATTTAAAAATCAGTTAGATTAATTAGAAAGTACAAGGTCAAATAAAAGTTTTTACATCTTAAGAACTTAACAATTTTCTGTCGCCTTACGGCTGTGTCTGTATTTCTGGTCATCTGATTACAAATAAATATTATCTCAACATTATTAACCTTTCTAAAGCAGTCGCCATAAATTTTAGTGGGCTGCACTAAACTTCAAGTTTTGTGTGTAAAGCGTAAAGTTTATGCCGTCATTATCCAACGCAAAGTAGACTTAAATCAATAACTTTTCATTGCTATTAAATAGGGTGTACACTCATAGTTATTAAAAAAATAATGTTAGTCTACTATATATATATATATATTAGTCTACTATATATATATAAATATATATATATATATATATATATATATATATATTTGTCACGTCGAAAATAAAGATCATTTTGAATACGCGATTGAAATTTGCAACGGATGACGATGAAATTATTATAATAATCGATGTATTAAATTCGTTAGTGAGTAAAGTAAATTCGACACCGTCGTGGTGCAGTATAATAGCGTCTGACTGTATACTAATACCTTCGTAGTTACATAATAGGTTGGATTGAGACTCATGGAATCATTTTATTTAAATTATATTTATTTCCTTGCTAGTAAAATAAAGTGGCGTTTAATTCCGCCACTCTTAACACTCGCGATCTAGAAATCGGGTGGATACAAAATCAGTACACACAAGGATAATTTATCTGTTTCATAATAAAGTATGATATTTTTTTACCTTTTAAAGTATTATTCATACACTTAGAAAATTAAAAACATTTTGAGATCTAAAAATTTGCACGCAGCGGGATTAGAATACCGATAAATTTTAAAACTGTTAAAAAATATTAAATAAATAGCATTCTCTCTTGCCAAACGTAGAACAATCTTTGGGTAACAGAAATTTGTAAAAATCTCTCTACAGAGATGGTAACAACAAAAATAAGTTGTAATAAAACCGTACAAGAATTTTTGACGCAGCCAGACCTAGAACACATGGCATAGCGGTCAGAGCGCTTTGTCAGTTTTCAAGAGGCGCGGGTTCAAATCCGTTTTCTAAAATGTTTTTCAATAATATATTAATTACGTTCAATTTGCTTTGCTAATATTTTACAATTATATAAAGAAAGATGAGTAAAAAATGTTAAATGTTTTTATTTATTGTAAAAAACAAAATAAATTTTGATTAAAACCGTACTTCTGTATATGGAAACATCATGTATCATTGGGAGTCGGTTCGGTGACAATAAAAACGCGTCCGACGAAAAATGTATAATTAAAGTTTTAATATTTTAATAGTAAATTACTGGCTGTTTGAATAATTAGCTATCGAGTGAACGTTGAGCGAAATTCAATTGTGTCGATTATTAACTCGATTGGTAATATCTCATTCGGTTTGCGTTCGCCGTTTGTTGTGCCAACTCGTAAGTTTGCTCAGTGCGATTAAGTGTATTTAGTTCTGTGTGTGTTTACGTCAAATCAATTTATTTGCATACATTTTGTATGTTGACATGCAGCTCATTTGGTTCGGTCGTCCTTCCAATGTGGACGTTATATTGGATATAAAGTTTTCAATTACAACTTGTGCGAGTTGTCGCTTAGAATATTCAATGATTCTGGGATAAATTAGAGTTTAGATAGGTGTTTCTTAGTCAATTTTGGATTGTTTTTTTTTTTGGAAAATGTCCAAGCGGTCTATAATATTGTAAAAAGTGTTTTTCATATTCTATCAGTAATCACAAAAATAAATTAACAACTATATATGTATTATCTATTATATTCATATTTTTTATGTTTTCTATATAATTTTTGTTTAAATATTGCACACATTTTAGTTTTTTATTGATAAATTTATTGAAATATATAACACAATAAAACTTTATGAGTAATTTACGCCAATATACTTTTTGGCAATTTTTGTAAATTTATTAACCACTTAATAATACTTATTACGCTTTACACAATGTGCCGTATACAAGCATACCTTTAATTACAGCTATTTGAAAGCATCGTCACGCGGAATTATTCAAATTAAGCTTAAATTAATGCTCTTGAAGCGACGAATTGTGCGTATTTTTTGGTCGCGTCGTGCTAATGGGCGATTTCTGAATTAAATTCGGCGATCGTAAATTCTGGTGTACCACGTAGAATAAACGCAACTTATCTACACAGGTAGCGGGCCTATCTTGGATTAAATTTTGCTAAGAATTTATGTTTTTAATATAAAAAAAAGGTTTTATACGTCATTCGTAGTTAAAATATTATTAAAAACTGAGTTCTGCTATAAAAAAGAATATATAGCCTTAAAGTTTTATAACACTGAGTTAAATCACTAAGAATCCCGTAATCTTATAAACAATCTAATCAGTGACGTTTTTATTTTATGGTTGTTTTTATTGACTTGAATACCGTTATTATTTGTCTATAAAACATATTAAAATATATATAAACGGTATATAGTTAGTAAGTTATATATATTGAGTATTTTACAAAGCAATACCAAAATTATGAACTTTTCGTTGCAAAACTTTAGTTATTCAGATGTTGGTAAATTGAAAGCCGCATGGCAATATTGCGCGGGTTATATCGCAAAGCAAAAATTCCATACAACCACAAAGCTAAAATTGCTGAAGGGGTTCTAAAACTACCGACAATGAGAAGTTCCGTGGGTGCATGAACTATGCTAACGTGCAAAGGATGCTCGGGTTTCGTGGCCGAAGACTTAAAGGTAGTTGAAATGACTCCTGAATAAAAAAACAAATTTAAACATAAATCAATTTATTTTTAAAACCTTTGTACTTTTAGTATGAGCAGTTTATATATCAATTATTCTATTATGGATATATAACTAAAGTTCAAAGAAATAACATAAGTACTTAGTGCTCTTCGATTCTTTGGAAATTTACTTCTTATAACCCCAAAAGTATGCGTTTTTTTTCAAATGAAGAGGAATTTCAATTCGAAATAACATAGAGTGCGAGGACTGCTGTAAAAACTCTAAAATACTAATAATATTTAGTTGCTTTAACTAATTCAAAATTAAAATTTTTGAAAAACTTTAAATTAGTTTTCTACTATACCATAATCTGCACCACATCCAGTGATGTAGTTTCTTAAATAAATGCACAGCGGACTTGCTACAGTTTTCAGAATACTTCACTTCACTTCAAGCACACGACGACAGCTCAATCGATTTGTATAAATAATATTTAAATACTATAAACGACTGAGAAATTATCTTGCGATTTCTAAAATTACAAATGTATTATTCTTTCTTCTTGATGTTTGTCTTCAAATATGCTTTTACATATTTATTTTAATATTATTTTATGTTCTAATTTATATTAACTGTATAGTACAAAGTATATAAAAACTGAGATGAACTACCCCCAATACAAAATTACATAAATTAAAGATTATTTTATTTTCCTCTTTTATTTCAAAAGTTAAGCAAACATGTCTATGTTTGTTTCAGTTTGCTTTAATAATAAAGCAAAATTAAATAACATTAATTCTACTTTCCGTTGTTTTAGTACCCTTTGAAACGCAATGCCCCGTTTGTCTCTGCCCCATTCGCGGGCTTTTATCGTACTTAGGGTTGCCATTCATTAGGATTTCGTACGCGTAGTCCTGAGGCATGGCCTAGAATAATGTCATGCTTTGATTTCGCTTGGACGTTGAGCGGTTTAATTTTATAGATGGAGTTATTTTATTTTTGGTACACTTTAGCCTAGCATAAAATTAAAAGTAATTTACTATATTTGAGTACTTAAGTGCCATTTCTAGCATATAACAGGAATTTAAAAAAATCATATACTTAATAATCATACAAAGAAATTGTATTTTTTTAACATCTGAGGCAATTTTATTATAAGACTGTTGTTTTTAAAGATTACAAAAGAGATTACACTTAAAAAACCATATAACTCGAAACTATATTGCCACAAAAATCCTGTATTTTTAATATATTAATCATTAATCGTAGTATTGTAATGAAAAGAAACGTAGTAACTGAGTTATTCTAATGAACAATTTGAACATTAAACTTAAAGCTAATAATAATAATAAGTGAAACTTAGTAGTTTATCTGTTAATACAGTTTAATTTTACACAACGTTTTAATTCAGTTTATGCTCTTCATATACGGTCTCTGCACATCTAAAGTTACGAGTATGACCTTAATAGTCGAGTTTCGGTCAGTTTGTCCGAATGGCTGGTGACGACGGCGACGTAATACGGTTTAACTCCAGTGTTGCCAGCTTGCATTTAAAGTGCACCCTCATATGCCTGGGGAGAGGCAGGTCACTTAGAATTATTTGCCGCTCTGACTATATCTAGGTAATTATAGTATAATTGCTTATGAAAATGAGTACCGTGAACTGCTGTTTGTAAAATACTTTCATATTTCGTTTTTATTTCTCATATAGTTGCTATTACGCTCTTAAGAATAATGATACGATCTTAGTGTATAATAAATAAAGGATAATACAAATTAAAATAAATGTAAACATATATGATTTGTTATTGGTATTTTACAAGACTGAAATTATGAATTTTATAGAAATATTTGTGTTATTAAATAAATATAAGTATCCGAAGCTATTTTTAAATTGTGGATTAGTCCTTAATCCACTTACTTACGATCCCTTAACGAAGCGAAGAAACATGTTTTTCAATGTCCTGGGTTTATGTGTGTGTGTGTGTGTGTGTTAAAATGCTAAAAATATTATCAGCCTTATATTTAAAATATTCTATACACTTTTTTTTTGAGAAACATTTTAAGTATTCGTAAATTAGGAACTTCTATAATATAAGTCAAATATAACTCTTTGTATTGTATATGTTTCTCCCACACAAAGTGTAAACATTGTTCCTTCTTCAAGACGAACTGAAGTGTGGGTGGCTATTCTTTGTCATTTTCTTATTTTACTTATACATATTTTATTTATCACAAGAACGAACAAGTGTACTTAATGTCCACACCTCGGTATCATTTTCATTTTAATAAAATATTTGAAAATTATTCTATTGTATATTATTATGATCCTTCTCACAATGTAAAAAGTCGTCATTTTTTTGTTATTTTCATAATATCTTATGAAAATAATTTCGAATAATCACAGTTTTCTTCGAGTTCTAATACTAAGACTTTATTGTCTGTAAACGCAATGGTTGTGGGTTCGATCTCGATTCGGGGATACGATTATATTTAATTTTTCCGCCGCGGTAAGACAAAGCGGCGTTGTGATTCGCCTCTGAATACACAATGCGTTGAAATTCGGAGCGGAAATTAAAAAAAAATATCTTTGCCTATACTTGTTGTTGCCCAAGGAAGATTTTATTTATTCTCATTTGTGAAAACAAACCCATTGACTTATATTTCTACATTGTATATATGATTATTTCATATGCAAGATTGACACTTCTAGCTAACGTTGAGTGTTAGCCTTTATAGTGCACTGGGAATCCACTTAAGTTATTAAAGCACAATAGGGAGTCCGCGCCATGACGCTATTGTGACGCTATCAACCTAATTGAAAACTACTTTATAGCAGAAATCTGTGCATCAAATATGATGAGTTGAATTTAATTGTTTATGTGTAATCTTTACATTAGATCACTATATCATCTGGAATTTACGTTTTTTGATATTGATTTTCAATAATTCAAAATAAAATAAGAATATGAGAAACATTTTAGTCTTGTTGTTAATTTATATATTATAGGTAATGATTTTAAATTAAATAGTAAATGCTTTGAATAAAACAAAAATTTGATGATAAATTAAACTAATTTTACTAAAACTTAACCTACACTAAACCCTATTTTGCTATGAGATACGTAGAAAAATTTCTTACCATACATTGTCTTGCTGTTTATTTATTTTTTATATCTTATAAAATCAAGACCGAAACAAATTCCATCCAGTGCTTTTCTTAGTTAACCCGTACACGTATTTATTTTGTATTCTTTTCCCATGGAAAAGCTTTAGTATAAATCATAGTTTGAGTCTTGCACTATGAAAAGTTCCACCGCTTTTAACTAGGTTCTTTAGAAACCGCAGATTCCATTATAAAATGTTGAAGGAATAATGAACATTGTAGTTCAAAATGAGGTTTTAGCTATCTCGTGTCAAGTACTTTTACTACAAAAATGGTAAATTTAAGTTGATAAATGTTATATTAAATTTTACAAGCTACACATTAAAATGTATTGGTGTAAAATAAAAATGCATATCACTACTGCACGAATTGGTCGTGGCTTGAAATCTCACATGGGTAACGATTCTTTTATATTAAAAAGGACAATAATTCGAATTTGTTTATATTTTATCTTTATTTGTTATACCTTTCTATTGGATTAATGTTTTAAATAACTCTTTTATCTAAATAAAAAAAGGTAAAGAGATAAGCAGCTTTATGCTTTTTTGGTATACCAGGCTAGACATTTTTGGTAGACAGAGAGAACCAATTGTAAAGGCATTCCGTTCTTCGGTTTCCAGCCAAATCTATACATATAATAAAAATGAAACTGATCGCTGTCTGTACATGGAAGATATATAAAAAAATATATATTCTTAGGGGTATTTATCAATATAATGAAACCTAAAACAAAGATTTTTAATTTTTTTTTCTATTTGTCAGTGTTTTGGTGCAGGCCAATCTCAAAAACGGTCTAACCGATTTAAATGCAATTTCACCTATTGATTATGGCAACCTTCTCTTAAAATTTAGTTTATATTCATTCATTTCAATTCATTTCAATCGGTTAATAAACAAAAAAGTAACAACCGTTTGAATTATAAAATTTAAGCAAAGTATGTGATTTAACTGAGAACGCGGGCAAGCGAAAATACTTTACTTTAAACAGCTTAAACAGTTTAGTCATGTACTTTACGCAGGCGAAGCCGCGAGCGGGCCGGTAGTTCTAAATAAAGTTGTAATTAGTAATTATTGAAAGTAAGCCATTATTGTAACAATATAAATTTTTCGACATTTGTTTTAGTTCGCAACGGTTACTCATGCGTGCCGGTGGCTCTGTCTGATGGTTTAGACATCAGGCTAGGAACGGCGGTCACCGAGATAACATACGACGGTCCCGGTGTCACCGTGAAGGCTGGCAACCCTCGTGCCCCCAACCAGCCGCAAACGTTTAAAGGTAAGTCGCCTTCTCCGTAAATATTTCAGCTATGAAAATTTTACACGTGCCAAAATAGTTAGCGGTTTTAATTTGGTTGACACAAATTTTAAAGGGTTTGTAGTCTATAAAATTACTGACTTAGCTTTATTTAGTAAGTTCCGAACATGAAAATATTTTAAAAGTGAGCAGACTTCTAGAATAACATACAACTTCTTTTAACGATATCTATGTATGAAAAATTGTACATATTATTTTGTTCTATATTTCAAATGTTTGATTATATCACAGTTTAAATAGGTAATTTGAATATCAATGTGTTTTCCATGAACATCGATTCGTCACTTCTGTTAAGCAATTTAGCAAACAAATCATGTATTTAGTTTTACAAAAAGACCGATTAAATAATATAAATTACTCAACACATGTTTAGTTTAAAGTATGGTTATGTATTTTTGATTAAAAATGCCCTTTCGTATGGCAAATTAATGTATGGCACTACATCATCGTATCTTTTGGATAGATATAAAATGCGTCTATAAATTATTGCCTTATATTCCTTACGAGTAAATTATGCATCGATGACAGTTATGTATGAACGTAATCTGTAAAGCGCTGACTCCACAAACATGAGATTTCTTCTCGTTTTTATTTCTACTTTGTTTTGGAATTCATTTTAAATTTACAACGGACATCATCAGTCTGCCTCCTATGCAATGTTTTTTAATATTTTACTTACATAAATATTCGTTCTTCTTATGAGCGAGCTCACCTCGAATATGTGCATATTTCTGATAGAAATGAAGTTCATACAATCATATTATGATTGTAAGGCGGCGGCGATTCACAAAAACATAAAAATAAGCGGCCGTCTCGTCACTCTAATAGGGGTTATTAGAACAATCCACAACGCCGACGGCGGCATCTTGTCATTTCTTTGTCGCGGAGTGATTTGCAATTCTAACACGTTAATTTTACTTTGGCGAGGCGCAAAAGTACGGTCGTGCCTCTGTTGACCTGGCGGTCTGCCCCCCGGCCCGCTCGCGTCGCCTCGAGCGATGCCGCATTTGCATACAGGCGGAGTCTATTGTGAACAGGCAGTTAGACGCTAAAGAGGCGGTACCGCCACTCGAGAAACGCCATACAAAAAAATCTAAGCGTGCCGTTTGTTTTGAATCTATTAATTATAAATTTACATTATCTATCCGTAATTTTTTCGTATGTTCCGTTTGTTAATTAGCAAAATTTTAAAAGCTTATTTTTAAAGCAGCTGTAGCATATTTGTTGTACAAATTTTCACTCACTATTTATGTATGCATTGGCCAAATGAAAACACGTGGCCGCAATTACTGTAAAGAGCACTTTATTCAGAATGTGGAAGTTGTTGCGGCTTTGTTAGTTAAGGTCAGGCTTTCACGGTGATTGCTTCTAGCCCGCGGCCTTTTCATTTGACGGCCGATCCCATACATTTACAGATATCGTTACACCATCAACCCTTGCAAAAATATCTACACTTGCCTCGGCTTGTACAATAATGGACTGTACTAGTAGTATTATAAAATTGAATACTATATACAATAGAATGGGGTCCACTTTCATTACATTAATAGTTTGAAAAGCTATTTCAATTATTACTGGAAATTGTACCGCTGGTACAATGCTATCGCTTATAATTTATAATGCAGTAACCGAGACTGTCGAAGTGCTTTTCTTAACAAGTACAGTTGTCTCATTCGGAGTTTAAAAGTAAATGGTATTAAAAGTTTCAATACTTCCAGCGAGCTGAGTTTGTGTTGAGATATTTCATTATGTAACAATCTTCAAAATAAAGAATATGAAATGGTTATTTGTGCTTTTTTTTAATCTTTTGTTTTTATTCTATGTAGGTTTTTTAGATTAAAAGTTGTTATCTATAAAATTGAATAGAAATAAATAAAAAAATAACTAAAGTAACAGCCTTCATTGACTTTTAAAACACAAACATTTATTGATTTAACGTATTTAAAAATATTCTTTATATAAACATTAACAATACCAAATTTCATCCTTATTTTATATATTAATGCTATAAATTAAATTATTATAATTTATTTAGGATTTAAATAAAATTTATTTGAAGAAATTTGTATATTAGTTTTTATAAATATACAGTACTGTAAGATAATGATAAATCAGTTATGCTTAAAAGTAATCACAACACAAAAGGCCCCATTAACGCAAAATTATCAATATAGGAAAAATAAAATACACTATATTCATTCTTCTGAAATCAACATAAAGTCTCTGAGGTTATCATATTTTTTTTTATTTTTATTTATCGACGTTGCTTTAACTTATAACGAGTTCTATTTAAGGCGACGTGATCCTGTGCACGCTACCCTTGGGAGTATTGAAGGTGGCGGTCGCGAACAACGGCCAAAATCAACAGAACTTCGTTAAGTTCGATCCGCCGTTGCCTGATTGGAAAGTGAGTCTTTTTTAATGATAAACAGTCTGGATTTATATATTGAAATTTAAATATCTGACTAGCACACGTTTTATATTTAAGATAATATTTAAATATGTTTTAGAAACTATCGGAGTGCATTCGGGTAACTTTTGATTCTGAACACGATTGGTTGTGGGTACGATTACCACTAGGAGTGATTATTATTAGGAGTTTATTACCACTAGGAGTTATTATAATGATTATATTGAAACTATTTTCATTTTTCCATTGAGGTAAGACGAAGCACGGCATTGAGTTCTGTCACTAAATATGCAGTGTAGTTTTTTTCAGCTTCACGCTTTCACCCCCATAGCAAGATAGTCAGAGAGAACTTAGTATCAAGACACTCCCGTCCTGCGCTTTCCGCCCAAATCCGATACATTACGTTTAAATAAAAATATCTTGAATAAATTCATTCCCCCAAACGGGGAAAGAACCCAAAACTAATAGCGTTTACAGTCATATGCTGTCCAACTGCGCCACAATGGCCTATGTCGATAAAACAATTTTATACAGTTATCCCCACCGTGTTTCATTGGATTGTTTGACTGTGCACGCGCTGGATGGTGGTTCAATTGCATATGGGGGATATTTATTTTCAAATTATTTTTATTTCTCCGGCCTATTAATAGATAATAGCTTTAAATAGCTATCTTCTTGTTTTAGTGCTTCATATAATGTTTGTCTTGACTTACTTAGATCTAAACATATGTATTGCTAGAAATCTAAACTTTACGTGTAACGTAATATATATTATACATATTAAAATATAATACTTTTAAATTTTTTACACATTTATCTTATCAATATAATTTAATTAATAAAATAGAAACTAATTTTCCATACACTTTTGATGATAAAGCTTAATTAAATTTTATTATAGGTAGCAGCCATAAAACGCCTCGGCTATGGCAACCTCAATAAGGTAGTGCTATGTTTTGAAAGAACCTTCTGGGACCCGAGCGCCAATCTCTTTGGACATGTCGGCACGACTACCGCCAGCAGAGGTAAGTTTACGTAATTATAAACAATACTGAATAATTTATACTGGATATCTATTAAACTAATTTAATGTTATTTGTTTGTTAATGGCTTTGATGAATTGTTTGATGTACAAAAACGATTGTTGGAATTGGTGGATTTTTTTTTACCAAGTTATAAAATGGTTGAGGCCATCGTGACGCAGTGGGACAGCATGTGAGTTTAAACGCGATGGGTTGGTTTCGATTCCCATATGGGGGAGTGACTATATTATAAAATTATTTTCATTACTCTACTCTTGTTAGACAAAGCGCGGCATAAAGTTCCGCCACTCAAAACATAATAGAAAGTATGAAACAGAAAGGGAGAACGGAGTGCTTGACACGAGATTCTCTCTGCTTAACCTGCTATGCGGAAAATTACGTGAAGCTATATATAAAAATATCTATGATTTCTTGAGTTTTTTACTAAACAGTAATAAAAAAATATATGGCACAAATTCCATACATTCTCGAATTCAGGTAAATGGAAAGTTGTTTTAGAAATAAAACTCAGCAAAGTTGCCTTGCTGTAACAACACGTACTGCAATATTTTCGGCCAAAAAAAAACAATGATTTTTCACTACTAATATCTATATCACGCATAAGAATATGAACATAACGCGACCTAAATAAATCTTGTTCGCTTCATAATTCGTCCAAATGTAATATGTGTACTGTAACCTTATTTAGGTGTAAACGTTACCTCTAATTATGAAGACCTGCAAACATATAATATTTGCAGGTGTGCTTGTGTGTATATCAATATTAACGTTCTCAAAAGCCCGCAAATTAACCGCGCCGCATCTACTCCCCGAGGATGATACTCGTAAATTATTTCCCGGTGTAAATAGTGTAAAACGTAGAAACAGCGGTGGCCAACGCGATAACGAATTAAAAGCTGAATAATTTAACGCCACTGAGCAACCCTAAGGGGAGCCTTGAGTAATAAATCACCGCAACGAGTCAAGACAAGCTATTTTTATGTTATGCTTTAGTACACCTTGGCTCTTTGTCTGGATCCTCTGCTAACTTCATTAAGATGTTTGGATCGGAATACCGGTACAATGTGTGTGTGTGTGTGTGTGTTTTTTTTAAACTTAACTTAGTTTCAGTGTAAAAGATTCGATATCAACCGGTATCGCTTCCAAGTTATGTGGGAACACGTGCTGGTTGCTTGAATATCGTGTCGATCTACAGTCATTTAGTAGTATCGTGGAGCTAATTATGACCTTATTGGGCCTACTTATTACGAACTTAATTTATCCCTACCGACGTCACTAAGCTTACTTAATTGCGTACAAATTCTATTTAAAATCTACATAAGATATATATATGTATTTCTTGCATGCAAAAAAATATTTCATGTTAAACGGCATGCCTATTCCAATTGTTCCTTTTAAACTGCCGACATTTGTACGTAAGCCTTTATTTCAAACTCTTTAATGGAAAAATGCTGAGCCGGACTTCTTTATTGCATTTCGTATTCTTTTAATTTAACACAACATATGGTAATATGTTTTTTAAAAGTATTAACTGAATAATAATATGAATTTTAGACGTAATCTTAGCTTAGTGTTATAATTTACCTATGAAAAATTGTGAACTAATAATATATATATAATAATTTCAAAATTTGCCTCAATTCTCATTTAGTTTCGCTAAATACGTGTAAATAAAAACTATTTTCTATTTTATACTAAAATTTATATATACTTTCTACCATATACAGGTGAGCTGTTTCTATTCTGGAATTTGTATAGTGCGCCGGTTCTCCTCGCACTGGTCGCGGGCGAGGCTGCGGCTGTAATGGAAAACGTCACCGATGACGTCATAGTGGGCAGATGCATTGCAGTGTTGAAGAGTATTTTTGGACATGCGGCCGTCCCACAGCCTAAAGAATGTGTTGTTACAAGGTATTTTTTAAATATAAAGTAAAAATATATAGATATATTTATTAAATTACCTTATTTTTTCAATAATTTCTTGTATAAGTCTTATTGAATTTTATAGATTAAGACTTGCAATCCACAACTTTGTTTGCGTGATATATAAAACGTAAAATCTCGTTTTTTTCCTGTTCCTGTGTATATATAAACAGGTACCTTAGGTATTTCATCCTTTTTCCTGCTTTAGAGAGAACCTAGTGTCAAGACACTCCGGTCTCTTTCTCACTATGTCTATTGAGTGGCTGAACTCAACGTCACGCTTTGTCGTAGTAAAAAGAGAAATAAAAATATTTTAAATTAATCATTTTCCCGAGTGGAATTCGAACCCAGAATTAATCGCGTTTAGAGTCAGGCGCTAACAAACTGCGCCTCGAGGACCTCAGATACTAACCTAAGCCTATTAAAAATATCACATTCAGTATATTCTAATGTTATTGGCATGTGTTAACAACACAATAAGCCCTTGTTAAAATTGCATTATGTTTTAAAAAGTGTAGTAGTCCGATTTAAAAGACAGCCACAGCTGAAACGCGAAATCGCACAGTTTCGATTTTCAAATTGCTCCATATCCGTCCAATGGAATGCAATACGAGTAGTTATGTTAATAAATTCCATTACCCCATGACGTAGACATGCCCGGCCTTTCAACCTAGTATTTGCAATACACATTTTGTATGCAGTTCGCAAAGCTGGTTTGCACTAAACCAGACCGATGTACAATTCCGTCGCTGCAATTGTGTGTTAATCGCCCTTAGAACTTAGGGCTCTCCATACCGTAAGCGTCAGAAAAGTATTAGACTTTCTAAACATTGTGTTGCGTACACAAATTGACATTATGGTAGCCTTCGTCAATTCTTCCGTTTGAACGATCACAAAATTCGCTCACGAAACGTTCCATTTATGCATACAATGCCGTCTATTTGTATTGTTTTGCCCTTTGAATATGACATTGTAGTCGTTATTTAGGTTATTAAAATGTTTGCGGTAAAGCGAGCTTTGAATTATTGAAAAGTCTTATGGTAAATGATGGTTTGCGTCATAAATATTGTCAGAATTTGCGTTGCGGCTTTCAGTGCCTCAAATGGTATTGAAAGTACATATTTAGAGTGTATGCCGGAAATTAAAAACAGACGACAATATGTGCATTGTACTGTGTACATCGGTATGTGATACTTAGGTTGTGTTTTGTGTTTAACAAATCATTGAGTAAAGTTTTGGTCAGGAATTTTATGTGTTATGCTTGAATGCAAAGTTATAAAGAGTTATATGTATACTAGTGACTCGCTCGCGGCTTTGCCCGCGTGAACTATAGCTGTTTCGAATATTCAGAGGCCGTTGCGTAAAACAATGAAATTCCTGGAAAAATGAATAAAAACGAGAGAAAAAAGAAACCTGTGTTCCTCCCAAGACCCTCTAGTATCTCTTTATAAAATTTAATCTCATTCTCTCTTGGTTTAGCGTTATGGCCGTGATGACGTCACAGACAGACAGGTACTTTCGCAATTAAAAAAATTGTATTGATTGCTTTAAATTATGTAAAAGTGAAAGGTACCTCGTACTAGTAAATATACAATAGGACTTAGTACTTGTAGACATTGGGGTGCAATTAATAATGACAAAATCCCCAAGTATCTACATTGCGCCGCGCCGGACCGAATGACTACTGTGCGCGTAATTACTATATCGCCCGATTATTTTTATTTTGCGATATCTTCTAAGATCATTATTTAAGCTATTTAGAGTTAAGGGTACAAATATTTTATATTAAATTCCTGTTCTAACAAACAAGTGTTTGTAGTAAAGGTAGTTATTGTGAGCTTTCCGTCGGAGATAGGCATGGGCGACCCGGGACTTTTTTTTATAGATTCATATTTTCTTTAATATTGTAATAACTTGTTTTGTTCTATCATTAATAGTTTTCGGAACGCATGCGATGAGAGAAATTTGATGACAATTTTTTTTGCACCTTGGGTTACCTCAGTGAAAGTGTAACTTTCTAATAGTAAAAGAATTTTTAAAATCGGTTTAATATTTTTTGATTTAAATCCAAGCAAACAAACAAACAAATCTTTCCTCTTCATAATATTAGTATAGATGTACAGTGTACAATGCAATTTTATGTTGTTAAAAGTAATGAAATGTTTACGTATTAACTAATATTGCTAAACCTCAATAACATATTGCTTAGACTATATTTCCATACCTATTTTTATAAAAAAATATCAAAATCAAAATATTTCGCTCCATTTTCTCATATTAATAAATATGTATTTTAAAGGAAAACGTTTAAGGATTTAGAAGAACAAACTTATTCCTTCAAAATTATACATGTTTACACAAACACGCACAGATGGCGTGCAGATCCATTCGCCCGCGGTTCGTACAGCTTCGTAGCAGTGGGATCATCGGGAACAGACTACGACCTGCTAGCGGCGCCTGTGCCAGACACATCAGGGGAGAATCGACTGTTTTTCGCTGGTAAGTACTTTTCACTTTTCTCTGCACTTTCCTGGAAGAAGTTTTTTTTTATTAATATAAAAAAACCAAGACATTAATACGTCTTGCCTTGAGGAGATTGTAATCGCAATTATCGATTTCGCTTACCGGGTCTAGTAATATTCTTCAAAAAATATTTTTAGTTGAAAATATAGGTTTTGAGTTTTGTATAAAATTAAATTAAATAGGTTATAATAAGATAGATTAAAAATTGAGTTTTTTGAACTTTTGGATACTTTGATTTGATACTTATCGTGTCAAGCTTATTTTTTGAGTATCAATTTCTTGGGTTGATACTATTCAATGCTTAGTTCTTACAATTAAATTAAGTACAACATCTATATACTTCATAATTAATATATTTCGACACATAATATAATAACTTACCTGTTAAAATATATTGAAGTACTTTGTGACGTCCGCGTGGAATTCTTAAATAAAAGCCGGTCTAGCCGTTCCAGAGATTAGCCGGCAAACATACAAGCAGACAGACAATAATTGTAAAAAATGTTACGAACTAACACTAATTTTATTTATTTGTATAGATTAATAGCAACTGATTAATTTTTTTTACATTTTTATCACAGGTGAACACACTATGCGTAATTACCCAGCCACAGTTCATGGTGCTTTCCTCTCAGGACTGAGGGAGGCTGGGCGTCTGGCTGACCTCTTAATACCCCAACCCCTCATAACTAGCTCTAGTATTGCAGCTGCTTTGGGTAACCATTGATAAAAATATGTTTCAGATATTTAAAATTATTTGTAAGGAAACTAAAACACTCAGTTCACAAATAAGTATTATATAAGCTAGGTAGCCTAATATGAACTTGTCGTACATAATTCCAACTTACATACTTAAATTCATTTTATTTAAATAAAAAGGCAAATAAGTACTTTCTAAGTGAATAACAATCTTTGACAATATATTTACTATAATATTTTTTCTTAACAATAATTTTATTGGACATCTGATTATAATTCAGCATTCAACATATTAATTACATATTGGACAACTATAAATAATTAGAAAGACGAATCATAGTATTGTGACGTGGTCTCGTGGCTATGTACACTTTAAACTGTACACTTTACACTGTGAACTGTAAACACTAATATTCCACCAGGCATACGAGGCCATCGTGACGCAGTGGAACAGCGTCTGACTCTAAACGCGATTTGTTGGGGGTTCGATTCCCACTCGGTGGAATGATTATATTTAAATTATTTTTATTTCTCCGCAATGACGCCGACTCGAATACGGGCGGAAAGTGGAGAACGGAGTGTCTTGACCCTAGGTTCTCTCTGACTACCGTGCTATGCGGATAAGAGCTTGAAGCTCAAAAAGAAATCATTCCCATGTGGGAACCGAACTAACAACCGTCGCCTATATGGTCACACGCTGCCTAACTGCGCTACGACGGCCAAACACTTGTAAATACCTTTTGTATGCTAATAATGAAGTTTGTATGATAATAAATAAAACAATTGTTATAGTTTCAAGAATAAATCAGTATTTAAAATACACGCTACTTATAAATTTAAATAAAAAACACGTACAAAATGATTACTATTTAAATTACCTATTAAAAAAGATATATTAGTAAAAATAATGTACTAAGTATCATATAAATTTTCCTAATTCGCTCTCATTTGGGAATTACGCAATTATCGTATTTAGTTTACACTATTTTTATTATTTAAAATGTAGCACTATTTTATAAAGAGTATAAAATACCAAATAGTTTGCGTACTGTGGATTTTTTTTAAATTATTAGAACAAAATTCCATCTGTTTCTCATGTCGTTACATACGTTATATACGTCTAAAGCAATAAATTACTTCATAAATATATTAACATTGATAACAGAATTTTTTTTGGTTGCTTTTCACCGTTTCGCAAATGTTTAAATTTCAAATTGTATGTCAATTAATCAAAGCTAATCAACTAAGAGCGCTTCTATTGAACTTCATTTAAACTTTCGATAAAATATAAATTGCATTTCACAAGATAAAATGTATTGAGTTTCTATGTGAATATTTTAAAATACTTTTAATTAAACTTCTAATGTCATGTAGTGTAGTAGTCTGACTGTATACGCGATGATTGTGGGTTCGGTTCCTACTCGAGGGAATGATTATATTTAAGTTATTTCCATTCTGGTGACAAGACGAGATTAACACGGCGATTAGATCCGCCACTCGACACACAAAGTCTTGGAAAGTGGACAAAAGGAGGACTACTATCTTGCTAGACTAAAAAAAACTAAAGCTAAAAAAAATACTAATGTGGTAATGTGGTTATATAAGCAAAATGGCTATAACTAGACTATTTAAAAAAAAAGAAAATCAAAGGCCATGATGTTTTAAATACATTGTTGAGTTAAAATGTGTATGTAGTGCCTTTTTAATAAAGTGTGAATAAGTTAATATAAATAAAGCTGGATTTAAAAAACTGGCAAATATATTGACTTGAACAAAATAGATTTTTACAATTTAATATGGAATAAAGTTTGTTGCAATAATTTAAATTGTTAATTATGATATAGTGTTGGTATTAATGTTTTTTTTACTATTCATTACATATAAGAGTGTCTTTTTAATACTTGAAAAAAAGTATTACTGTAAGCAAAATTAGCTGCAATATCAATGATTACAATTTAATATGATCTATATATTAATTAATTTTTGACCCCCAAATTTGGGACATTGGGTGGGGTTCTCAACGCCGCGCATATGCTTGTTCAGCAGACCGGAGAAATGAAAATAATTATGATTATTCCTCTGAGTGGTAATCGAACCCACAACCAATCGCAATTACAGTCGGACTCTGTGCCACTACGCCACGATGGCCGTGTATATTTTATAGTTATTAATATCAATTTGACTGAGAATATATAATCGGATGTCTAATAAAGTACAGAATATAGGAATTTTAATTTTTTTTTAATATATTTTGTGTTGTATAATATAAGTTACACTATGATGATTATTTTGACTTAAATTACAGTAAAATATTGATACGATTTACGACCGTCATTATCCAAACTTCAATAAATATTCGAAAGAAGCAGTAAATGAGAATAAAAACAATAAAGAAACACGGTCTCGCGCCAATTTTATTGTCTCTAAGCTAGAAAGAGCAGTTTTAAATTAAAAGCAAGATAATTAAGGACCCTAAAAGTTTTTAAGTTCATCGCTAGTTAAGAGCGACGTTCTAATTAATGTTTGTTTAGTTTTTATGTTTTTGAAGTAAACTGCACATCTGCTGCATTCTGTGAAATATCAATAAAAGGAATATCTTAATGTGTTCCATTAAGTATTCTTTTGAGGCATTTCAAAATTCTCCACTTTTCATTCTTTCTTACAACACGTAAGTCCATTATAGGAAAAAAATTAAACTGTTATTTGTGATTTATCGAATACTATGTTCATTCATTTTGTCAAATAATATTAGGAACTGCGCTTTTTTTTTGTCGTAATAATATGTTAGCTATAAGATTCATTTTTATAATTCAATAAATTGGTTTTTGATAATACAAACATGTTTTATTTTATTTCTTGACCCGCTTTTGGTAAATGATTTTTATTATTTATTCTGAGTGGGGTAGACATTTGACGAGTGTGAAATCGATATATTTTGTTATATCAGGTCTGTCAGTCTGACTTACAGTCAGTTATACACGACATACTGTTATACAGTTGTGGGTTCGATTCGCACTCGGTAAACGATTGTTATCTTTAAATTATATTCATTTTGGTCTGGCAAGACGCAGTGTTGAACTTCGCTACTTTACACGCAATGTCTCAAAGCGCGCCGAAAGTGGAGAACGGAGTGTCTCGACCCTAGTTCTCTTTGCTTACCCGAGGAAACACTTGTAGCTGAAACAAAATATGTTTTCTTATAATTTTATAATATTATTTAACAAAAAAAATATTTTTAGAAAACGTGTAAAAATTCCAACGTAGCATTTGAACCCGCGCCTCTTGAACATCGTGCAAGCGCTCTGACCACTAAACAATGCATTCTACATCCGGCTGAACCGAAATTTACACTTTACACTTATTACACCTTTTTTTTGTTATTAACATAAGTGTAGAGAGATTTTAACAAATTTTCAGCTAATGTAAGTTCAATGAACTTCAAATATGTTCACACAAATATCAAGTTCTATATTTTATTGTCTCTATTTTGCCAGTCAATTTCGTTGAAGCCATTATGAAGCCAATAGAATACTTACCGTTATTTATTACAATGATATCGTATCATAAAATGAATTGCTACCCTCGATAAATAAAATTGATTTCGGTTAATACAATATTCAGTTTCGTGCCGCGCTAAAGGAAGAAATTGGGCAATTTAATGTTAAACAAACACACCTGCCTACACCTGTTACAATTAATATGGAACATAAAAAGTGAAACAATTTATCGACTATACGTCTGTTGTCCTTTTAAATATTATACTAGCTTAAAACACTGGCTTTATCTATATCTATCTATATTTATATCCTATCCTATATATATTTATATTTATATATATCCATACTAATAATATAAATGCGAAAGTAACTCGGTATGTCTGTATGTCTGTCTGTCTGTGGCATCATCACGGCAAACCGCTGAACCGATTGTTATGAAGTTTTAGAGAGATCAGTTTTACGAGGAATTTCATTGTTTTACGAAAAGGCCGCCGGTAATACGAAACAGCTATAGCTCACTCGGGAAAAGCCGCGATGGGGTCGCTAGTGTGTAATAAGACGGCGTTATATTTTGTGTGAAGCTGGGGCGTAATATTAGTGTGATGTAGTGTATGTAACTTTTTACTTATGTTTAAAAATAAACAAAATCACTTTTAAGTATAAAATCTGTTAATCTGAGTCCCATGTTTTATTTGTATGCTAACGTTCTTCTTTAAGTATCCAATATAGGTAAAATCTTGGCGTTGATAATTATATAATAGAAATTTTAATTATAAGATTATTATACAGTATTAATTCTTCAAAATTAATTATTGTTTTCATTTAGAATTTTACAAATATTAGCTAAATTGTAAAAAGAAAAATTAACAATTATTTTACGTGTTAATATTACAAACACACACACAACTTAATGTTAATAATATATTTGAAAAGTGAAAAAATATCATTACAAGGTAGTCATTTCTAGGCAGCTCCTTATATAGCTTAATAAATCGATATCCATATTTGTGAAGTCACTTGCAACTAGTTAGTCGAATATTTAATTGCGACAAGTTTTCAATTTATTTATACAGAAGTTACGAATTATTAAAATAATGTATAGGTATTAAAAAAGGAAATATGATTTGTAATCTATTCAATTAATCTATTTATTTATAGAAAAACACCTCTTCCGTTACTAGTGATTGATATACAAACGCATTGTCAAAACTATTGCGTGTAGTAAGCTGAAATTGGTCATGTTGATTTCTTGGAGAGGTGTAGAACACTTAGAGCATATCCAGGAATTCTTAAGGTAACAGGATAAAGCGAAATTTAGATTGATGCCGATATATCAGGACAAACTTGTAATTTATAAATATTTTTGCAGCCTTTGGCTCTTTTCCGCATAGCGGGGAAGTCAGAGAAACCTAGTGGCAAGACACTCCGTTCTCCACTTTCCATCCGAAATCGAGACATTGAGTGTTGACAGGCGGAACTCATCGCCGCGTTTTATCTTAGTTACCAAAGTGGAGAAATTAAAATATTTGAAATATTATTCGAATTTGAAAACGAACCCACTACCAATCGTGTTTTTAGTCAAATGCGTTTAGGCCAATGGGCTGTCCCATTACGCCACGATGGAGAAAATAAAAAAAAATGTTTTATTATTTTATTAACATATGTATATATTAAACAGACACTATACAACTTTATAGCTACAACAATAAAAGTAACAGTCGTATAGATCGTAGTGGGATATGATCATATCATGAATGAATTGGCTAAAGTCCTTAGATAAGTGTATTTAAGAGGACACAATTTAAATCCTGCTTCGAGCAAATAATATTTTTTTATATAGAATTTTCATACATATTTATATTAAATTAATGTATTATTGAGGTCATCATGGCGCTGTGGGACAGCGTTTGTTTGTTATCGCGACTGGTTGCGGATTCGATTTCCACTCGGTAAAATGATCATATTTTATTTATTCCCATTTCTCCCATTTCCACCACTCGCGCTACACGCAATGTCTCGAATTCGGTCGGAAAGTGGAGAACGGAGTGTAGGTTCTCTCTGACACTAGGTTCTCTCTGACTACCCTGCAATGCGGGAAAAAGCGTGATGCTGCTTATTATTTATTTATAATACGCAATAACTTATAGTCCACATGTAGAACTAGTATAAATTTTAATAATATAAAAAAATAGAAAAGCATATTTTATTTTATTTTTATTACAGTGCCTTGCAAGTTATATCTTACACTTTAAATTTACAATTTACATTTTAATTGACACAAAATATTTTTATGAATATCAAAACAAAACTGGTCGCTTAAGAATTGCCAATTATTTATTTATTTTAATCTAGTATTCGAGTAATAATTTACTCGTTTCACACATACAAATTAAAGAAGTGCGAATAAAATAAGCAAATGAGTGTTCCGTACTGATATCTGTAAACATGATGAGATTTTTAAACGTGTTCTAATGAATTACTCTTCTATAACAAAACAAATCAATTGACTTGTGATTGAAATTGAACAGAACCAAAAGGGACTAGCGTTTATATTGTAAAAAAAATGTTAAGGAACTCCAAAAAAACAAAATATTCATAGTAACTTTATGTTAAAGCGTTGGGTGGAGTAGTGACGGATTTATGTGGACTTTTTAATTGCATTTTTAATTATTTTTCAACAACGCTGCCGGCAAATTGAATACGAGTGTGAATTGTTGCAGCCTTATCTGACGAAAGTAGTTCAATAAAGTGTCAATTTTAAAATGTTTACGGTGACATTTAATAAGCGGATTATTTTAGGGCGAGACCAATAAAGTAGTGAAGATATATCAAAATATATGTGTCTATATGTTGACGCCTGTATAACGCGTTACCTTAGCAACGTATAGCGCTTTATATAACTATGTATGTCAAATGTATTTTATTAATTTATTCTATTTTTATGCATTATTTAAAAAAAGGAGCATTTTACAATCCTTCTCTATAAAAACTATAACTGTGCCAAATTTCAACCCGTCCGCGTCATTTTTGTAAAAAAGAGTACAAAGTTTTGCTTAACGTATTATTCATATCGATCGATTATTCATATCGAGTCACTCCGGCTTCCATTTCCCATACAAATTTAGAAACGTTGCGTGTTATGTCAGTGTACTGAATATTGTTAAGTTAGACAAAGTAGTTCAAGAGGACCGAAAAAATCCCACTTATTTTATAAATATTAATATTCGTATAGTGTGTAACAAATGTAACGAGATTTTAATAAACACTTTGAGCGTTTATAAAATTAGTTATAAAAACATTTCATTTTACGAAACTTCATCCCTGAAAGATCTTGGCTTAAAACGATCTTTTTCCATATTAAAACAAACAAAAACTCTGAAAATATACAGATATCACATATATAGGTATATTTCATAATATTCTTATTTCTTAAATATAAAAAAAAGTCGATGTTAAATTATGTTAATAAACTAATTGTTTCTAAGATACGCTTTAAAAGAGAGAAGTCATTTACGCTTTTGTAGTATTGAGATGTCCATACGCTAGTAATGCATTAATATCCTTTATATTAACAACTAGCAACCCGCATATCGCCCGCGTGAACTTTAGCTGTTTCGTATTTTAGGCGGTAAAACAATAAAATTCCTGGAAAAACTAAATAAATTGGAAGAATAAAGTCTCAAGCCTATTCGTCCCAAGATCTTCAATAGTCTTTATAAAATTTCATCACAATCGGTTCAGTGATTTGGTCGTGATGACGTCACAGACAGACAGTTACTTTCGCATTAACAATATTAGTATGGATACACAGTCAGCCTGGCTTAAGTTGGGTTTAGAAACATAAAAAAAAGATTGGTTACCCCTTTTTTATCTTTTTTGTATCTAGGAAATACAATTTACTCAGATTATCCGAGTGCAAATTACATGTACCATAAGAGCGGATGATACTGTGGGACTCATCAGTGCACCTAATATTACCCACTAAAACCCGGCGGATACCCTCTCCACCATCATGAGACGTCGCAGGACGCCCGCTACAAGACACCTTGGTAGACGGCCCGCCTATTGCGGACCACCGTCGCCTTCAGGGTGCTCCGGGTGTTCCTGATCCACACATTTCTTAAATAATGTTAATAGTTTAAACAAGTGAATATCACGTTTTACCTTTGTCATACAATAATTAACTTAAGTAAATAAACGTGTATTCATAAAAGTAACAAAATAATTAACAAAGTCTTTCCATTATAAAGTTATTCCTAAGACGATTTTCCAAATTAGATACTGATCTATAGTACTTTACTACCAAATGTAATTCTACTCTTTTAAAATGTATAACGTAATTGTTGAATTAAACCATACATACATTCGAACGTCTTAATTCACGATTAATTGTGTTAGGATGTGCTAATAAATTTAAAGTCGTTATAAGCGACTAGTTAACTTAGACAGCTTTACTGAAAACCAAAAGACACTAAGAGCATTCTAACGTCAAGCGAATTTTAACTTTATTAAGTTGGTAATGGTTATTCTTAGGTCCAAATTATCGTGTATTAGGTATTTTATGTGTTCCCAAATAGATTTTTGTTGTCCACACCCACTGATTAACACGAAAGATAAAAGCTTGGCTTAATGAAGTATTTTTATACGTAGCTTTTTTCTCACTGTTAAGTGCGCGTGAGCACCTGAACGGCTTTTGATGGAATAGCCTCTTTTATTGATAGTTCAACTATACTTTATATGCTATTCATTTGTTGAAATTAATCTTAGGTGTTTTATTTTATTTTCGTTTGAATCTTATTCTATATCTTGCCTAAATATTCCAGAAAAATAAAAATAAATTAATCTTGGTGCAATGGGACATCGTCTGACTTTGATCGCAATTGGTTTTGAGTTCGATTCTCACTCAGTGAAATGATCATAATTTTTCCGCTCTGGTGAATAATATAACGCGGCGTTGAGGCCCGTCGTGAATTCGGGGGGAAAGTGAAGAACGGAGTGTCTTGACACTAGGTTATCTCTTTCAACCTGCTAAAAAAATCTACTATTTAAATTCGAACCCACAGACATCATGTATAATCACAAACAAATGCGATAAAATTGCGTTATTTTTGAATAAGTTTTATATATTTTTTAATTATAAATTCAGACACTAGCCATTTGGTCGCTAATAGAAAAACTCTTTACCATTTCTTTAGTAATAAGATATACACAAATGTTACTATTCTATTTTACTATTTTCCGAAGTAATTTTAATTGATAAATTAGCTAGCTTTTATTTTTAATAAGGTAATATGATAAATGTTAAGCTTTATTACTTATCAAGTTTTTGAAAGAATGCTACTATATTTTCTCATACATTACTGATATGTTACAAATGATTGAAAATGTAACTATATTGCAATTATTGAAATTGTAACAATAAATGCTTTTCGTGCAACCCCTATATATGTTTTTAATTAAAGTATGTAGTTACTGTAAAAATGAATAGGTGACAGTGAAATGATAACTCCGCTCAGCTCAAAAATGTTAACGACAAAGTGACATAGTCGCCAATATTTTGTGTTGCTTAGACATCTAGAAGGCTTATATTATTATTAATCAAAACGGATTGGTTTTCTATTATAAAGCCATGCATTTTCCATACTGTATGTATACCTATACTTTTTGAATACAGGTTCATACTACTTCTCTTTATACTATCTATGAAATATATTCTATCGATAAATATTATTCTTATATTTTTTTAGGGTAATTCATTTATGAAATGGATACATTACCGCTATAAATTGATAAATAAGATGAAGCCGCTCAACAAGGCCCGTGTTTTCGGAACTATTTAGAAATCAATATTGAGAAGTGTGTTACTTACAAAATACAATACAAGTAATATATAATTAATACAAGACAAGTTAAGAAAAGGTCTAATAAACAATTTATATTTGAAGAGATTTATAAACAGTATAAGCTTTAAAGTTTTAACTGATTGTATATCGTTGACTTCCTCAGAGGCTTATTTAATACATAATAAATATTTGTAATAGTATATAGAATGTATATCTAATTGAATTATATTATTGGCTGTAACATTATTGAGGCCATCGTGACGCAGGGGGAAATCGTCTAACTGTAAACACGATTGGTCCGATTGTTCGTGGGTTCGATTCCCAACCTAGTGAATGATTATATTTGAATAATTGTCATTTTTCGCTCTGGTAAGACAAATAGCGGCATTGACTTTCGTCAATTAACAACAAATATATTGATTTTCAGTCGTGAACTGGAGAACAGAGTGCCTAGATACTAGTTCCTTTCTGCTATACGAGTAAAAGCGTGAAGTTGAAATTAAAAATATATTTTTTTAACACGACTGCTCTTTATCTTTCTCTGTCTAACCATCGTTTCGTTACAATTAACCTTGCAATGGGCTTAGAAAAATCGCCGCGTAGTCTAACAAACGAGGAATTAATATCGGGATCCCAACCATTTATATAAAGTTCCCACTTTCTATTCTGTACGACAACGGCCCTTCCGCCCTTAATAATTATGCATCAAGATAAAAACTTTTTGTTTGCATAAGGCTCATTCTAAGGCAGGTATTAGCCGTTTTAGGATAACGATGTTTTACTAATGAGTTAATGTTCATTTAATTGTTAATTAACTAGTCTGTGCACTTAAAGTGTACATTCTATACAGCATGTTTAAATTAAGTGAAGTCTAATTTAACTTTTTGAACACGATAATTATAGTGCCCGGCTTCACTTTTGTGCGCATACGAATTAAATTTAAAAAGGGAAGCTCACGGGCTCGCAAGGTTAAATTGACTCGGACTGCACATATATGCTGACTGTACTTCGATACATCTATTGTTTGTAGATTTTGTCTTCATTCGGCAGAAAATTAGGAACTTTATTTATTTCCATTATGGTTTGATAAGAAAAAGTGCGGTGTTATTTTTGCCAATAAACAAACAGTGCCTGTAAAACGAGTAGTAAGCGTAGAGCGGAGACTCTTACCACTTAGTTAGTTTCACGTTTTTTCCTGCACAGCCAGAGATAACAGACAAGACATACTATTCACCACTTTTGACTCGAATTAGAGAGATTTAGAATATGAAAATAAATCTATTTTCTGCAAATTCAAATTCAATCATACTTAATCCATCTAATTATTTGGCTTCGTATATATCTCTATGACGACGATGACTAATCTATGTCGATAACGACGAGCTCAATTATATGCTATGTTATGATCGGATCTTTAAAGCATATCGAAGGCTTCGACTTCAATAACTACTTTTGGTAAATAGACGTCAATTGTAAATATTAAAAAATAACCATACGATTTATTCTATTGACATTGTCGTAGTGCAGTGGGAAAGCATTTGCTTTTTACATAAATTTCAGTTCAGTTCTATACTAATGACGGTTTACATATTCCCTATATTACATATAGTGAAGTGAGTATGGCAAAACTAAAGGGATTGCGATGACAGGTTCATTAATAATTATTTTTACTTGAGTATTACATCAAGAATATTTGTAGAATTATTAGTTGTACGCAAAAGAAAGACAACTAACAATTCTTTAAATAATTGATAATATGTATAGGAATGTCATTGGTAGTCCCTGAAACTCAAATAGCGTCCCCTATGATTTTAAAATTGATTTTTACAGCTAAATGGCGAGTGTAGTGCATCCATCTGTTAAGCATTTTTAAAAGTAAAAGAAAATTAATAAACCGATCATTTCAGATTATCCACATTTAATTTGAATTTTAATGCTTAAATAAAAGTAATTAAATTAAACGATAAATAGATATTTGATTACCACATAGGTTGCGCAGACTCACAGTCTAAAGTAGCGACATCTACATAATTGTGCAGGAATTACATCAAAGGAATTGAATTCTCATATAAGATCATGTTTCAAATAATTTAAGCAAAAGTCAATAGATGTCGTGTATTTTATTTTAGTTGCAAATTGATTATTCTTATTTATTGAGAAATTGTAAACATTTATTTCTTATCTTGTCAAATCAAGTAATGTCAAATTTGAGATAAAATAAATTTTCAAATATATTGCAATTAATATAATAATGGCAATCATAGTGTGTTATTTAATACTTAAACCATCTAGTAAAATATTTGCACTAGCGATGAGCTCGCGGTTTCGCCTGCATAAACTGTAGCTGTTTCGTATTTTCGGCGACATTTTCATAAAACAATGAAATTCCTGGAAAAACTTAAAAAAAGTTAGAAAAAAATGATACTTTCGCATTTATAATCAAAGTATGATTTGCTTATTTTTGCTGACTGTGGGACGATGAGGGAAAAACGGTAAAAAAATGCTTTCGTAATACTTGTACGCCCCCAAAGTCATCTGGTATATACTGTACATTTGTATTAACTGAGTATTACATATATCTAATACGTATTTTATATTTGAAATTTACATACAAAATTATTACAATACATGTTTGCAGAATGCAGAGTCATTTCATATAAAATTGAATACCCCAAATTAGATAAATACTTTAAATAGCGTATGTGTGCCGTTTGTATCCACTACGACCTAATTACGTGACAAGATAATAGCGATTGTTAATTAACTGATTAATTAGCTTTATTTATCTAATATTACTGTGATTGAAATGTCAGTGTTTCAGAATTGTGGTTTACGGTGGATACAGTTACCTGGCGCTTATTTAAGTTACAGCCACATACTTAACTTGTTATTAAATAAGCTTGTTGATGGAATTTTAGATTGCTTTAATTAGACAGTCTTCCCATTTGTAAGACATAAGTTGGAATTAAAATAAGCATAGAAAAGAAAGTATAAGAGTTTATAAAATATTTGCTTTATATTCTCAATTTTTCCTGAGTATAAAGGACGGAGAGAATATAGTGTCATTACTCTTCTGTTTCCAAAATTCGCCCAAAATATAGACTTTTCGTGTTGAGTGGTGGGCACGCAACGCCGCGCTTTGTCTTAGGTACCACTATGGTAAAATAAAAATAATTGAAATATAATCATTCCTCCGAGGGGAATCAAACTCACAACTAATCACGTTTATAGGCAGACGCTACTTCCGTTCACGATGATGATGCCTATTTTATTAGATTGATTAATATTTAAGCTGTTATTCTATTAGAACGACTATTGTAACACTACGCAACGAGTTGCTAAAATCATATTGACAAAAATACCAAAATAATAGTAACTCTTACAAAGAAAGGTAGGCAGAGAGAACCTAGTCTTTATTTTAGCAGAGGTGTAAAATCAAAATAATGAAACTGAAATCAATTACCCAAGTGAAAATCGAATCTATAACCAACACTGTTCCTTAATCGATAAATGAGTTCTTGCTTATGTGCAAAAAATATTTAACAAATTAATTTGCTCGGTTTTTGTGGTAGTACGATAACCGCTACGAGTTTAGTACTTGTAGTCGCTTAAAAATAACTTAAAAGACAAAAAAGGTGTCTCGGATTAAAATTTACATGTAAAATATTTGTTTTTGAGGCATTGTAGACTACTCCAACGAACATTTGATATGTAAATAGGTGATCCCTAGAATTGTGAATTGTCCGAATTTACAAGCTGGCAAGTATCTTTGGGTCGAGTTGAGTTGAGACAAGGCGCGGCGTTGAGTTCCACCAATCAATTTGCATTGCCTCGAATTCGGGTGGAAGGTGGTAAATGCAATGTCTTAACAAAAACTTGTTTACTTTGTCTATGCTATTGCTATGCGGGATAAAGCATTATGCTCAACACTAAATTAAGAAAAAATGATATTTAATATAACCTTGTATTCAAAATTTTCAATTTAAAAATCTTCTTAAGTTGCTATATCAATTATATTTTGAATCATGTACCAAATGTTGGTCGAAATACCTACTAATTCATAATCACGGCACTTACGGTTAATGTATTTGAACTCTTATTATATTATTTATTTTGTTTAGAAGAAATATGGTGTCAATCACGAAAACTTTCTTCTGTCTCTGTCACATTGTGTTCTGTAAATTAGCTATGATCAGCTAGGTCAAATGTCAGGGCAACAAGAAATCATACGCCATGCTCTTTATAGTATAGGAGCAGGGCAAAAAATTATATTATGAATAACTTATAAGGAAGCCAACAATTGAAGTTGTAAATTACACTTAAATGTACACTTAAATAATTACACATGATAATATTTTTAAAACTTTTTTAAGCATTTACAGACTAATTTAATATACTTTATACAAAGAATAAAAAAATAGAAAATCGTTGCCCATTAACGCTCTAGATTAGTAGCTTCTAGGTTAGGTTTTTTTCCAAATTCGTTGATATTAATTGTTTTACTGATTCAAATCGTAAATAGAGTATGGCAACTGGAATGTACGACGGTACTGACTCACTGCTGGCCGCCGCTGCCTCCTAGACAATTTGCCGATGCCATTTTCTCATTTAACGAACCTCGAATTCACCATAAATATAAATCAAAGTACACGGCGCATATTCATTTTAACTTTATAATCCATACAAAGTTCATGTATTACAAACTTTTCTCCTATAAATCATTTTTTGTAACCATGTCGTTAGTCTCAGTTATTTTGTTTGCAATTTTACTCATACATTTTGTGAAATCCGATATTTCAAAAGAGCAAGTTGCGAACGTGACGCCGTCAATGAAAAATTTCAAAGAGTATATGACGAAAGTGATAAGAGAGCAGAGTGCCAAAATTCAGGTGCTACTCAAGAAAATACAATTGAATGCTGAAATGGTATTGAGGAAAATACGAGATATGAATCAGATTCCTGAAAAAAGTAAAGTGAAAGCGTCAGATGAATTGAATCGTAAAATCGTTAACACTGAGTACCAAATTGAAGCTCCTGTTACAGGAAACAACGAAAATATTGTAAAGAAGACAACAAGCTCTAGAAGTTTTGGCAGTCATTACACTAGCACCGGATTTGGAGTAAGCGCCTCTGCTAATTACGCACCGACCTATCATCATCATTCTATAGGTTTCGATCCAATAAACATTGTTGTTTCAATGTCGCTTTTGTCGTTTTTATTGCAAGCTTTACAAGGATTGTTGTCCCGAGCAAGATTACCAACACCCGTAGTTGAGGGTAGAAGCAAAATGAATGAAGATTGGTTCAAGAACTTAGAAAAGAAACACCTATATAGAGATGAAGAAATTTCAAAGAGACAGTATCGCAAAAAATATTACTAGACAACGGACATTTCTATCCTGTGTTTAAATTCAATTAAGAGATGTCGAATAATTGAAAAGATCTCAACATTGTACACGTAGAAGAAATTTTCACCTCACATTTTTAAACGACTTTGTTTTTATTTGCGGCCTTTACTGTCCAAGTAACTACACGCTTAATATATATTATATTTGAAATTCACATGTTTCATGGATTAGACTTTCCAACCAGATATTTTGGAATTACAATTTAATATGTTGAGGCAGGCAGAGAGAAGAAAGACAACGTCCTTCCCCAAACGTCCTCACGCTTTGTACGTGCCATTTCTCCAGTATCTTAAAGGTCAACTGCGGTTTCATTTAATTCCAAATGTCATAACATTATTAAGTAATTGTCCTTGTCTTTCATCACTTTTCAAGTGAATTGAAATACACTTTTATGAATGAAATTATATATTTAAATACTTTACATCAGAAGAGATTGTAAAAAAATGGTAAGAATCCTATAATTTTTACTCGTGGTAGTATGTAATCAATTTATTTATTCTCTTGAAGGTGTTACAATATATTATAGATTTGTTAATAATTCAATTAACTTCTGAGGGATTCCCTTAAAGCTTGCTGTTGGATCGTGAAACGATAGTACTTTCTACATATGTATGTATGTGAGGCTGGTCTCATTGAGGCCACAGGTTAAACACATTAGGTTAAAGTATATAAAATAATAACAAAAAATTCAACATATAACATATTTTAGTACACTATTTATGTTGCACATGATGTATATTGTTAAACAATAAAAAATTACAATACCCCAGCGATAAATTGTATTTCGTTCCCCTAATCTCTTTCTACTTACTGTAATTGCAGTTCATGTCGCATGGCATAATTTTCATTTCGTCTAGTGTTTTACGACTCATGAAATGAAAGTTATTTACAAAGTAAATTGCTCTTGAAATGTATTCATGAATTCGTATTCGTGGGTTGTCAGTTATTTTAACCTTCACCCATACTCGTTATATAGTTAAAGACCAATTATTAGAACACTGCCCAATTTTCCAATATTTTTCTTTCTATTCAATTTAGTCATTAAGCGCGGAACTCAACAACGCGCTTGGTTTTGAACGTAGCTTGCCACTTGAGCCTTTCATTTACAATTACCTGTATCATAATTAATGTCGACCTTTGCTATCTTATCTGAGCAGGTTTTCAATTTTTTTCTCATATTATAAATTGGGTTGGTTGTCTCACTGCAAACGCAATTGGGCGTGGGTTCGATTCCCACTCAGAGGAATAATTATATTTAGATTATTTTAATTTTTCTGCGCTGGTACCTACGACAAAGCGCGGCGCTGAGTTTCGCCACTCAACCCGCAACGTCTCGAATCAGGACGCCAAGTGGAAAACGGAGTGACTGACACGACATTATTACATGTAGGTTGATTACCTGGTCAAAATTAGGAAGCTCCTCGTATATATTACTGACATAAAGATATGTCGAAATTTGTTTACGCATAAGCAAATTGCGCCATATTTTTATAACAAGTTAAAACTCAAAACAGCATAATGAATTACTAATAATAGGTCTTACTTATTAAACAAAAAAAAGTTAAGTACAATGCAGATGAAATATTTATAAGCTTTAATAACTTATACCTAATATTAATTTGACTAAAAATAATCTATATAATCATTTTATAACAGTACATAATACGAACTAAATAATGTTTCATTTCTTAACTCATTTGGCAACTTATAAACAGATAGAAATATATATACAAAAGATAAAAAGTAGATTATAAAGGCTCCGAATTCATTTTTGCGGAGTCTGTTTTATTCAAATTTATGGTAAATTAAAATATATTTACACTTATTATTTGGAATAAAACATTAGTTGCAAACAATACTTTGTCGTAACTCATTAAAATGCAGCGCATAACTGTTTACCAATAAAACCACTAGTTTTTGTATTTATGAAAGTTAAGAAGTGGCTTGTTGGATGGCGATATCTTCAAATCATCAGTCACTTTATTTATTATATACTAGCTGTGCCCGCGACTTCATCCACGTGGAATTCTTAAATAAAAGTTGCCTAATTTACTCCTTATTACATCAGCTATCTGCCAGTGAATGTAATGTTAAAATCGGTCCAGACGTTCCAGATTAGTCGGAACAACAGACAGACAAAAATTGTAAAAGTGTTACTTTGGTAAATATATTTCAGTAATTTTAAATATTAAAATTACTGAAATATATTTACCAACAGACACTCCCATTTTATTTAATTGTATAGATAATTATAAATTACGTGATTTAGTGAAATTAAGTGGGAATCGCAATGTCAAAGAAGGCGACTCGAATTGAATTTTGTGAATCGAGTAATTTTGCTACGTCACTCGCGTTTTCAGTTGTGAGTCATTCGAGTTGCAAGTCTGTAATTCGAGTGACATTTTAGTAATTTTAAGCAAAATAGTGCAAATATAATTTACTTTTTTAACTAAATACCTATATTAAAATAGTGTTATTGTCTTGGATATAGTGCTATGAAATATGATGTATATATACACATTATAATACTTTTGACATATTATTTATTTAAGTAGCTAATAAATACCTTCCTAAGAAGTAGAAATAAATAAATTTTCGTAAATTGATGACGAATAATACTATGTAATTTCAATAACCAGTCTATTAGTTTGTACCAGGTCAGACTGTAATAGAATTTTGTTAACTATCTATCGCTAACAATATTTCAAGGTCATATACAAATAAACAATTTATAAAATAAATCATAAAAAACAACAAAAAGTTTCGTCAGCAGGTTAGGTGTTAGGTACAGGAATATTTATTTCGGTTCTCAATTTTTTACCTATATGTATTACGCCGGGCGTAGTCAATATGAAACATCGGACGTAAATATCCTACAAAAATACTATTCATCGTTGCCGATCTGTCATATTCCATTAAAAATAACTTCAAATCTCTAATAAAAGTCAAATCTCTATTTTTTTGTAATAAACCTAAGCAACGTTCAATTCGAATATTAAACTTATTTAATAAAATGCTATTTTAAGACAAATTGATATCATATTTTTTTAATAAAGTAATTTAAAAACTAACTGTGTCTGCGACTTCATTCTTATTCATTTGATATCTGCCAGTAAAAAATCTCATCAATATCAGTCCAGCCGTTTCAGAGACTAGCCAGAATAAACAGACAGGCAGACAGACGGACAAAAATTGCATATGCATGTGTTTTTTTTATTTATGTGCGTGAGTGCATTTAGTAAAAAGCGGTTTTAATATGACAAATATACACTCCAATTTTATTTATTTGTATAGATTACTGTAGATACAATGAAATTCTAATCACAAATTGAATTAGCTGCATTGTCTCGAAATGACGTGTATTTTACATTATATAGACTAATGTTCAATCAATCAATTTTCTTACAATTTAAAGTGCGGCAAACTACAAGATGCAAATTTAAACCTGAACCGTTTCTTTTTGGTTTGTACTGGCGCGACATAAATAAGTAAAATAGAGTCTCGGTTACTCGAGTGCATAGAGATTCGAGTAATATTTATTTTCATTCGAGTACGAACTTAACAAATTCACTGCAGTGACTTGAGTAAAAATAGGACTCGAGTCGCATCACTATAGTAGATAACTATGTATCTATGTAAAATCTGATAAGCACTAATCTGGTTGCGATTATAAAAAGCATACTGTCACATTTTTTAAGCAAATTTAGGTTTTTTTTAATATTTTTGAAGTGTTATTTACACACTTTCTTATCTTTACACTTTTTATTACTTACGACTTACTATTAAGAGCATAGCACATTCAAAGGTATGTTACATTCAAAATTAAATATTACAATGAAAAATAAGCCGAAAGCATTGTCATATGAAAATTATGTTTTATTTTATTCATATATGAATTCACGTACAGTAAAACTAAAATTTATTAGAATTTGCAACATATCAATGTTAGCTTATAAAGGTTTTTAGCAAAAAGCCCCGTATTATCCCTGTCTAATAGCGGCCGACAGTGATCCTACTTGAACCCGATAGTAATCCATCTTTTATTATTTCCATAAACCATCCTAGCTCATCCGCTAAACATTAGCTATCTATTCGGGTTATTAAATTAATGTTTTAGGTTACAAATATAAATTTCAAAAGTATTTATTTTGGTATAAAACAGTAGGTTAGGTTTGGTTGTAAGTATATATTTTAACTTCGTATAATTTACAAATATAGACAAAATATAATCAATTAATTTCTCGTAACACAGTCAAGAGAATTGCTTGTGTAGCGGAAGCTAACTCCGAGATTTGACATATTCTTTTTACCCTTGCATTTTTTTCAATTTCCATACAACGACGCGATCGGAAGCAATAAGTACTAAAGGCCCTTGCCAAAAGACCCACACTTACGTGGACACAGTCTTATTAATTACGAATGTAGATGGTGCATTCAGAATGTCGTCAACAGTTTAAATATTCTTAACATTAATTTACATTTTATTGAATAGACTACGGTGTCCGAAAGCAATAAAGTCAATCACAAGACGCCTGACAATCTACAATTACGGAGTATCGGCACGCGCCATGATTCAGCCATTATTTGCCGGAACCGAAACTATGGCCGGAAATTATTTTTTTTGCTGAAACTGACTGAAACCAAAATCAAAAATTAATCTTCGGTCTGACACTACTATATTCATAAGATCAGGATAATAATTCATATGTCTTTAGCTTACCAGCAAAAAAAGAAATGTTCATACTATATCTTCGTCTGAGTAAAGTTTTAAATTTTGAGGGGCAACTAACTTCTGAGTTAGGGAAGAGATTCGTTATAATCTTACTTTGCGTGATTTAAGTTCCTGTAAACATTATTCACAGATGAGCGCCGCTTGTACCGAATTTTCGTCTATATCTGCATAGGGAAACAGGTCAAGTGCGAAGCGTTTGCTTGAAAATATGCTGGAAAATATTAATGAAATCAGCCACAAATTTCGAGCACTAGAGTTGGCTTTTACTTTACAAAGACCAGGTTGTTATATGATTTATGTATTTTTGTGATTCGTTAAGATTTAAATTCATTTTGAAATATTTAATTTTTATAATTAAACGACAGCAGACAGATAAGCTAGTAGTGACGTAAAATAAAGTTCATATAAGTAAATGTAAATATTTTTATGAAGAGAAATGACGTAAGCTTTCCAACTTCGCTTTCTTTTCATTTCCAATTACTCACCTAATACAGAGAGTAAAGTATGTATTGTGATTTTACGATGCTGCAGATAATATAAATTATAAAAAATATAATTCAATTAAAGTTATGAGTAACTCACTTGTTCAAATAAGTGCAATAAAATATTTGGAGCGCCTGTCTAAATTATAGTGCAATAGAAAACTAAATAAAATTGCGGAAACAAATTATCAGGCACTTTTATATATCAATATACTGTGGATACTTTACAAAAAATACGAATAACTGTTGTATCGTGAAATTTAGCAATACTTACGTGTATTTGAAGTTAGTTTCAATGTAATGTGTTTTTGTCGTAATGTAATATGTTTTTCAGAAGCAATAAATATATCAATTTTGGACAAATAGAGACCACATTAGTGAATAAATACTTAATTTATGCCTTTCACCAATTAAAACGTTAAATACCGCAACTAAACGCCTTACTTTATCTACTTCATCATTATCATCGGTCTATCTCCGTTTACTGTCAGGCATAGGTATCTCCAATTGGTCTATCTACTAAGGTAGACTTTCAATCCCTATTTTTCTAATTCTTGCGACTCCGACCATGACTGGTTCTCTGTCAGATCAGATAGTTTAGGATTCGAGCCCACATATATACTGCAAGTATTACAGCTTTACAATTATCATTTTGTAAGAGTTATTGTGCTAATTTAATCTTTCAACGCGATTGTTATTTGTTCGATCCCCATATGAAGGAATAACGTACGTATTAGTTAGTCTAACTGTTCAAATATATATCAACAACAGAATGGATTCAGTTATATCTTTGAAAATAAGAAAAAATGTCCACCCCTTTACTGTCGCCGAGCATTACAACAAATGACAGCATTGTGTTTCTTTTAACTTGTTCCGGACAAACTCGGAGCTTTTAAATTTCAATTTCACATTCACACATTAACAATGGCTCTGTCAGAAAAATCAACACCGCGAACTAAAACCCTTTGATATATTAATTTCTTTATGCGATTTCTTAATTTAATATTCAGCTGCTCTACCTTTTGACTCGTTTGATAATTTGACAGTTAGTTGACATGTGAAAAAAAACATATAATATAACATTGTTATCTTAATCTGTCGAATGGCCACAAATGGGGATTAAAGGATTTTGTACAGGTAAGACGGACTCCCAACGACGAACCAGTTAAATTACTAGTGTCATTTAATATTTCGATAGCCTATCCGGTATCCGTCTAAATTCTCAGTGGGTGGTTAATTTAAATGTTAATTCACATACGCATAATATTATATTAACGAACTAAAATAACATTATAAGAATTAAGTAAGTTTTTTAGTTTAACTGCCATGTTTGTATATCTATAGTGATATCGTATTTCCACAACAAACTATGGAACTATCTACTGGTCTCTGTACTTTTACTTTTGAAAGTCTGTGTGAAACGGTTTAATTCGTTTCATGGTTCTCTTTGCTAATTTCGAAGTAGTTAAAATTAATTACATAATGTAATTATTATCTTAGCCTAAATAAACGTATATCTTAGTAAGTCTATAGGAACCTTTTCCTTCACAAATCTATTTTTTTATAATAAATAGGGAAAAGTATATGACAGCCATATTATTTAACAAGGAAATTAAAATAATTAAATTGCAATGTATATATAAATAAATAATTAATTAATTAACTGTAGATGTTACTTTAATCTCCTTTCGTTTTTATTTCCTATACCTGCTTTGTGGATTAGGGTATAACGAACTTCCCTTATTTGGACACATGTCACTAAAGGGGTATATAAAAGACCTATTTGGCAACCTTAATAGTAATCTATATTCAAATATGACGGTATGAAATTTGTACTACCAATCTAAACATTCATTAGTAAAATTTATAAATTCTTTTCAACTATCCCTCCCCCTAGTTAAGCGCTTTAGCTAATTACATAAAACATTTCTAGCACAAAGCTTGCATATTGCCTCATCCCTAGTATACATTCGTGTCGAGATGCTCCCCTTTGCATATATTTCGTTTGATCTTTGAAGCATCTAGTAATACACTGTGTGCCAGTTGTACCAATAAATTTATATTAAAATATAATATATACATAATTACATATATATAATATGTGAAATATTACGTTTCATTTTATGAATATGTGGTGCTATTGCCGTTGATGTGTATTATATTAGCATATTAAGTTTTGTTATATGTTTAAAAATTATGTGCTTACAGATTTATTATTATTATTTTTTATATACTAATAATATTTTTCTTATATAATAAAGGCCACTTTCTTAGAATACATTTTATTACATGCGCCTGTATAAAATCTCGAAGTAGTCTTAGATCAGATTAGGTTAAATCAGGCGTTAGATGATGTACGTTTATATATAGATTTTTAATACATTATTAAATCTATGAGGGTCTACCAGCCCTCACATCAGTATTTAAAGTTAAATAGAATATTCACATCCAGGCATAAACTAATATCTAACTGTCGTCGTTCGAGATACACTCCACAGATTTTATTTTAGTACAGTCAATAAACATTGCATTAATGAGTTTAAGTCTAAGTAGTGAACCAAACGTTAGTTTGTCTAAGTGTCCTATCAATTGTGTACTAAAACTAAATACATATTTACATAAAACTAAAGCTGAGATATAGCTTCACACTTTATTCTGCATACCAGGGTAGGCAGAGATAATCTAGTGCCTTGACACTCCTTCTGCCTCTTTCCGCCCGAATTCGAGAGATTCCCTATTGAGTGGCGGAAGTCAAAACTGAGTTTTGCCTTACCAGAATATATAATTTATATAACTTATGTAGAGCAAAGTAGCTTTAAAACCTTATATCACAGTGTCTTGAACACATAAAAATATTGTACATGTTTTTTCATTATGCAAAGTGTAATACATTGGACGCCTAATCTCAACGGCCAAGTTATTTCAATTAACGTTCTCTACTTAAGGATCACTATTAAAAAAAATATTCTAAAAAGGTCTTAAGATTTAAATGGCATAAAATTTTACACGACATGCCTTGCTAATCCGAACCGGCTCTCTACCTAATAATTTAACCGTGACACCGTCAAAGGCGACACTCGAGACGCACTTGTCTATTTGTAATTGAATATGAAAATCTGTCGAGCTACACGAGAGTTTCGGGTCGGTTAGAATAATGTATTCATACTGGAAGTACATTCATGTAATTCTTCAGTTTTGGAATAGTGCCCTAAGTTTAGTATGAAAATAAATTATAATTTAATTTAATATAAATGATACCTATGAAAATTGAGTTAAAAAATATTTATGTCAATATAATTTTTGATTGGAAATAGTTTCCAAGCGTAAAAGCTATGCAAATTCAAGAACCTAAATTGATATATTTACTTAACAAATCTATCTAACAAATTAATTACTACTATAATTAAATTAATAAATAGTTTTAAAATGTATATAACTTTTGTTTAAGACAAATTTGACTTTTTCGTAATTACAATTCTGTAAATGAAATTCTTTACTTCGTAATGCTTGCAGCTAACATTTAAAATTACTGACAATAAAGATAATCTGAATCCGTAGAAAAATAGACCTATTTAACATACGTATATTAGAATAATAAAAGCTAAAATTAAAGAAACTTACGCTAAAAAGTAAAAGTGTTTTCCTTCCAGTAAATTCTAAGCTCTCGACCACTTCTGTTAGGGAAAATCTTGTAGTGAGCATCGGCTCGTTCACGTCTAGAGACGGGGAACGATGAATAAAATGCGAGGTGCTTTTTAGTGAAATTTAATTTTTATAAATCGTCAGCCCCTTTAGGAGAGCATTTGAATAACAAGTCGAGTGAAGTCCTCCTCACTTGTACATTTGAAATATTTTAAAGAATTAATGCTATATTAACATATTACTCTAAGCTTACTTTCTTTCCGGCTCAAAAGACTAGAATAAAAAATATTTTGACACTTGCATAAGCACTTTATGTATAAACTAATTTTATTTCTGCGTTTCTTAAATAAGAAAAATATACGGTGTTTACTCGATGTTTATGGAAATCTTTATCGATTTTATCAAAGAATGTGTTAGTCGAGAAGTTGCCGCAGCGCAGAGGGACCTCTGATTGTGAATGCGAATGTTGTGGGTTGTGCTCCGCCATGCCAAGTGTCAAGCTGTTCTTTATATGTTAATAATTGGCATCGGTAACACTTTAGATCTAAGTTCATCTAGCTAGAAGATTTATTATGCCTATCAGCTAATAGACATAATAAAACAAGGATACAGGAGCTAAAATTATATTTTGTGCTGCTATCAAAATATCGCAGTTGGCCTGAACTCAATTAAGCTTTTAAAATGTTGCTTCTAGATAGTACCAAATCTGCAGCTTTGATGTCTTCCTTTAGCGATTTTCGACTTGAGTCGCTCGTGTTTTCATTAGGGCCAAAAAAAGAAAATTGCATGAAACATAAAAGATCGAAGGTCGTTCTATGATTGTGAGCACTTTGATCCTTTATTTAATTATACTTAAAGTTGTAAAGTTCAATTTTTTTCTTATAATTTATTCAGTCCTTTAATATTTAATAAGGATATCATGCCCGAGTAGGTTGTGTGCAAACAATGATAACCATTTTTTACGCAGCAATAGTCGCCTCGAGTTTATAGGACGATTGGCGGCGCGGGCTCTATAAAATACCAATAATTGTTATCTCAGCAATCCACCCGTACAAAAGGCTCCGTGCGTCCCAACCAGTAAGTTATTTACTTTCAAACGGTTCCCAGGTTTATATCTTTTTTGGTTGAGTCTCGAATAAATGCGGTACAATAACAATAAAGTAGGATTTTGCCACAGATTGCTGACATTTTCCTCGAGACGAAGGAAAGATATAAAACAAGCCCGAACTCTTATTAAAAAAGCTTTGCATACACCCAACAAAGTGAACGGTACCAGGAAATACACTACGAGGATACATTGAAAAAGAAAAATGGGTCGAGGCGAAGATATATGGTATCCAATCAACATCAATGCGTAAGCTATATGTAACACACTCAGTTTCGGCGACAGAAACAAAGTATTTTCTAGGTTTTTTTTTCATGACATTGAACAAAGACTATTGCACATTGTTTAATTCAGCAACTAAATTCTTAATTAATTAATTGGTAGATGAGTGTCAGTACTACGCCGCGTGTTCAAACTTCATATATCATATCTCATGTTATATGTTTAAACAATTCAGATACTTCGCTGTAGGTTAATATAGAAGTTGTCAAAGTGGTCTTGGCACAATATTAGTACGTCGGCAGGCCGCAAGTTACGTATTTAGTTCACAACTTTCCAGACACACGATCAATTGTTACCGAATTTAAACAACCGCAATTCCCTAACGTGTCCCGTCTAAATTTCCACCAATTGTATAATTTATTGCCAATGAACCGCACACGGTCTCTTAATACGTTCCAAGCTAGGAACATGCAACGGCTGTAATATCCGGTGATTTAAGGAACGTCAGCGTTTATAGTTGGTAGTGGTATGCCATATTCCAATTTGCTAAGTCACGAGTGGAAATAATAATTTAATTATTAGATATGTTGGCGGTCTGTAAAGCTTTTTGGGATACAAATTATTATGTGATTTATATAAATAAATATGACACTCATTACATTATGCATTTTTAATCAAATATTACCCATGTAATAGCACTAAGTGATATATCAGTTGATTATATTAATAAATATTGTATAAAACTTGTTTATAAATTTTGTAATAATTAATAAGGCTACCGTAGAAAATTGATCATGAAATAAATGTAACTCACTTGAACTTATCCTTTTCTGTAGGCATACTTTTTGACTTGCTATAACATTTAGATTAGGACTAGTTACGACAGAACTGCTTTAGAAATATATAAATATAAAAATATACGATCCATACATATTAACTAGTTAATACAAATGGAATAAATAATAAATTTAGTAAAATATTTGAAGTCTTTATGGCCATGGCCCAAATAATATAATTAACATAAGCATACAAATACGAGGTATGCCCAGTATTTTAATTTTCACCAAACAAACGGGTATATAATTAGCGGTCGTGTCGAAGTATCACATACTAATGGCTTTTTTACTCAAGTTCAGTGCGACAGGGTAATAGCATAGCTGTACGCGCCTTATTATGAACTGAATCACGATTATACCCTACGGACATTTGGTGCTCTTGTAAGATCTTTTGTATTGGTTTTTAACTTCTACTGCTATTAAAAAAAAATTACGTACTAGTATTATTATTTATTTACAGCTTCAAGCTTTTTCCCATATAGGCATAGTAGGCAGCCTACAAACCGTTCCTGAAAAATCTGAGACATTGCGTATTGCGTTGTGTTATTAATATATTTACAGATAATACAAGATTATTTTAAATATTTATTTGAACTCTATTATTTATCAAACATTGTTTTTTAAAAGTAGTTGTGGAAATACAATATTATTGATTAATAAACCAGAGGTGAATATAACATGTCAAGTCATTAATGTAATTTCGTGATATATATTAAATTACAGAAATTGCTAACATAGCTATAATAACTATAATAAGCCAATTGTAAATTATATATTTCATCCAAACAAAATGTAAATTAAAGTAGTGTTACATTTTTTAACATTAATAACTTCATCTCTATTTATTATTTCTATCTAATTGTATGACCTTTTCACATCAACGAAAGTAATGTATTAATTATAGTAATACATCATTTTTTTTATTTCTCTGTCTAGGCATCTTTCTAAGTCTATCTTAGTCCATTTGCTAATTTTGGCATCAAAATTTTAATTAATCGTTTATCCTTTCTCAAAACAATTCATAATATAAATTACAATTTACTAATGCCATACAAATTACTTTGAACTATATAAGAGATATTATGTCTAACAATCATATTAATAAATTATTTTGAGTGAGTTTTCAAGAGGCGAGGGTTCAAATCCCGCTGCGTTCAAATTTTTATACGTTTTCCAAATATGTCTTTTTTAAATATATATTTATCAAAATATAAGGAAAAGTAAGGGATTACTAAATAATGTATTGGGAGTCTCATACGAGGTTCCTAGTGAGTAGATAATTGCGCTTCACTTATAATTCCGCTAATAAGCCTTCAACGTCAAAACGAAGTGTATTGATTGACGGTGGGTATTTTTATGTAACAGTAATTAATCGTCAGATAGTGCTAGATCATCGCATCTTGGATGTGGATTGAAAAGATTACTCTTGAGATTATATATGAGTGGGTACATAGGAGTAGGTAAACAATAATTTCGGTTCTAATTTTAGAACTGTATGTAGTTTGGTTCCTATATGTTTTTTTTTAAATAATATGTATTTTTTTTATTTCAAGGCCATCATGGATGTGATTTATTTCACTGCTCTGGTGTATAAGAAAAAAAGAGAGCGGAGTGACGGAACGTATAAACTACTACCAAACGAAGCTATAAAAGAACATATAAACAAATCTTATTTATATGATTTATTTTCATTTATAGACATCAAATAGGAAATGATAGAGTAGAATCGAAGACTTTATGCCTAGAAGAAAACAGGTCCTCAGTACAATACCAATACAAAACTCCATTCGTATAAACGCCCACTCTTTATACCTTGAATATAAAAGTAACATAAATCAAATTACATACGCAGTAATTAAGAGAGGCAACTCTTCGCGGTACAGCCAATAAGTTCCTTACGCAGTATAATAATATTTTATCCTGGACCATTTATAATAATTACATCATACTGACGAGGCCATTAATATACTATCAATGTTCGGAATTAAGTAAACTATGGAGTCGGAATTTCAGCAAATAGATTTATACAAAAAAAATATGAAGAATTATGGTATTTACATTATTGTTATTACTTCACTCCGGTAACCAACAATGAGGCAAGGCAATGAGTTCCGTTACGCAACACACAATGTCTCAGAATGTCAGTGTCATATTAGGTTCTCTGTACCTACAATAAAAAAATCAATGAGTCGGTAAAAGTCTAGTACATGGTAGTAAAAATAGTTAAAATTATGAGATATATGGTTAATTTTATCGTTACAAATTTCTTCACTGTCAATATTGTAAGGTAACGTTGAGATATAATTATTCACTTTTATATTGCTGATACACATTCCTCGTATTTTATGAAATATGACTATAGGCATAATGAATTTCTGTCGATGTTTGTGGTTTTAGTAGAAGGAATAAATAAGCCCCAAGTATTATTACAATTTAAAGCGCTCCAGTGCAAACTGTGCGCAAATGTTGTCAAATTTACAAATTAAAGAGATTATTTTTTGTAATCACATCTTTAACCTACAAAAACAACTCTGTAGTTGTTTTTTAAAGTTATATTTATTTCTTACAACCAAATATATAAAGCACCCAAAAGCTTAAGTCATATTAATAAATTATATTAAAATTTCAAATCCAAATTAAATTTAAAGCGTCGCCCATCGTCAATCTCGTGCCAAAAGTAAATCCTTTAACGACTCCGGTCAAATCTGTCCTATCAGACACGGCTTTAAAAAAGCCGGCTCTAAAATGTAACTGCATAGCACTATAAAATACGTCAGCGTGAATCCCCGGGGATAAAATTTGGCTAGAACGCCGCTTTTAGATGTTTATAACATACGCTACGAAAAATCAAAAAAATCACTACCTTTATTTGGTATTTAGTGTTCGTTGTTTCAAATTGTGTTTATATAAACGTTATCGTGGCAAAGTCGGTCAGAGCTTATGTGTAGATTCGATATCTGTTAGTTCAATTCCCACTTGTGTGTATGATTATTCGGATATGGATATGGATATCGAAACCCGGAACCTGTCAAAACACTCAGCTCTCCACTTTCCGCCCGAATTCGAGACATTGTGTGTTGAAATGCAGATCTCAACGCCGCGTCTTTTCTTTTTCATCAGAGCGAAGGAAAGAAAATTATTATTCCTTTAAAGAAATTTTTTATTCGAGGCCTACTTATGTAGGTCTCGAATAAAAAACAAAACAAAGAAAAAAAAATACGCTTATGAAAATTCTATAATAATTCTTAATGTAACTACAACCTGTAATATACATACTGATACTTTCACAAAAATCTTTATATCACTTACATTTTGATTTAGTTTTACTTGACCTTATGAATTAATAATGATTATATAAAAATTATAACATAACGAATAAAATACAATTTGTTCCTCAATTCTAGGAAACCAATGTAATGTCGGACATGTTCGGTAAAAGGGAAATTAAAATGAAACAAAATACACAACTTGAAAACAAGTACAGTAATATTGTCGAGCATTAATCGTGAAACATTTCTCGTAACAAAATACCAACGGCGAAAAGTACGTCGACATCGACTTTTTATCAGAACAAGACTAGACAGAAAGGAATCTCACATATTTCCTCAACTTTAGTGATCTAAAGCTTTTACTACATGTATATGGATATAAAATAAAATAAACACTTAAACGCGAACAAAACTACTTTGTGGGCCTGGATTAGAATTATTTAAGCAGTTATGGAAAGTGGAGAACGGAGTGTCTTGACAATAAGTTCTTTCTTGCTATACGGGTAAAAGATAGAAAAATTACAGTATAATTTATAAGGTTTGAGCATGAGACCATCAATCAACCTTCAATCTTCAACTTGAAGCTGTTTTTAATCATCCACCAGAATTCAGGACACTGCGTTTCTAGTTGCAGAACTCAAAGCCGAATCAAACTCACAACCATCTCGTTCACAATGAGACGTTGTCCCATTGCGCCACAGTGGCTTCTATAAAACACGAAATAAATCTACTAATCAGTAAAACAAATAATATTAACTTTAATATGAATATTCTGAAAACGTCTTTGAATTACAATAATTCTTGATCAGAATTACAAAATATTTTCGAAAGATGTTTTAAGTGTAACGAAGATTATGTTAGTAAGTTTCTTACTTTAAGTACTGAAAAGCAAAGGTTCTTTAAATAAATTATATTTCACCGAAGTGCTTTTTAACTTGTTGTATATTATATTTGCCAACTTTTAATATATATGTACATGAAAATATCGTCGTATAAGATCAAGTAGTAAAAGCAACAACACTAGTCTACAGCACAATTGAATTCCTTATTCTAGCTTCTTATAGCTAGCTACCTCACCATACCACTAACCCTATTGTATGAATACCACGAGGAAACTATGAATAAATTACAATAAATAAATAAATATAATAAATTTAAAGAAATAATATATTTATATATATTTTTAATATATATATATATTATAATGTGTGTGGGTAAAATAATTCAAATCATTAGGTAAATCAGACTAAACTTAAACTAATTTAACTTAGTCAAAATACACCTGAGGAAGTCATTATAAATTATAAATATCTCAAATATATGTAACTCAAAATTGAAACCATGAATTTGACAAACTGTCGTGTCGCCCGTATCAAATTGCGGGGGAACTCCAGGTAGAATGTGGGAGTGTCAAAAAAAAGTTGTCAAGACGGTTGAGTTGAGTGACGGAACTCAACGTCGTGCTGTCTTACCACAGCGGATAAAATAGTTTAAATATAACCATTCTGCCCTGAGTGGTAATCGAAGCCACGACCAATCACGTTTATAGTCAGATCGCATGCACTAAAATCGCCCCTATAAAAGTATCCTTTTAATAATATATTTTACGTATTGCTACTTGTGTGTGAATTTTAAAATGAATGAAACCTAACCACGTATGCAGCTTCATATAAATCTTAAATCACAATACTCGTTATCTTTACTCTTTAATTGCCCGCTTATTGTATAGTAGTGTTATCGTTTTATTAATTTTATATTAGCGCCCATAGAGTAGTAATGTACGTAGAAATAGCATGCATTCATTTAAAGTTACATTTTATTGCAAGATAACCCTGTGACGAAGAGAGCTCTGCAAATATTTCTTTCCAAACGTATGTGGGATTTGCAAGTTATAAAAGTTATATTATAATATAATTGACAAAGTTAATTTATTTAAATAAGTTGTTATTGTTGTTTGTTGTTGTCCAAAATACGAACTTAACCAATATTGCAAACATTTTGATTTGTATACATACAGTTTTTACAACTATAAATTACTTTAAACTATTATATTAATAAATAAGCAATAAATTTACGAAGCAAGCATCCAAAGCACTCAAAACGTATTATAATTACGTATTTACTAGCGAACTCCTCCCGATAAGTTCACAAATAATTTTATTATTTTACAAGTTATTATTATTGTTTTATTTATAACACTTCTACGATACACTCTTAGTAGGTATTGCAGCTATACGCAAAGGGCTTCAGCCAACCTGTTCTTGTTTGTTTTATAAATTTAATAAATATCCCCTCCCGTACGGCTGTAGAGCTTGTTAAATATTTCAATTTAATTACTCGCTCTTGTTAAAAATACAGTAACAGTCAATACAGAAATTTGTTTGTATAAAACGTTATTAATTATTAATAGCGCATGCATCTATAGATGTAACTTTTTTTTTTTACACCTCTACGCTTTTGCCCACTTAGCAGGGGTAGTCAGGGATAATTTAGTCACTTCTCCGTATTCGTTTCTCCGCTCTGGTAATGAAATCGGCTGATTTACGATATACGAGCATATGATTTTTTTTCTTGTATGACTGCATGCAATAATGGACGCAAATCCTTCTTGGGGTAAATTTGAAATCTATACTATTATAAAACTGTACATGTACATTCAACATATTTATGAAAAAACAATTTAGGGGGATGTAAAAATAGTAATAGAATATGATTTTTTTGATTTTCTGTTTGTCTGTTTGTACGCGCACATTTTTGTAGTTACTGGACTGATTTGAATGAAACTTTCTATAAACTTATATAAACTTTGTATACCTTTTAAACCTGGTCAGGTTTTAGAGTATAATTGATTTCGAAGAGTGGGGCATCTGATGTAGAACCATAATGGACCAGCAAAACTATAAGAAATAAGGAAATGGCGCATTATCCGTTGCAACATATAAATTAAAGATCTGGAACATCTGATGAAAAATCTTAAAAAAACGTAGCACCGTGACACGCATTTGCCGTTGACATTTAAAAATTCAAGATACGGGATCATGATAGTCTAGCTAAACTATTTTAAAATAGCCAAAGCTCCCTAACAAAAGCCGTTCAACGTGATAGGCATTTCCATGGTCATATATATAACAATTATGAATTGAAAATATAACAAAGAACCATAATAGACCTGCTAAACTATAAAAAACAAGTAAGTCCCGCATTAGTTATTCAGTGTGGCGGGCAAAATAAAAATTATACTATTAAACTTTGCGGCCATTCTGCCGCAGTACGGTAGCATCTGACTGTAAAAGCAATAGTTGCGGGTTCGATTCCCACTTGAGGCAATGGTTATATTTTTATATAATGGTTATGATTCCATTTCTCCGTTTTAACATTCAAATTCAATAAATGTAATAATACTCGAATAGTAAAAACATTCTCTAATCTCAAGGCTCACATAAAAAGTTTAAGTTTCTAAATGAATGTTAAAACAATTTATTTTAGACTACTACTACTAGAATAAATTGGCGGAGCTCAAGAACATTTACTTTTATAACATTAGAAAATTTTATTATCATTTTCGTTTACTTTTTATTCAAGTTGCAAACAACTTTTCGTAATTGAATTTTATTTATAAACTATTCAGTTTAATATTAGTGTTAAAGTAATATTAAAGTTCAACTTTTATCTCGCATAGGGTACATTGAGAGAACCCAGGGAAACTTCGTTATCAGCTTGCCGCTTTTGTCGCAAGAATTTGAGACAATGCGTGTTGAGACGCGGAACTCAACACCGTACTTTGTTTTACATAGCAGGAAATGAAAATTTAATTGAATGATTATTTAAATATTCCCTCAAGTAAGAATCACACACTCAACCATTGTGTTTATAGGCGCTGTCCTATTGGTTGATGACCTCAACAACTGGTTTTAAGTAATACCTATTAAAAACATATTTTAAGAAATTGCAGATATTTTTAAATATATTAATTATGTCTCACATATTAATTATATATCACATTAATAAACGGTATTGATTTTTCATCACATTTAAGCAATTAAGCAATGGAATCCAGTGAACGGAAAGTTTTGGTAATATAATGAATTTAGTGTAGTTTCTTAAAGACTACATTCGACCATTATGTAACAGTTCAGAAAAAGAGGAGTTAAAAGAAGATTGAAATTCGGCTTACCTAAAGTTACTTTGAAATGGGTGCAGAAGGTTGATATTTTATGTACATTAGAAATACATAATGAAAAAAAAACACATTGCCATGTGTTTGTCGTACACTTTTGTATAAAAACGTAATAACACAACGTGACAGAAATAGCTGCAACTTCAGTAATAATAATATACCAAGCTCAAACTAGGAACTAGAAGAAAGAAAACGTGCTCCCTAAGAAATCCGACGTGTATTCCGTGCTTACTGCTAAATACTTTAGTTCTTTGCTCAGCAAGTAAATAATTTATAAGGCTTTACCTGAAACCTGACTTACTGCCGGCATCCGAGCGTTTAGTTACAGCGGAACAAGGGTTTGTTTTGCTTTCTCTTGTCTCTATATATAATTCATGTGCTTGTACTTTCGTGATACGAGTACAATGTGCATAACAAATTTTACGTGCTTAGAAAAATACAACACTTAGTTATTGTTTACTAACAAATAGATCACCTTAGTAGCTCAGTGGGAAACGTGCAAAATCATTACAGGGTCTAATCCAGTGGAAAGACAGGCTTTATTAAACTTAAACTGACTTTATCATGCTTTGAGCCAGTCTGACTATGTGACAGGTAAATCAGAATGGATAATGCGAGGTTCTCGATAATTAAACAAATATTTATTGGCACTAATAAATTTTCATTGTAACAGTTTGAATGATATCAATGATCTACAATGACATGTGTGAGTGATGAATTACAGTAAAATGAATGGCCATTGTCACAACTTTAATGCAACTGTTAACAGCTATCTGAAATAAACGCTTTCCCACATATATATATGAGTATATTTACATTTTGTTAATATTTCACAATATAGTTAATAAAAGAACCATTTTTGCCAGTTTCCTTTATCATAGGGCAACAGTGATTTATATACAATGCATATACAGCTATCCAACTTTTTACCACTTGGGAAATGAATTCGAAATAGCTTCTATTTAAGTAACTTTTATCCTTCTTTGACAGTCGCGCTTAACTCTGTTGCAAATTAAAAGACAGACTTGATTAATGGGATCGTAACTATTTAACAAGGGAAGTCCATTGTCTTCTCATAAAATGGTTCTCACACAAAATGAAAAAATGAGTAAGTACGACGAGGATTAAAAACGTCGAGTCATTCATTTCGAGCTTTAATTATTCCCTGTTTAAACAAATCGCAATAAAGTGCTACCGACAGTGCTTCTGGGAACCACTGGTAGCTAAAAAGAAATTGTAAAAATATATACCTGATGGCAATGTCAAACAAACTCACTGTAGTCTATTTTTCTCCGTTATTATAAGTGCGGAGGTTTATTATCGTCGAGGCCAATTTATACAAATAAGTTAAATTGGAGTGCCTGTTTTTAATATTAAAATAACCGCTTTTTACTATAATATATACGCGGTACACATACCAAAATAGCATTTTTTACAAATTTTGTCTGTCAGTCTGTTTGTTCCGCCTAATCTCTGGGACGGCTGGGCTGATTTCGACTCGACTTTCGCTGATGTAATAAGGAGTAACTTTCATTTTAGAACATTGACGGAGTCGCGGGCACAGCTAGTAGTGAATAGAAATTGCTTAAAAAATTTGTTATTTTAACTTTATGGAATTGTGATTCAAAGTGATTCTGCACAAATATGAAGTAAGTTTTTGACTCGTACAACTAGATGTAGGTTTAAAATTTCAGAGCGCATTTGCAAGATGAATATAGCTGAAACTAGAACCACTTTTGGATGGAAATGTGTTTTCAATGGAATTCAACGTTAGTATATGCTGATGTTAACTGCATATCGTGTGTTTTAACTACTTTATTTTATTTATTACTGTAATGTTATTTTTGATGTTCATACAAAACTTATATTCTAATTTTTTATTTATTTCTAACATTCAAATACCTACGCTTTATACTTATTTTGCGTATTTCTTCACGCAAAGAAAGCATTATGCTAAAGCTTGACTTACCTAATAAAAACGTGCCTTACTTACAATAGACATAAATTCTTTTATTTATTCAAATATTCAATGTTACGTATATGATCTTTTTCTTAGCAGCTTCACAATTTCCCGCATAGCAGGGTAGTCAGAGAGAACCTAGTGTCAAGACATTCCGTTCTTCACTTTCCGCCCGAAATCGGGACATTACGTGCTGAGATCAGACCGGAGAAATGAATATATTTCAAATACAATAATTTCCCCAGGTGGCAATCGAATCTACCACCAATCGTGTTTAGAGTCAGACGCTGTCAAACGGCGTCACAATGGCCTCAATCTTATGACATTACGCTTTAATTATAGGAAAATACCTTTATATATAAAATAATAGTCTTTTTATTATTACTTTAGGTTACTTTTATAGATATTATATATAGGACAAGATAATTACACTGAAATAAAATTAATTTCTTCATAAGAATTAAAATAGCAGCTTGGCAGTGTAGTAAAAAGTTATAGTATTTTAATATATAAGAAGTATTGGATTCCATCACACCATGGAAATGATACTTAATGAGAAAAATTGATTATAAAAGGGGAAGCCGCCAGCAAAAAGCACTGAGCACGTTGGTATTACCGGCCGGGTAGTTAAACTAATAACTGCTTCGATCTTGCTGTATAGTGGTTACCTTAATCGAGGTTAAACAAATAACTTTTTTGTTATAAGGAGCTTGTTTAGATCCGAGTCGTTTATAGCATAAAAAGAATTGCCAAGAGCTTCATTATTATTTCTTTCTTTGGAGTAAATGCTAAGATATTTGTTAAAGGATTTTTTTTCGCTTACATTATAGGTATATAATAATATCCTAAATACGTGAAGAATTTGATATTATCGTTATTTAATAGTCAATGTTCCTGTTTAGCCAACATATAGAAAACGGGATGGTATTTGTTCTTTTATGTGGTCACCTCGCAGAATAAAATTGTAATCAAACATTTTTTACGTTATTTAAAGTGTTAATCACCGGTAGAACGATTCCCACTCGAACCAATTATTATATTTATATAACAAAACGTGGTGTTAAGTTTCGCTATTCAATACGCATTGTCAGAGCGCTTGGACTCGCTCGACTTCGCTTGGACGCTTCCAAGAGGCGCGATTTCGAATCCCGCTGAGTTCAAATTTTTATACGCTTTCTAAAAATATGTTTTCCTAATTAAACTTTAACTGAAGACTACAAACGCCTATAAGATAATTATATATCAATCGAAAAATTTAAGCATATTAAATTTTATCACAATCGGCGCAGCGGTTTGGCCGTGAGGGCGTCACAAACAATCTGAGAGACGGATTGCGACTCAGAAAATACTATACGTTATTTCAGATTATTAAGTCCCAGGTCTATAGGAATGTTTGCTACACAGCGGCTTGCCGCTCATTAAACTGGCAGTGTCCCTGTAATTAATGTAGCACTCAACAAGGTAATGCTCTGGCTTAATAGTTATATACGTAGTTAGTATTGAGGTTAGGAACGCATGACCGATTTCATGGTTGACCTGCAGCTAACATCTTTACACAAATTGAGCATATATCAGGAAGAAGAATATATGCTAAGAGATGCGAACTCGAATCCAGGATGTGAAAATATTTTAGTTTATTTATTATATTTTCCTACTTTTCTTCCGACTGTGCTACTAGGCATGTTAACCTACCTTATAAGTGAGATATGCAATAAATATAATTCATAATAAAGCCAAAGATATTATTAAAATATTTAATAATATCTGTGGCTTTTTTTTATTAAATAAAATCAAAATAAAATTTTAAAATAAGTACGTAAGTGTTTATATGGATGACTCGGATGACAAGACAAAGTGAGGTGTTGAGTTCCGTGACTTGACAAGTAATGTCTCGAGTTCGGGAGGCAAATGGAGAAAAGCATCTTGACACTAGGTTCTATTTGCCTACCCTGCTATGCGGGAAAAAGCGTGAAGCTGAGATAAAAACATATATGTAATGTTTTGTTGTTCTTAGATCTACCGACGCCGTCGTGGCGCTGTGGGACAGTGACTCTACACGCGATTGGTATCAGGTGTTTGATGCCTACTCGGAGTATTTAAATTTTTATTTTTCGCTACTGCAAGTCAAAGCGTGGTATTAAATTCCGCCAATCAACAAATACCCAATGTCCCGATTTATGCAGAAAAAAAGAAAATATATTTAACATTTTAAAGTGTTATCACACACTTAGGAAACTGGAAAGCACATTTAGAAAACGTATAAAAACGCACGGCTTAGCGGTCAGAGCGGCTCGGGTTTGAATCGCGCTTCGTTAAAATTTTTGTACGTCTCCTTTTTAAAAAATGTATTTTTGATAAAATGTTTCGTATAGGTAAATTTTCCCGTGAAATATATAAGGTTTATATATTTATTGTTCTCACATTTTGCTTGTGCATACAGGCATACTATCAGTACAAACATATACATGACGATTTTATCATAAAAAACAAAATAACAATATATTAATGCATCAACAAAATGAATCGATTCGTCCCAGTTATGACAGAGGCAGCATTATACAAAATACACTCTCTCATAATTTTCCCTTATCCCCTGAAATGAGAACGGCAAAGAGCGGTCAGAGCGTCTCACGGGAAATACTACCAGAAAGGTTCCGGACAAACAATAGAGACAACCAATCTGTTTGAGCTGAAAGAAAGAAAATTTATAATATAACAACGCGGCTGTGTCTGTATTATAACAAGATTGAAATACAAAAAAGATGGTAATATAATCGATTTTACATTAATAATGGCCATTGTTGTTTTTTTTGCAGCTTCACGCTCTATCCCGCATAGCAGGATGAAATAATGAAAAGGAAAAAATAACAAAATAATAACGTTAATTCAAGATATTACAATACATATCTTATATCTTACATAATATGAAAATATTTAATATGCATAATTTAATTTAGTAAATCCTTCTTGGGAGAATTAATTAAAATAGGATCAACTCTATTTGAACAGTGTAAGAACAAATAGGGGTGAAATTGAAGAAAATTTGTTAATCAGTGCGTAGAATGGGGTGATTTTCTACATGTCAACAGCTAGAGCAATGTTCTGCGGCCGACCACCCGTATCCATTTCGTACCGTACCCCTATACGATTTTATAGCCTTACAAACAGTCCATGGCAGCGGGCTTAGCGTTAATTACTAAACTATTTCGGTAACAACGAAGATAGCGTTTACAAATATTTTGTAACTTTCCAAATAAGACTTAAAATTCTTGGAAAACTAGGAGCTAGTAAACTTAGGAAGGACGATTTAGTTTTACAATAAATATTGATTTCTTATAGGAATTCTCGGTAGCTATCTAATGAATGGCCTTTGTGGATAGGTCCTCAAAGTCGATTAAACGTATTAAATCAATTAGCTTGGCTTAGTGTAATCTGTGTCAGTATATGTTTTCTGTTATTTTTTTTCAGTTTCACGCTTTATTCCGTATAGCGAGGTAGTCAGAGAGAATCTAGTGTCAAGGCACTTTCCGCCCGAATCTGGGACATTGCGTGTTGAGTGGCGGAACTTATAGCCGCGCTTTGTCTTTTTACCAGAGCACAGAAATGAAAATAATTGTGATATAATCATTCCCCCGAGTGAGAATCGAACTTACAATCATCGTGTACACAGTTAGACGCTGTCACACTACGCCATGACGGCCTCGCTAGTATTTTGATATTACATATAAAAATCTATATAGTTTTAATAAACCTGGAACTGGAGTTTAAATAAATGGATAGCATTTCAAACAACCAATTTTCACGAGTTTTCCTAGAAGTGTACATTCAAGTACTTAATATTTCTATATTTAGTTATTTTAGATCTATAACGTGTTTTTAAAATATAAAAATGATACTAAGGTTTATTTATTTTTTTTAAATACGATACGATATTTGTAACGTTATTTAAAATTTCCTTCAATAACACGTTCACACAATTTACATTTTCTATAAAATTATATAGAATCTAGTGCCTTGTCATTCCGTCCTGCATGTTCAGACATTACTTACTGAAGATTAGATTAGTTTTAGTTTTCATTTTAAAAAGTGTATTTACACAGGATAAGAAAAATAATTAAAATAATGTATTTTTATGTAATAATTCAAAAAACTATTTTTATTAAATTGCATTTAAATTAACAACTCTATTTTGACCCGCTTACGTAAACAAACGTCTAACAACGTCTAGTATAGTCACGAGGGTCGAATTAAATGTAAAAGGGATTTCCTACACTCCGCAGTTCAAATATACTCTACACATATTCAAGAGGCATATTATATCTACTTGCTATGGGTGCATGCAGTCTTAACAACCAATTTTTCCGGTCTACAACACTCTTTGTGTTTAGTTCAAACAAAACCTACATAGAAACGAGGAAATTGACAAATTACTTTACAGTCAAAAACGAATTGGAGTGCAAATTAAGTGTTTTCTTTAACAATTTGTAGTAATTAATTAAAATGGGACACGATTTATTTTCACAGCGAGGGAAACGTGGGCACGGTGCTGCAATTGTGCGAGAATTGCTGGAGCAATATTGGATTTAAACGTGATAAATAATGACGTCCTTTTAAACATTCGAACAACAAGTAAGTTTATAGTTAAAAATTGATGGCTACAATTATGTATTGACGTATTTTGGTATGTAATCAGAACTTTATAAAAGACTTTATACAAGTGTTATTAGTTCAGCCCGCGACTTCGTCCGCGTGGAGTTATGAATTAAAAGTAGTCTATGTTCCTTATAATTTCATTATAAGTTCAGTAAAAATTATAAGCTATAACTTACCAATTGTATTAGCTTAACTAAATTATAAGCTAATATATAACTATACTAACTATACTAAATTATAAGCTAGCTATAACTAATTTTATTTATTCGTCTAGATTTAAACGTATACTGTGTTTGTAGTACACAGAGGATACAGGTTTATTCTTATATATTATTTTAGGTTGTTGATTTGAACTCAATGTTTGCCAATCGTTACAGTTTTAAAGCATGAATTATTGTATAAAGGTTTCTTACCTACTGACATATTAACTCCGTGAGGCAGAGCATAGGTATAAGCTATTGAAAAGACAAGGTTCGATACCCATTCAGGAAAATGGTTATATTTATAATATTTTCATTTCTCAGCTTTGGTAAGAGAAAACACGGCGTTAAGTTTCGCCAGTAAACGTGAACGTTCTCTATCGAATTCGGTTCCTCGCACACCTACAAACAGAATAGCTCTAATAAATGATTCTTATCAAAGGTGCCTGATAATACAATTATTTTATTTACAGCCTATATAGGCTGTAAATAAAATAATTGTGTTATTATATATAATATTAATTATAATTGTATAATAGAATATTCTAGCTGTCTCAAATGTAAATTTTCAATTTAATCATAACTAATTATGAAAGGTTCATTAGATGCCTTTCCTAAATATTTACTTTCTCGTTTAGGGTATGAAACAAGCGTAAATTTTCATTAACACTTCGCAATTGAAAATTTGTTTAGTTTGGAGAACATGGAATAAGTTGTCACCAATAAACGCGACATTAAAAATATTTTTATTCTTGTTTATCTTAGTTTATATTGCGTGGTGTAGTTGTACAGGTAGCGCATGTAACTGCTACGGTTGTGAATTCGATTCCCACTCGAACCAATTATTATATTTATATAACAAACGTGCTGTTAAGTTACGTCATTCAATACGCACTGTCAGAGCGCTTGAACTCGCACGACTTCGCTTGGACGCTTCCAAGAGGCGCGGGTTCGAAACCCGCTGCGTTCAAATTTTTATAAGTTTACTAAAAATATTTTTTTCAAATACCTAAATGTGTGATTAACATTTTTAAATATTAAAAATACGCATTGTCTTGAATTTGAGTGGAAAGCGGAAAACAGAGTGTCTTGATACTGGGCTATGAAAAAGCATGAAATTCAAAAATACTCTGATCTTAATCGCCAAAGTGTACCACTTATATTCTACAAATATATTCCAATATATTTGAATGAATGTGATAATTATAGATTGAAATACCCAGAAGAAAATCAAAAACACCAAGAGGAATATATATGTTGTATTAATTGATTCGTATTCGCATTTATTTACATCATAAAGGATGAAATTTTTGTTATTAATAATAAATAGAGAAAAGAGTGCTCCAAGGAGTTTAAGAGAAACATCATAATATAAAAAAAAACTACATACCACAAATCCTACAATCTGTAAGTAAGTTATTAGATCATATGACTCTTTATAAAGTAACTTTTTGATGTAACTAGCATTTCTGTATATTTTGCTAAAATATCAGAATTTAGTCAGAATTCTAGACAATTAAATTTTACGGTCACTGAGCCATAGCTAAGCCTTTATAAGTTAAAGGTAATTAGAGCACAAATGAAGTGGTATTAAATGGTAAATTCCTATCTCTAAGTACATTTTATCCAGGTTTAAGCAAATCCTAGATACTAATTATTTACTAATCATCCTTTGTTTACCTTATTAGGGCAAATTTATTGATAGATATTTGTATTTGTGTAAAATATTGTAATGAAGATAATGTAATGTCATTGAATTTAATTTACTAAGATAACTGTAGCGTCCGATTTCTTTAATTTAAAGAAATAAAAGTATATATTTAATCAAATCAAAGTACGTTTTGATTAATAATTTATGTAAGAATTTTATGAGAAACAAAGGTTTTTAGGAGGAATACACAGCAATATATTATTGATTAGATATGATTATATATATATATTTATAAAGTGTTAATCGCACACTTTGAAAAATTGAAAACCGTACAAGAGGCGCGGGTTTTAACTCTGCTGCGTTCAAATTTTTATACGTTTTCTAAATAGTCTTTTTTTAGATATGATTAGATAAATGTTAAGTTAAGTGCTTTGTAATAATGTAATACTTAAATAATATTAATACATCCGTATGTATGATATGGATGTTTAAAGTAGGCCAAATATACTGCATGTCGTAGGAAAGCTTTGATGTTAGGGTGAAACTTGAAATCTCTGAGACTCGTGAACTCAAAACATAAGCCTCTCACGTTAATAAATAAATAATTAATCGCCCAAATACCATCCCCTACTTGTTTTACTAAGGATTTTGCGATCAAAATTGACGGCGAAGCAAGCAATGCCTTCTGGGAATTTTGTTTTAACTATGTCTTAGAACCCTAACAAATTCAATCAAATGTGGGGTGCAGGAAAGCTGTAAGTATCCAATTTACCTCTGTTACAAAAGCTGTAAAGGTCTGTGGAGGCTATGGGAGACCTTTAGAATCTACTAACGAATTTTACATAAGGGTCACCAAGTAATGGAATAATACATTACCTATATCAAATCGCAATATCGTCATATTTTATGTAATTGCGGATTATTCTTGTCTTGTTATTGCATTAGTATTGATATTTTTAAGAATTGAAGACTATTCTGCGAACAATCGTTTGCGAAGAAATGTTTTTTAAAAAAAATATTTAGAAGAGCATATTAAAAAAAAAGGTTAATTATTTTAATGGTTAATGTTATTAAAACACTTATATCTAAAAATGTATATCAGCTATAACTGGTCGCCGATTTACAAAAAAGAATACGGTTTGTCTAACAATAGAGGAAATATCTAGAGGTATGTAAAAAATATACGTTCCTCGAATTAAATTTGAGCTCATAATCGACGCGTTTAGTTAAATACCTCACAACTGTGCCACTATGGTGTATAGATGCAAATATTCGAGAATATGAATATTTTCTCTTTTTATATATCTCAATATTATAATTCTTTTTGTTTTCTTCTAACCGGTCGCTCATAATCGCTTTGGAGACTATATTGAGAAAATGTCACTGCTATTAGAGTACATAAATATTGCCCCCATGTGATTATTGAATCCATAATTATCCTATGCGCGATCAAGTTACTTCAAATGTAGGTGTGGGACTTGTGGGTCTTTTAAATATAATACTTAAGAAAAGTCAGAGAAGTAGGTTTTTTAATCTGTTTAAATGATGGATAAACGTTTAAGTTGCCGTTATGTAATGAAAAGTATTGGCGCACTTGTATACTGTCACGGATTGGAAGCGTGAGCGAGGTCACGGGCTTAATCATGTCTCAATGTAACGGTAACGCTAAGAAGTCAGTTCAAATGATAAAACCTTGTATTTTTTTAAAGTATCGAACTCTTAAAAAGATTTTTGTAAATTTAACTCTTGAAGAAAAGCAGCACGTCGAACAGAAACGGTTTGTTGAACGTCAGCTAAATATTGAACAATATAATAGGTTGCCTGTCCTTATATAAAACGTAAAACAAATATTTACGACTTGGACGAGATAGTTCAAATTAACTTTTAGATCAAACTACTTTGTGTATGTGATAAAATATGTGTTCGAAGCTTGTTCTTTTTGTTTTGATACAGTTTTTAGTTGCAATAATTATTTTAAAGTATGTAATATTTTTCTCACTACGCAAGATGCAGAGTATATGAAAAATGTGGGTTCAAATTCCGCTGCGTTCAATATTTTTTTCTTTTTCAAAACATTTTTTTTTTAGAATCACTTAGGTGATTCATTTGTTTTTTTATTTACCAACCACCAACCATTACCCATACCATTAATATGAACATTTTATTTTTTCTAATAAATTGTATTATTTTAGCCCATAATTAAAGGTTTTTCGTATTGATCGTAAATTTATATGCATATTTTGAATAACAAATTCCACTCATACCGTCTAAAACTCGTATGTAAGTCGATATGCTTGAGCATTTCCCACCATAATACAACGCCAACTCCATATTACGTTAAACTAATTATAAATTTCGCTTCAAGTGCGGGAGTATTATCATCATGTTTCTAAATTTTCTCGCTTTTATCTTGGGATCATCTCGGGTAATTTCATAACAGGGTAACGCAAACAAGCATTGTAAGCCTTAATTTTTAAATGCCTTTTATACGAAACGTCGCATTTACCTAATTTACAAATTTCTGTTTACGAAAATGTCTAATGACACGAATTTAGTACTTAAGAGAAATTCTTAACAGAAAATAATATAAATATATTTTTCTCAACTACACGTTTGTCAAGACACTCCGTTCGAAGAAAATGTTCCGCCCGAAATCGAGATATTGCGTGTTGAGTGGCAAAACACAACGCCAAAATATTGTTAATAAAACCATTCCCTGAGTGGAAATCGAACATATAACCAATCGTGTTTACAGCCGCATGCTGTCCTACTACGCAACGATATTCTCAATAAAAAATTACATTCTAAAATATATTAGGAATCACATCTGAAAAAAAATCTTACAGTTTTCAATAAAAGGGAAAGTATCTCAGGCTATACGTAATTTAACTTTTAACAATTCAACTTCCCTTTGTATATTTGGTTTTAAATAAAAATATTATTACCATTCTCTATTAAACTGTATTATATCGTTTCAATATTGAATAACATTTTATGTGTGTCAATTCTAATTATCATTAAACAATCATTAAAACAATCATATTCCGCAGCACGTTTCTGAGTGACTCTTGTGAGCATATTTAAATAACGGCCATTACTGATTTGTATTAGCATAAAAGCTTCAATTCAATTTTTTATTAAAATTTAAAACGTTTATTAATTTACCATTTAACAAATTTATTGTCAGATGTAACGATATCAATACTAAGTTAACGGGCGGTCTACTTCAAGTTAGTTTTAATAAGAATAAATATATTTTTCCTTTTTTTTGGTTTTAAAAGTTCGTAACTACAAAATTATGCGAAAAATACGGAATTTAATAGTCGAATTATGTCAAACAAGTTAGTTAAACATATGTATTTGTATAATCTCTTTTTTTTGTTTTGCAAAACACATGCAAATAATAATCATTTAAAGTTAAAAAGACTAACACGCAGTCTAGAAATGAGTGAAAATTAAATAATTGCTATTTACTCTTTGCTGATTACTAATTGCTATTTAGAGAGGGGTTCTCTATCAAATTTGAGAAATGCCAAATATGAAAAAAACGCCACACATTCAAATATGAGGAAACCATTAAATTATATTAATAATTTTTCTTTGTTTTCTAATTCAACTAAAAACAGTCACGTCTATAACTAAAAATAATAAGCTCATTTATATGAAAATGCCTATATCCAAGGCACTTTTTGTACAATATGGAGTTTAAATCACCCTATGATTGCCGGGGGTAATGATTACTGCAATCTAGCGGACGCATCGGATTTCGCATCACGTCGTGTTGATTGTCGGACGACAAACTGGCCGGCCGCCGGCGTTCCAATTACAAGCGACACAGACACCAGCCACCCTGCGAAACTGTTCATAGATTATATGATTAACATAGAATATTAATGTGGCAATGTATGTTTGTGCGTTTTATTATATAAGGGGATAAGTGTCTGTTATAGTTATGAGATCGAAAACTTAATTAATATAGCTTTTAGCTTTTTTAAATAAAATTATTGATTTAAATATATTATTCATTTTATTCCTTATCATTTATGTTTTCTAGTTTTTATAGTTTACGATTAGTCTATAAATAAGGTGTTAAAATACCAAAGCAAGCATATAGACATTCTTTTTTTCTTTTTTTTCTCAGCTTCAAGCTGTTCCTGCATAGCAGGGTAGTTAGAGAGAACCTAATGCCAAGTCACTCCGTTCTTCAATTTCAAACCCAATAGGAAACATTATATGTTGAGTGGCAGAACTCAAAGTCGCGCTTTGTTTTGCCACCAGAGTGCAAAATTAAAAATAATTTATATATTCCCCCGGATCGGATACGAATCCACAATAATCGTGTATACAATCAGACCCAGCAATGTTTTAATATGTATAAATACAAACTAACTGTGTTTGAACACAAGAACTGTCACATTTATGTACTAAATACATGACACAATTGGCAGTTCTACATCAAGCTCATCTACATCCCTACCCAAACCCCAGCTCTCAGTTATCAGGACTTACGGGCTAATACCACCCTTAGGGCGCCACCCAATCTGTTGTGGCGCTTATCTCAATTTAATGGCTTCCGTATTAATACCGCCTTTGTCTAATTTGAGGATAGTTTGTTCTAGTATTGTTTAACGGGTCGGTAAAAATTTACGACTATATACTAGTTACGCCTCTTTACATTTTATTTGCAAGCTTAAGTCAAAAATCATTGCCATTTTGCCATGATTATATATTGGGGTAGCCTGTAAAAAACAAAAATATAGACAATAGCTTGAAATAAATAACAACATTTTAAAACGATACCTTTGAATTATTTATATAGGTATAACCAAAGACAATAAAGAGTCGGGAGAACGTTTTCAATTTCACGTTTTTAAAAACGGAAAACGTGATATTAAAAGAGTAAAGGATAAATATTGACAAAGTATCTTTGAAAAAATATCGCGTTTCAAATCAAAAAGAGCAATATAATCATCATCTCCGATACTGTGGGGTGAAAAATTGTGAGTCAAAGGTATTGTTTCCAATATCCTCTAGAAGAAAGTTTTATTGGGTGCAAAGTAGATTTTCACGGGTGGGTCATCAAGCGGATAGAAGGCGACGGTCGCTGAATGCAAAGATATTTTCGGACAAATGCGGATCGTTTTCAAAGGGTTTCTCTTATGAGAAGAAAACGTAGCCCCTTTTCGATTACCGGTCCCACCAAGTCAAATTGCAATTAAGAAAATATATTTTTACAGTATCAGGACTTTTTATTTGATAAATTATATATTATGATTTGTTATTTATAAAATAATTTTGAATAAAGTAGTATTACTTTTCATGTTATTGTATGATTAGTCAATAGCAGGTTTAAAATTATTATGTTAATGTGTAATTATAATTATTGACTTCTATGGCATAATTTCATTAATTAATATGTACCCGTAAGCAGATAAATAAGAAGCAGGCAAAAACTTGCGTTACTCATGTAATTTTGAAGTCCGTGCATAATTTATTAAGTATTAGAAAAATTGATAAACAATTAGTTTATTGGTATTGATAGGTATAATTAGAAAGCGATATAACTACAAAACAATAAATGACTATTCTGGCCTTTTAAATAAAATTAAAACTTTATTCCGTTAGTTTATTCCGTTAGTAGTGTCCGGAAGGAGACCTCGGCTGAGTCAAAAGTTTTGTATTGTAACAAAACTTCGTTTAGTTTGTACATTTTATTCACATGTACATATGTACATTTGTAGACTAGGTTTTTATGTGCACGGATGTTTTCATAAGGCACTAATAATAATGCATATATAAGAATTTCTGGTACTAATTTTGACAAGACTTTTTTGAGAATTTTGGATAATGAGATTTGTAACTCAAAGTAGTGATTTGAATATACTCATAGACATATGACTAACATCTTTGTCTATCTGATTCTTACGAAATGGAGGCCAGTGCAGCACATTGACAGCGTCTCACTGTAACCGCTGTTGATTGTGGATATGACATCTGCTCGGTAGTAAAATAAAATAAATAATAAAAAAAAACAATAATAAATAAATTAAATTATTTTCATTTCTCCGCTCTGGTAAGACAAAGCGCGGCCTGGACTTCGGACGGGAAGTGAAGAACGGAGTGTCTTGACACTAGATTCCTTGCCTACACTTGTATGCGGAAAAAAGTATGAAAAAGTGTTTTTTTTTTACATTTGTTTTTAAAGTGTTATTCACTTACTTAGGAAATTGAAAAACATATATTTAGAAAACGTATAAAAACTTGAACGCAGCCGAATTTGAACCCGCGCCTCTTGAAAACAGTTCAAGCGCTCATTAGATATCATTAGATATTTTTGGCTCAGCAAAATTCACTCAAAGTTAATGTGATTTAAAATAAATAATAAAAATAGGTGTACATATGTGATATCTTGATAAATTTAAACAGTTGTTTTAGATGCAAGTTTCAACTACGAATGCTTCTGGCAGGGCCAATTCATTTTATAGGTTTGTATTCAAACATTACTACACCTAAGCAAACATTTAAGAGCTAGTGCAACGAACTCTTTCGTCGTCTGTTTGTTTTTATTCTAGAAACAGATCCAGGATGTGCTCTAAATGTAATTGTTTAAATATATATTATGGAAAATGTTCTAATTTTATACCTTATTTATTTTAATACTAGAGACCCGCTCGCGGCTTCGCCTGCGTAAACTACGTGACTTAATTTATCTTATTATTATTAGTCTTTTCGCTCGCCCACTTTCTCATAGTAAAATCGGAAAATTTGCTTATATTTATTATTTAAATGTTTCAAACTCTTTTTGTTTATGAACAGATTGAAATTAAATAAACATTAAATATTAAGTGAAGTTTACCATAATACAATATTCAAAATTGCATTTAAGCCATTTAAGCCGTTTCTGAGATTAGCATGCACAAACAAACAGACAAGACAAGAAAAAAGACAATAAAAATAATTGTTTTAGGTTCTATTATATTGATAAATGCCCCTAATAATATTTTTTATCTTATATATCTTTCATGTACAGACACCGGTCAATTACATTTCTATTATATGTATAGATTAAATTAAATTTAATTTTAATAACAACCGAAACGAAATGTTTATCTTATAAGCCTTTTTTTAAGTAATAATTAAGTAATATATATATTTATAAGCTAAGTTAAGTAATATACTCTATTGTACATAGTCTCTAACAAACACACTCAATTTTTGTTTTAGATTTGTGTAATACAATTTTTTTTTAATAATTTGTTGAAGTATTTTATGTATATAAATATTGCTTGTTGTTTATTATATAACAATAAATAATTCATTTGAATAAATAATTAATTTTATTTTGTTGTTCCACAAATGATACATATTTCTCTCTAATTTATAACATTTTATATACTATAAAGAATAAATTCACTTCTTTTATTCCACGGCTTTTCAAAGAAATGGCTACGTATATATTCTACAGTTAAAGTCCACTTGACTTCTGACTTTACTGTTTTAAATTCCAGATCTTTCTTTGTGCTCTCCAAGGATTGGTAACATTTTGCGCAAACTGCTCCAACACGCTAAACAATTTGGAACTTTAAATCAGCTGCAGAAAACCTCTCATTCGATTTCCACAAAATTAGAGTATGCTTTTATTAATTTGACACTTGAATTTTTGCAAAATGTACATTAGATTGTATCGAATATGTGAATAAAACCTTAAGATTAATGTCACAGGGCATTGTTTTAAGCGTATATTATATTCTTACGATAGGTTCCTTTCATCTCTCAGAGGTCCCCAGGGGCATGGTCCCTTTTCATTCATCATGCTAGTCACGTGTTGACCATCCCTTGTATACTGCAGCACATATACGAAATCTTACATAGAAGATCACATCACACCTACCCATATCTACTTTTATTAAGTCCTGGTAGTATATATTTTCTTTTCCGTTATATTTTTTATAAGGAAAATATTGAACAAAGCTTTACGTGCCTTTACTCACAAACAGTCAAACAGCTCAATTTTTTTGATGTATTCGCGTCCTTTACAAATATAAATATTGTAGTGTAATGTTATGACATTATGAATTAATAATATTCATGGTTTTGTGCTAAAAATATTAGGAGAGCATCTGGTTTTTAGGTATTTGCTTAGGGACTTATAGTAGAAAAAGTAAACGAAGAAATTAAACAAGGCCAAGCCACTCAACTTCTGTAATAAATAAAGATATGTTAAAAAAGTAATTAAAGTTTGACAAACTTTAGAGATGTTTAGGTGGCATCGATTTTTTACATGAGAATACAGAAAATATGTATATACTAGGCCATCATGGCGCTATTTGACAAGGACTTATAACTGATATTTATAACTGAGGGAAAACGTTGCGCCACTTTTAGAAAAATGTTGTTAACAGAGGACTGTGGAATTTGATATAGTTAAAATTAACATAGAGAAAGAATGCAAACAAACTATTTTTTTTTACAATATATTAGAATGTATATTGATTTAATGAAAACAATATTACATCAATATCAATCAATTAATAGATCAATAGTCAACTAGTTGAATAAATGATACCTACACAATTCTCAGCTTGCTTTTTTCTATCTGAGTCGCATTTCAGTCTTTGAGAGAACTTTGTGCCACTCCGTTCTCCACTTTCCGCCCTAAATGAGACATTGCGTGTTGAATCGCCGTTTGTTTTGTAACGAGAGCGATTAAATGTAAACAATTGAAATATAATCATTCCCCGAGGGGAATTCGAACCCACAGCCGACCGCGTTCACAGTCAGACCTACCTACATATAATATGAATCAATTCAAATATTTACCTACTTTAAACACTGTATTAGTGTGTTAAAAGAATAATTTTAAATACACATAAATTTTTTTTGTGAATGTCTCAACGTCTGCTGAATAATTCGTAGCTTTGTTTTACTTACTCGTAAATTAATCTCGTTTCATTGAGAAATCTCCAGATTCAATCTCCAGATCAAAATCTCCAGATTTACTTTCACGCAGCCAATTCTTTTACTTTATCTGTTTCACAATGGTATTCATCTAGCCTTAGGGTAAAGGTAAAATATGCTATAATCTCACCCCAGCCAAACAAAGACCCGTGTTATTTTGGACTTTGTAAATATTTTATATGGAATAATTTCTTATTAGTATTTGTAATGTTTTGATGTAATTATAATTTAGTTTTTTTTTCAGCTTCAGGATTTGTTTTGTATTTCGCAGAAAATGTTGTTACATATTAAGGGAATTAAAAATATACATACAGATACATTCCCTAGAGTAAGTATCATATTAGGAACTGCTTCTGGCTGCAAACGCGACGGCTGCAGGTTCCCACAAGGAGCAATGGTTATATTTAAATTTCGCGCTTCTGGTAAGACGAATTACGGTGTTGAATACCGCCACAAGTCTCCAACTCAGGCGGTAAGCGGCAAAACGGAGTTAGTAGTTGTTATTTCCCCTATATCCCATGTAAGTTTAGTTAAGGCAAAATTAAGGCAAAATTAGAAAAATCTATGTTTGAATTGGTATCGGTTGTGGCATCTGTTCCTGTTGGATAAAAAAAATTTCAAGTTTTCTAATGTATCCCCCTCCTTCCCTTCTAGCCCTGAAGTAATTACATATATTATAATTTCCTTTCCTTATATTTAAATTATCTTATCTTTCGCATCTTCTTTAGTAACTAAGTTAATACCTAATCTTAAGAAAGTACTTTAGTTAGATAAGCCTTATACTTCAATTCCAGTCTTAAGAAACAAATACAATACAAACAAGTTGCTTACACAAATATTTGCATCTAGTATTATACAGTCAAGTTAGATGGTCCTCAGTTCATATTCTGTTTGTAAAATAGAGCAAATATTGATGATAGAAGCAATAGCAACGGAGACTAGACCTTGTATGCAAACTAAGTCTGCAAGGCTAGTTGTCGAGATAAACATTAGTTCTAATAGAGTAGCGCTGTGTATATATACTATTATTGCACAGAAAATAAATGCTTCAAGACTGTCTTAGATGGTGGGCCGATGGTCGTGTGTTTGATTCTTGCTGATTTTTTTATTTGTGCATTGACTTAATAGTAACTTTAAAAACTTTTATGTAAGTTTGTGTCGCAATTGAATCTTAAAGTAGTTATTATTGTTATAAGGAACTGCGATTTAGACAATGAAATTAGGGGAACTGTACGTCTTAACAATGCATGTTTCAAGGCTAAAGCTTAATATTACGATATACTGTTAGTATTGTAATAAGTTAGTCATTGTGGGGCAGTGGTACAGCGTTGATTGTGATTGGTTGTGAGTTAGATTACCAGTTGGAGGAAAAGTCATAATTGTCTTGATTTCTCCGCTCTAGTGTAAAAGACCAAGTGCGGCGTTGTTGTCCACTACTCAACACCCAATGTGTCCAATTCGGGGTGAAAGTGACTTCTTTTAGGGTAGCCAGGTCTTTCTGACTACCCTGCCATGCGGAAAAAGGAGTGAAGCTGGAAGTTTAAAAAAAACTAAAATAAATATGCTTTACATTATATTCTTATATCGTGGACGTCAATAAATAGCTGAAAATAGCGTTGCAATATCTTTTTGTAGTATTTTTAACGTTTTAAAGTGTTAATCACACACTTAGGACAGCAAAAACTTGTAAAAATCTCTCTACAGAGATGCTAATAAGTTTTAATATACGTATAAGGGTTACGACGCAACTAGATGTAGAACGCATGGTTTTGCGATCAGAGCGCTTGGACGATTTCCAAGAGGCGCGGGTTCGAATCAATCGAATCAGCATTTAAATTTTTATACGTTTTCTAAAAATATGTTTTTCTTGTTTGTTTGCATGTTAGATACAGGTGTATGTAACCAAAACATGAAAATGGCTTTTAATGACAGGCGTGATAATCAGGTGTACAGTTTTTGGTCCAGTAACCTCGTTCAGCCATACCTAGACAAAAATGTATAGTTTTACAAACTATTCTAATACATGATTAAATTAAAAAAATAATAAACCAAGATTAGTTCCTGTAACAACACCTTTATTCATAAAATCTAATCTAAATAATTACAGGAATCTTCCAAGATATAATAAAAACAACGATACAGAGTGTTCCATTTTCCACGTATATCTATTGCTTATAAAATGCTCTGAATTATTATCAAACATATGAAAAGAGATTTTGCAAAATATAATGTTCAACAAAGGTGTAATACAAAGGCTTAGTGAAGCGAGGGTGTCGCTTGTCAACAATAAAATATAAGATTATATTTAATAATAACCATGCTCTAACCAAATTGGGGATTTAGGCGTATGTATTCTTTGGCGAAAAATAAATTGTGAGTCGTTCATTTGACATAATATAAATTTAGTGAAGCTACTATTACATTAAGATATTTTATATAAGAAAGAAAAATATAACAAGATATTTATATGACATTTGATTTAAATTAAAGTAGTTTTCCTTTTAAGAAGCAGTTTCTTTTATTCTGTAACTAATTTCGCGTATATTTTTGGTATTCGAAAATACATTTTACGTCGGTGACATGCAGAATGCTACCTCATTCCACGACTATTCACTGACCACGGACTACTGTAAAATACGAAAAGTCGAGTTTCTAAAATGTATTTTCGAATACCAAAAATAAACGCAATTATTCGGCTTAAAATAGTTTCATTTCAAAAAATATTAAAGAAAAATAGATTTTTTTAATATCTTTACCAAACGCGCTTGCATCACATATCTTCATCATTTCTCTTTGAACAGTCATCAATACGACGTACACGAAAAAACTTATACCACAGTATTCTTCAAGTCCTAAGGAAATGTTCATACCAACATAGCTATTGCATCGGATTTAAATAAAACGTAGCATATTCCAACATTTGGTATTTACATTTATACAACTGCGAGCCTTTAATAATAAAAAGGCGGAAAAAAGGAAAACTCTTCGGAAAATGGGCACTGTTTATCGAGAAACAAAGCAAGTGTGGCATGCAATATGCATAATGATTGTACTAAATTAGAACAAAAACAGGCTCTTTACGCTGACTGGAATTGCTTATTGTGCGTCGTTTTGAACTTCTCATAATATTAAAGGAAAAGTATTATTGCAGTTCGGCCTCAAATAAAAATGTCTAATTTGGTTTAGGTGTAATCCAGGGATGAGTGATTTTGGTCTCATCGTTTATTCCTTTTATTTGTAACCCGCGTTACTTTTACCTTCAGGTTATTTATGCGGGGCAGTAATTTAAAGTAATATGTCTTTCTTTTACCATATCCAAGAAGTGGGCTCGATTTTTTTGCTAAATATGTCCATATTTACAGCCTTTAAGTGTTAAGACGTTTAAGGTATGTTTAAGTAGTCGTTTAAAATCGGAGCGACAAATGTTATTAGCAAAAACTTTTGGGTGAAGTGACCATTTCAGTTGAGTTGAGTAAATGTCAATTTTTTTGTAACATTATAATACTTAAAGCTAGGCTTATAAGAAACATAAAGAATTTAGTTTCTCTATGTATATCTTAAAAGAGACCAGTTTTGTAATTTTTTTGCTTTTGTATAAAATAAATAAATGTATTATAAAAAATTAAATATAATTAATATAAAGAGGTGAAGTGACCATTTCAGTTGAGTAAATGACAATTTTTTTGTAACATTACAATACTTAAAGCTAGGCTTATAAGAAACATGAAGAATTTAGTTTCTCTATGTATATCATAAAAGAGTAAATTATATTTGTAAATTTCTTGCTATTGCTTAAAATAAATAAATGTATTATACAAATTACAATATAAATAATACTAACAATTTAATCTATTACAGATGCGTAATATCGATTAAACATTGAGGATAGGAACGGGACGTGGATGGCATTACCGCACTTGATAATTTGCTGACTTCATAAATGGCCGTAGATATGTAAAAATAGAAAATTTACTAGAGTTCACGAACCGTAGTATAAAATATGATGAGAAGCATTTTCTGGAATCCCCGGTTTTAATCGAAGAAAACGACATTTTACTGATTTTCCAAGCAGCTATAAGATATCAATGTCTGCCATAAATTTTTTATCTTTTTTAAATTGGTAGTAAATTCCTGAATTGGAAAAAATTGGCGATAAAATATCGATGGCTGGGCGGAATATGTTTGCTTCTGTCTTATATCTAAAGAAAATAAAAATTAAATCGTGCATGTGTGTATTTACAACGTAATATTCATTTCGCACTTCTAGAGGAGGTTCTTTGTAATATACCGTAATTAAATCGGCTGTCTATAACATGAAAATAGACAGATGGTTAGAACGAAAGCCACCACTTTGCTTTGACAAGCAACGCACAATTTACTGCCGCTTACCGGCACCGATAAAAAACCTTTGTCATAAGCCAACTCGGTAACACTCGCGTTTTATGATCAAATAAATTTCAAACACTATTATGATTCAAATTGAGACCGACCCACAATATACAAACAGCCTTTTTATCAGTGTTCATTCAAAAGATTCACGAAGTATTTTATATAAACATGTCCTTTATATTTAAAAAAATCATATTTCATAATATACATGGTATTATGTGTAGTCACGTTTACTGGAGCTCTTGTAAATAAATTACAACGATACGTTTTATACCTTACATAAAAGATTGAGATGTGAAGTGGTTCTCGCTTTGATATACCTTTATAATATTATTATATACCTATCGTACGTTATAAAAAGGTTTTTTATCTTTATATATAAATGTATAAAATAATTTTTACTATATATTTTTCTTAGAAACTACTTATTGCAATTATTTAAAAGAAATATTAAATCTTGACTAATTAGTCACGCTTTGTAGTAGGTAGGTAACATTATGTATGTATTAGCTCTACATTATTATGCTAGTTATAATATTTTTTTAGATATTAAAACACTAAATATATGAGTAGCCTAAATTTTATTACAATTTTATTGTTAAAAATTAACTTATTCAGGCAAAAATTTTGCTAATAATTAATAACATACCTAAGCCATTAATGCCAACGTTACACAGTAGGATATCGTTTGACTGTAAACGCAATTGATTGTGGGTTCGATTCTCAGTCGGGATAACGATTATATTAAAAAACTGAAATTAAGCTCTGTTAACTTGTTGACTTCCGCCAGTCAACAATGTAATGTAATGTCTAGATTGTTCGGCGGAAAGTAAAGAATAAAGTGTTTTAACACTAGATACTCTCCGACTACTCCGCTAGGCGGGAAATACGTGAAGATGAAGAAAATTTTATATATACATAAACAATGCACCCAGATTGTGTTGAGGATGGCTAAGTTATTGGCTATATATATCGAGGCACTTACAAAAGTAAACATCTATAGGTCAGGTTAAGTACCAGCTAAGTGTCTGTCCATGAAAGACCAGAGTACTCGACGAATACAGGTGAGAGCGTGGATCAAAGGGCTTCATTGACCCGTTTGCGGTAGCAAAGTTAACATTTGCCGCTCCTACCAATGGTGCTCATGATAGAATTTTAGTATTTGAAATATATATATATCAAATAATAAAAATGAAAATATTATAAATAGTCAATTAATCTAAATATTAGTGTAGTTGGCTGTATCTATCACCCGTTTAAACAGTTCTGCTTCAAAATACCAACAGCTCATAGAAAATATTTTTGAGATATTTAGAAGAATCATTCGCTTTCACACTTTAACATCATTATATTATATAATTATTGATTTAATTGTAATATAGCCAAGGCGTATATAAATAGTCATCAAAATTTCTTAAAGTGATTAATTTCCCACATCAAAGCCATCTAATTCTTATAATACAAGGTAGCTACATAAGTATTTAATGTGTTATATATTTATGAAGTATTACATTTGAGATTCGAGATACAGGCGAGATATTGAGATGACTTCACTGTCTACTCAATCTCTCTTCAAGCATAGGCTTTATTCTCAAAGAAGTCTGTCTATATAGATATTTTAACATTTTAAAAACGTTGTTTAGGAATAATAATTAGAAGATTGGACGATTTCCAAGAAGTGAGGGTTCGAATCCCGCTGTGTTCCAATTTTTTATACACTCTCTCAATTTTTTTTAAGTCTACATAGACTTCTTATGTATAAACATATAATGTCAAATAAGTTGTTATAGAAAGAAAATTTTAAATTACCCAAATTACGCACATAGCAAAAGGTGATATTCGATATATTTATGCTTGAGATAATTTATTTAATATAGTAAATAATCATTTCATGTATAGTGTATTTTTATATCATATTTCATACACGATATCAAGAAAATATATAAATAAGGGAATGTGAAATAAGGAAATGTGATTAAAAATAATATTGTTTTTAGAGGAAATATCATATTGAGGCCATCGTGGCGCAGTGCCAGTGTTTCACTGTAATCGTAATTGGTTGTGGGTTCGATTCACACTCAGTGGAATAATCAAAATTTAATTATTTTACATTTCTGCTCTAGTAACAAGACGCGCGCGCGCGGAGTTGAGTTCTGCCACTCATCACGTGATGTCCTCGAATTCGGTAGTTGAGAACGGAGTGTCTTGACATAAGGATCTCTCTGCCAATTAGATTTTTGACCTAATATTTCTTAGCTTTGTTCATATAATATTGTAGTAGGGGTAACTCAAATTTCTGTATTAAAAAACTAAGCTGTTAAAATCTTTTGTCATTTTAACAATATGTCGACATGGCACTTTAACAAGACGGCCACTGTATTTTTTTTATTAATTCAGCAAAACGAGTCTTCTTCCTTCCCTAATAAGTTAATTATTAATAATTTAATTTCTTTATTTATTTTCAACTTTAATTCTATTTAATCCTATGTACGTTTCTTCTCTTCGAATTTATGTTTTTTATTCTCTTACGTTAATACGTAGGTACAAAGAATAAAAAATGGATTAAAACCTACTTTTAGATTTAAAATCGACGTTTGAGTCTGTGAAAACTAAGTTCGGTTTTTGCTTCCATCACCCAACACGTTCTATTTATATCTAAGGCAAGTGAGAATAATGGTACATGGTGATGGTTCACTACACTTTCTTCGCCTACGTTATAGCATATGTGTAAAGTCATAACAAAAAAAAAATCTAAAAATATATTAATAAACGTCTGGTTGTAAGCTGGTGCTTAAGCAGCCTTGCTGCTTAAGAAGGCTGCTTAAGCACGCAATTTCTCAAATTCTAGCGGAAAGTGGAGAACGGAATGTCTTGACACTATGTTCTTTCTGTCTTTCTTGGTATGTGGGAAAAAGCGTAAAGCAAAAGAACGTTGTTTGTATGAAAAACATTTTTTAGAAAACGTATAAAATTTTTAACGTAGCGGGATTCTAATCCGCGCCTCTAGGAAGCCATCCAAGCGCTCTAACCGTTAGTTAACCCATGCGTTCGTAAAAATGTTCTTAAATTTGCTAAATGTGAGTGAAAGTGTAAATAACACTTTAAAAAATATATTCTCTGTATAAATTTATGATGGAATCCAAATCAATATGTTTTGAATTGCTTGTATTTTCAATAATTTATTGCTCAAAACAACGGTCACTTGTAAGCTCAGGAGGTGGGCGTTCTACGTTCAATGCTTTGTATATTACGAGCACCGCACGCAAATAAAACTCATGTAATTTGATTAACGAATTAATTTAATATTTCATCAGAATACCACCGCAATATATTTTAACGTGAATTTTATTGAACAACTATGATGTTATTATTGAGTTAAAAAATATTAATCGCTGTGCCGACTTATCGTGTTTTAAAAGTTTTTTAATTTACTTGCGATCCGCTCGCGGCTTCTCTTTCGCGAAATATAGCTGTTTCGTATTCTTGTCGTAAAACAATGAAATTCTTGTAGTTTTCAAGTAGCCTATGTTCATCACCAAAATTTCATCACAATTGGTTCAGCGGTTTGGCTATGATGACGTTATAGACAGATGGAGCTACTTTATTTATAATATAGTATAGTATAGATATTGGATTTAACGATTTATTACTAATATAGAAAAAATAGGAGTTTTTCTTACTTTTTTTATGATTAAGCTCAATCTTACAAAAATAATAACCAAATAAATGATTAATGAGAGTCCATCGTGGCAGAGTGATACAGCGTCTGACTGTAAATGCGATTGGTTGTGGTTTATTTCCTCGCTCGCAGGAATGATGAATAAATATTTTTTTTTTCTTCGTTTTGGTAAAAGACAAAACACGGTGTTAAGTTTCGCCACTCAATAAGCAATGTCTCGATTTCAGGTGGAAAGTGGAAACTGAAAGTGACAACGTTATTTCCGTCTAACCTGCTATGCGAAAAAGCGTGAAGCTGAGAAAAAAAACATCCCCTTTTTAGAAAAACAAGAAATGAACCATATGTTTATTTAGAACAACTTAAAATATAAATATATAAAAATAAATGAGTGAGTCAATTTTTCAATCACTTTCAAATATTACCTCAATTGTTTTAAAAAGTCTTCAATATTTCTGTTATCTAATGGAAATTCCTTACTAACGAGCTATAAACCGTCATCCTTTTGTAGTGAATACTGAGGACATAAAACATATTTTAGAACAAACACACATTCATAACGTTTGCCACGCAAAGGTAAAAGTTAGAAACTGAGAATAAGTTTTTAAAGTTATTTGCCTCGCGCAAACCTAGACGATTACTCAATCTATGAACTAGTACAAAATAATAAGATAAAAGAGATAAATATATTAAAGTACAATTATATTTTGACCATATATCATCATAACTTAATTATTTTAATTTAGTGCACTGGTGAATGAGACTAGACAGGACAGAAAGTGGAGAGCAGAGTGTACAATTATAAAACTGCTCGTATAAAAATATGACTTATCCACGTTAAGCATAAGCTTCAAAGAGCCAAGCCGCACGTCACGTCCCGTCACGGCTGACACGTCGACATCGAACGTTCTGTCGTAAAATTAAAATCCGTTCAGAAAAAGAGTCTGTTCGACGCAGGCCGATAATTGGCGCAATTTCTTTAGTAATGGATTAGCTGAGCGCATTGTTAAGATGAAATTTATTATCTATCTGCTGGCTTCAGTTTCTTCTCCTTCGGTTGATTGATCTGAATTTATTAGTAATGAGGCTGCATAGTTCATGAATTAAGGTTCACGCTTTTGCCCGCATATCAGCGATTACGATTCCGAAAATCGAAATCGAGATATTGTGTTGATTGGCGGAACCCAAACGCCGCTCTTTGTCTTATCAGAGTGGAAAAATTTGAATAATTTTAATATACCTCATTATTTCTCCGAATGGCGATCGAAACCTCTAACGATCGCCTTTAAAAAAGACGATGTCCCACAGTTTTCACGTTAGGTTTTGTTTAAATATATATGGAGTAAGTGAGGTATATTTTAATTATATATATATATGCTAAATTGTTTAAAAGTTACTATACAAGTACATAAAATAACACAAATTTACACAGAAATCGCTTTTTGGCGTTGTTAAACTAGTTTAAATTGGTCCTATCTCCAATTAGGTATGTAATAGACAGTGCAAAACAAACATTGGAACTGTTAAAGTGTAGCGTAGGTCTAACACAGCTGGCCATGTTAGCGTCCCACGCATACTGCTTTATTGCTCAGAATTGCTTCTAAACGTTACCAATGAGACATTCGCCGGTGTATTTACGGTATCTTAGGACATGCACGGTAAGAGGCGGTATCGATTCAATAAAGTGTAAGATATATTGAGTTAGAAAGTTGTACAAAATTTGTTAAATGACAATCTATATATGTAGAAATTCTGTAAATAAATAAGCATTCTTTGTTAACATTATCATCTTCCCTATTAAGATCAAAGGTCATAAATTAATCAGAATAATTTATACGAATAAAACGTGGGTGCGACTGTTTCATACGAAACGACTCTAAACGGATATGGAATTTTGTATTACACTTATTGCTAATTTAAAAATTACAAATATAATTTTTATTTACCATGTTACCTTAATATAGTATTAAAGTATAAAAAAGGCCATCGTGGCGCAGTGTGGTAGCATATCACTGTATACGTGATGGTTTTGGGTTCGATTCCCACTCAGTTCAATGATTTTTTATTTTTTTTTGTAATTACGCTTCAGCAAACCAAACAAAGGTGCTTGATCCTGACATTCAACGTTCAATATTTTAATATAGGCCGAAAAAAATAAGGAGTATCTTAATACTAGGTTATCGCTGCCTACCTTGCAAATAAAAGATTAGTGTGAAGTTTAAAAAAATTACAAATACTTTATTTAGCGCCTTCATGAGACTTAATATATAAAAGTGTAAAAAATGAAACAAGTAAGAGTTTAAGTTAATGTGGCACTCATCTGACTTAATATGCAAATCTGCTTTAAAGACATCCCGCTGTCAGGCTAGTCCCAGCAGGTGTCGACGATGCCATGACGCACCATTAATATGTGTACCTATTTAACATAATTTATTGCTACAGTAAGGTTGAATATGATATAACAAGATAGAATATATATATATATATATATATATTATCTTATTCTTATTTTATATTTCCTAAGTGTGCGATAAACACTTTAAAAAATGTTTATAAATATTTAATAAATAGCATTCTCTCTTGCCAAACAGTTCTTTATAGAATAATCTTTGGGTAGGAGTAATTTGTAAAAATCTCTCTACAGATATGCTAACAACAAATATAAGTAGAAATTAGTGTATAAGAATTTATATAAAAGAGCTAAGTACTTTAACAGACATGTCACAGAGATAATCAGTTTTTTCAAATAAAAGCTTTTGAAAGTTTTAACAACTTCATTTGGTGTTACAGGACTAAAAGCAAAGTTATGATCACAGCTATCTACATATTTTGTTAGAATAGATAGTGAATCTGAATGAGATAAAAGCAGTGACCGTGTTACTATAATAGGTATTTTGGAAAAGTGAAATTTCAAAAGCAGTAGCCACTTCTAATTCTGAATTTAGTATTATGTTGTTGATTTTTCATTTAATAGGTTTACTGACATATCTAGATCTGCCAGCTGCAAACGTAATAGCATCCCATATAGCTTTAATCTTAATATCTGATTTTAAAATGTTATTCCTTACATATAAAGACTTAGGTACACATAAAGACAGGTACATATAAAGACAGGTTAGCATATCTGTAGAGATATTTGAATGTTGTGATTCCATTGCATGGGGACGGGGAGTTTGAAAAACAGTTTTGCGGTATGATTTGGAGGGGGAGCAGTGGCTCGGACCTGTTGGGGTTGGGAACTATTTTGAACAGGAAGGGAAAACTATTCCTTGGCAACATATGCAAAGGAATGTTGGACTGTTGGGAAACAAGAGGAAGCGTCAATATATGAGATACTCTTGTGACATGGCAGCTTTTATTGATTGTTGCCTTACAAATTCAGGGCAGTCCTTGTCAATTGCAAAACGCTTTGCTGTGCAATATAAACAGGCATTTTCCTTGGTGTTGTCATATATATCACCAGTATGAGGCTGAGAAAACCTGTAGCATCTTGGTGATGATCGACACTGTGCCATAATTGAATCAAGACATTTATTTATTGGTAATTTAAAGGGTTTAACAGGGAAGGAAGAATTGAATAATGGTAAATTTGATTGCGTTAATGGATGTTCCAGCTGCAGGATCAGGATAGGTTGTGGATGGTTTTTTGGCACCCGAGTCCATATGAGACACTAGTTCCTTTCCTTGCCTCTTCCTCAATAGGACCTGATGCTCATTTGGGATACCCACGGGATCGATGGGATCACTATCTATAATATCACCAAATGTGACATTAAAATGTAAGTAAATTAATTTGTAAACAACATAAATACTAACAATACCCAAACACACTATTAATATAGATCCTTTTTTACAATATAATTTCACTTAGAGTTTTTACCCTCACATGTGTGTTAACCAAACCAATCGAAAGCAAAGTCCATTTTCTTGCTTTATCGTTGCCATTCTGGCAAGGACATTAGGTTCACGCAATAAAAAATATATAATATTGTCATCAGATCCCGACATGCGTGCAAATTTCAAGTACTTTGGACGCTATAAAATTAAACCTTTAAAAACTTTTTTATAACGAAAGTAATTTTAATGTGAAATACCTACTTAAGTGAATCCAGTTACCCAGCATGTATATTACTTATAATATTTACGGTTAAAATTATATATTTTACCACTACTCGTTGCTTTATTATAACAAATTTACTTTTAAATTAAACCTTCTTCACACCTAATATGTAATACAATTACTCTCGTGGGATATAACATGCCCTCAAAGTTAATAACTTAATTCATATTTGTGAAATATTTTTATTTGCTTTGGGTATGTTTTTATTTGTTTGGATTCAATTTCGTCATTTGATGTGTGATAATTTTTTATATCATTGGAGGTCATTGTGGCGCTGTGGGACAGCATCTGGCTGTAAGCGCGATTGTTGCGGGTTCGATTACCTTTTTCGATTAATTAAGAAGAAACGTAGGATTTTATTTTTCTTGAGCTTTGAGTTAAATTTTTTAAGACAATAATGAAATGTTAATGAGCTTTTATTTATGATCTCTATACAAATGTTCCAGAACTATAACCGTACAGTTTTATGTCATTACACTAACAGTCTCTTTGTTATTAGTGAAATTAAACGTATAAAAAAAAATGGTATAAAATTACATAAACGCTCGTCTCCGGTGTACGAGTAGTACTTGAACGAATATTGCATTTGAATTTAAAAATTATAATTGCTATGGAAACTGTTTTTAAAAAACTTATTTTATTTAAATATGATTTGTTATATTTTATAGACAGAAAGAACCTAGTGTCAAGACACTTTGTTCTCCAATTTCTATCGTTCGTTTGAATTGGTATGAAAATAAATGAATATATACATGTTTTAGCGAAAAAAAATCCACCAAAACTATAAATGAGAAAATAACAGCCTAGTTCGCATCAAGAATATGTGTGGTCGTCAACTTCGCGGATAAAAACAATTGAGATATAAATTTGATTCATGTTCTGTAAATGATACTGAAATTTATTTCTAAGAATATAAGATATTAAAAAACATAATTAAATCACCAAAACCTTATTTTTTCTACTACAAAAAAATTGTTTATTATTTAAAAACATAACTACTTCTAATTATACAATTGCAGGCGCGGGTTCGAATCCCGCTGCGTTAAATTTTTTATATATTTTCTAAAAAATGTTTCTTAGAAAGTACGAGTATGTGAACAACATTAAAATGTTAAAAATAAGAATATGAACTTTATATTGCATCGGAGTAATTTCTATTAGATTTTTTTTCCTTTGACTGACGAATAAACCATGTGTTAGGAGATAGAATAAATATTTTGAAAAAATCTAAATTATTTAAGATGTTAAACGGCGACCCGTACATAAAAGAAGCGTATTAAAATTTATTAGGGGACGTCGTGATGGAAACGTAAACATACCAAAAGGGGTTAATCTCAAACTATTTGATGTTCTTGCATGTTCGAACGAAGCGGGTTATTTGTTTATCGGACTAGCATACTTTACTAAGGATATAATGTAAGGGATTTGTGGTAGCGTCGAGAATTTCGTAGGCTTATCATATACGTTTTTGTTTTAAAATGAATTTAGATTTAAAAAATATTAGAATATAAGGATATTATTCAAAATTTTATTTTATTTTGTTTTATAACAGATTACAATTTTAAAGAACTTATCTGTATGCATAAAGAATTTTTAACATTTTACCTGAGAATCTGTAATTTTTATATGTTTTTTATTGTGTTTTCTTAGTTTCGCGTTTATATATTTTATGATATTAAAATGGAGTGAGGTGATAAAGGGAAGTGAATTGCTTTGACTGCATTACATAAAGAAAGTATGGTGCCAAAAACAATTTTTAAAATCCTCCATACACTTGGTATTAGTCAAATGTTTGTGTACCGGGCTATTGATAGGTACAATGAAACTTCCTATGTTTGTGATAGTAAAAAATGGCCGTCCACGTTCAAAGAAGGCGACAAAAGTAGTAAGGGAAAGAATTCAAAGAAATCCAGACCGAAGGCAAAAGATTTTATCTCGAGAGATGTAGATAAGACCTAGAACCATGTCGCGAATTTTGAAAACATGACTTAGGTCTTGCAGCATTTAAGAGATGCAGTGGTCGGTTTTTTAACTGATATTTTATCGGTACGTAAACATTATTACAATTGAGCAATATTTTATCAAACAAAATGACCGTATTTATACTGCAAGCTTTAAAGAAGCTTCCCAATTACTCAACAGTACAACGTGGACATTATCTGACTTTGAGTTCGGTGATAGTTTGGTGGGGTAAATAGCTAACTATTTACTTATTTATTTATTAAGAAGCTAACACAGCATACAGTGTTTTTTTTATCTTTCATACTTGATCATGTTTGAATATTATTATTATACACCATACATCACACTTAAAGGCTAACTTAACATGTAATATAAAGTGTTGTTCTGTAACTTACAGCATCCCATTAAAGAGAAGATCCCAGAAAACAAGCATTCAAAACATACAGTAAACAAACAATAGTCAATGAGTATTAATGCTAAAAAAAAGAAATGAAAATAAACGAAGTTGACTAAAACAAATAATAATTGCAACTATTTAACTTTACAGTAAAAACAAAATATATGTATATAAAATGTAGCTGAGCAGAAATAACTGAGCCATATTTTTATATCAAAACATCGGCACAAGTGTAAGATAGCATTCGACTTCATCAGACCTCAAGAATAGCTGTCTAATAATTTGGGATTCATAAAACAATCCATACAATTAGCAGTGACGATTTTTTTCATATAAAGAGAGCGTGCTGCTATTGATAACTGATAAGGACCTCAACGTTTAAAGGATTGTATTGCAGTCAATGAAGACCACTTCGAAAAAGCTTTACACATTTTTAATGGTTTTATATTAATGTATTAAACTAACACACTGTAATAGTAATAAATGTTAGGGACAATAAAAACAAATTTGTTTTTCTTTGTTACAATATTTATAGCAATACTAAGTTGGCATGTTAGATTGATTGGCTAAAATAAGTTCCGTAACGATATTCAAAATATACCTCGTCAAATCCTGCTATAGGTATATTTAGGAGTTTTTATAATTATACTTATATTATACACAGTTCCATCAAACTCGGCGTATACATCATAGTGGCGGCGTGGCGTGTCAGTCTATTAATATTTTCAGAGTAATATATAAATTATTATACTTAATGATCTTGAAAATTCAATTAAATTTACTACTATATAATAATTAAAATTAAGAACCTTAATTAGTTAATTACGAGTTAACCAAAATATTATTTATATAAATTTAAAATAAATAAAAACCTTTGTTTATATTATTTAAAAACCTAAATGGCTTCCAAGACACATAAGAATGTGTATTCAAGATAAGAATCATTCCAAATTTTCGAAACAAGACATTCTTAGGCGCGCAGACATAAAAAGACTAGGCATAAATATAATGCATTCATCCCTAAATCTTTCAACTTCGCTAGTTTCTGTCTGGCGACGAACTCAATAGTACTCAATACAGACATGTTTTACGTTAGTCCATTGATTTATATTCAAACGGCCGGTGAGCGTGTAACATCCTTGTATTCATATGTCGACGCGTTGCAGGAACAGTGTCATATGTAGACGATAAGCTATGTATTGCAAAATGTTTCATAGCGTGGCGGTCTGTTAATGGGAGTTTTATGAGTAATTTATGGCGTACTTGCATGTGTTTTAATGGTCGTTTATTATATAATTTGTAATTTTGCCACTGCGACTTAATTTGTGGTTCGTTTGGATATGGGTTATTTTCTGGTTAGTAAATTATTTAATACTAACAGTGCCCGCGACTTCGTCCGCGTGGTGAAATAAATGTGGCCTAAGTTACTCCTTGTTACATCTGCTATCTGCTAGTGAAAGTTCCATCAATATCAGTACAGTCGGTCCAGAGATTAGCGCCAGATAATAGGCGAAAAACTTAAAATTACATTTGGTATATGTACGGTGTATACATATAGTAAAAAAATTATTTTAGTATTACAAATAGACACTCAAATTTTATTTATTTATAAAGATGTACTGTTAGGTATATATATTTGTGTTAACTTTCTTTTATTTGTGATAACAAACAGATGTGACAATATAGGTTTTTTTTACATTACATTAAGGTTTTATTATACTACTTATTGTCACACCCATCTACATATTATTATTTTTATTTAAATAATAAGTTAAATTTGAGTGTATTTTTATACCAATATTACTCATACAGTGTTTCTGAAAATTAAATCTAAGATATGCAGTATTATACACTACTGTAGCTTGACATGATTTTTACGCATATCAGGGTAGTCAAAGAGAACCTAGTGTCAAGATACTCCGGTCTCCATATTCGACTGAGCGTGGTAGCTTTTGGTGAGTGGTTTTCCTCCGATTCCTCCGAGTGGGGATCGAGCCCCCAATCAATCACGTTTATCGTCAGACGCTGTCCCACCACCACGATGATCTCACACTAATGGTACTGTAATAGTGTAATAAAATTTGTATAACCTATAGCGGTAAATGGTTAACCAGTATTTTATTATCATACAAGGGCGTTAATTAATTTAATTTGAATGAAATGAAATAATTGTCAAATATTTTGTTAAAGATTTTTAGAAAACCTATAAAAAATCGAACGTAGCTGGATTCTAAGCCGCGCCTCTCCGTTCTCCATTTGGCTGCGAAGAAATCTTATACGCTTATTGTTAGCATATCTGTACAAGATCATCTGCATCTACATTAGCATCCCAATTTGATTAAAAACATCAATTATTCCGCCTATTTCTTTAGTGACTTTTGAAAACAAAAGTAAATGTAGAGCCCTACTGGAATATAAATGCATATTTTATATTAAAATAAACTCGATATCAATGGCTATACGACGGCGATTAAATTATTACAGGTTAATTATCATACTTGTGAATTAGTTAAAGTTAAAATTAAAATAATATCCGCAGTTATTGCACCATTTTAGTTTTGGTGTCCAATGAGTTTTGAAACTACGACTTTATTTAAAACAGTGATGCATTAACATATCAAATTATATATTGGACCCATAGGCTATTTACCTCTACATTAAGAAATATATTATCTATATTAATATTATTTGAAATACATTCTTGTTTTTATTCATATTAAAATTATTCTGAACTTTGACTTTTACTCGCATAATAAAGGTGCGGCTTCTTTCGTGTCATAATCAATTTGGGATAACAATCGCATCAAAATGTTACTAATGTTATATTATGTAAATATTTTATTATATATGACTATAAGCCACGCTTACTTGGTAAAACGAGACGAATCCGTCGGAGGCTGCCATCACTACTTTAAATTTTGACATAAATTTTGTCCACAAAGTCGTAAAGGAGATATCAAAACTGTGGATATATTTTGACGTCGTCAATTTTTCAGCTAAATTTAGTACTTTATCCTATTTATACTATCCATCAAAATTAGAACCAGACACACTATCAATAAATATTGTGTTTAAATTTTCGTGTATAGCTGCTGAAAGATCCACGAGAGCGTTTGTTAACATTTTGAGAGCAACCCCCGACGGATTCGTCCCAGTCGTCTCGTTACATAAATTCTTTTAGTCGAGGGTTTTTCAATTATTTTATCCTTTATTCAGTTACAATATATGTGTTGTAGGTATTTTCAATTTTTTTAATTTATTACTCATACTACGATTGTAATACCTGCTTACCTTGAAATTTTTTATAAGAGAAATATATTTGTTTGTCTCGTAATTTACAAATAATTATTATTTAAATATTTAATCATTAAAAGTTATTTATTACAATATTTTTTACAAAAACTTAAAAACATTTGTATAATCTTTTCGAGTTATCTATTGTTATAAAATATATAAGAATAGAAAATTCTCATAATTATGATAAATATTATAAATATAATTAATATTTATTACATTTAAATTTACAAATAATTGTACAAGTTACCTAGAAACTATAGCTAAGATGAGAAATTGCGGTCGCCATTTCGAACTCATTCTGAATAGTCAAGTAGTAGTAGTTACTAAAGTTTTCATTGCCCGCCAAGTATTTTAGCGTAAATATTCAGTACCTACTGTATTACGTATTCATCATTTGATAGCGATTCATGTTTCAGAAGATAAACTGTTGTGATATTAGTTTAGGTAGCTCATTTACTATTTGTAACCGTCGGCACGATGCTGCTCTGCTATATGGTCATAACTTTTTCATACAAATTTCAATATCCACCAGGATGGCTTAGAAATATATTCATTTAATATATATTATATATTATTTTGGATATATCTTAGTTATAACTTTTAATTAGGTTCCATTTTTTTAACATAAAATTATTGTTAAGTACTATAAATTTCATAGAAAAGAAATATTCAATATTGATAATATTTTTTATAAATATTTGAATCTCAAAGTTTTGAATTTCTCTGGAATTACCCATATATATATATATATATTTAAAGAACACCTTATCCTGACACTAGGTTCTTTTACCTCTTTTGCTTTGCGGAAAACAGTGAAAACCTGCTGTTTTATGTATTTATAGTCCGCCAACCTGAACGTGGTGGGTATAGGTTTGAATTGTCCCCCACCAAGTTTATTTAAATAATTTTCTTAAATTCTTTACTTTATTTATTTTCACCAAACAAAATAACTAAGTCAATATATAAATAGTTTTACCCAGACCATGTAAAGGCCGTCAAGACTACAAGACTAGTATGTGCACGCAGTTTTACATACAATGCGAGTGGGCGTTACATGACGTGCGTGACTAGTCTTGAATAGGCGGGTATTCTTATTGATGCTTTCCCTTCAATGAGTTTACATTACTGAGTTGTTGTATTTGTTACTTGACAATTTTGATATTTTGACAGCTATTCGTTCTTTATAAGCTATTTCTTGAAGCTAGTGTTACTTTTAAAAGTTGGGTCGTCAAATGCTGGATTTATTTATTTATGTTTGCTAATGTACTACTACATTGTTTAATCATATCATAACTTAGTTAAAACTTAATCCTGATTAATATATATTTTATATAAATAAATATTTATATATTTAAAATTCCATATACATGCCCTAAAAATCCTGATAAACTTTTTCAGCCGTTTTTCCCATCCATAGCAATAGTCTTGGGTGCTAATTCTCCAGTACCTCGTTTGAGTCGCCTAGCTAATGGATATAAAATTTACATTTTTAGGGAATCACTAAGTAGAATCTAAACGCGCAAATATAGTGTATTTTATTTTTTGCTTTATATAATTCACTTGAATGTAGTTGTTGTACAATTTTTGTAAGGAAAAAATTCACTTTTATTATTTCTTCTATAAATTTCGCTCACACAAATGTTTTGCATGTGATTGCATGTCGTATACATTAGCATGGTTACTATATTATACTATAAATGTATTCAACGTTCCATTCTTAATCTAAATACTGTAACTGTTCTTTTGTGAAAATAAAACATAAATAATTAAATAAACGTATAATAAATTTAAACTTTTCAGATTATAAAATTGAGAAGAAACTGCGCAACATTCAATGAATCTACCGCTGCTGATATGCACACCCGGTGCACGTTGGGGGCTCTCAGAGTAATGCCTGGGCAAAAAAATTTAACTTATTCCCCATGCAATTAATAAATTACATACATTTAAAAAATATATAATTGTAATTCGTTATTTTTTATGTTAGAAACCGTGTGCAATAGCTATGAAATACCTTTTATTATTATAAAATTACAATACAAGCCTAACACGCGTAATTCTAGCTAGAATTTCCAGTTCCGTGGACAACAAATATTCTAAATGAACAAAATTTCCAAGTAAAAAGGAATATGTTTGGAGTTACAGCGAAATCTGTCTATAATTTACTAAAAGATCTCAGCTTAGCCTTGGTTGGGTTGCGAGTCCAACGCGATGGGCCCAGCGCCCGCACGATAAATCCATAGAATGCTAAGGATTTTTTTTAAGAAAAAAGTTATATGTATAGAAAATGTCACATCTGTACATACCTACAGTTTGTATTGTTACGTTTGAAACGAGTTTTCGTTAATTAATTATTATTCGTGGCGTACTCTACCCAAATTAAATAATGCAAATTTGTCTAACCATGCGAGTAGAGTCGAGGGTAAATTCAAATTAGTTGTAAATATGCGTAGTTATAATATTGTTTTAACAATTTTCAGACGGAATATATTCATTTCACGCTTCTCTTGTATGGTAAATGAAATAGATGCTCTGATAGAGTATAATATCTAACCCTGTGTTAGTGGAAATTTAAGTGTTTGAAGTGTCGGAAGCTGATGTCCCACTTTAGAATCAGAAAAGCTTTTATGTTTTGACAACTAACTGTAATCGCAATTGGTTGTGGGTAAGATTTGCACTAGGAGGAATGGCCATATTTTAATTATTTTCATTTCCTCGCTCTCGTGAATAAGAAAAAACGCGGCGTCGCACTGCGTCCTTCACTGAACATACAATGTCTCGAATTCAGGCGGAAAATAAAGAAAGGAGTGTCTTGTCACTAAGGTCCTTTTATTTTTACGGACGGTTCTTGGACGGTTTCCAAGAGGCGCAGGTTCGAATCCAGCTGCGTTCATATTTTTATACGTTTTCTAAAATATGTTTTTCAATTTCCTACATGTGATTAACACTTTAAAAAATGTGAAAAACTAAGGATCTCTCTGACTATCCTGCTGAATATAAGAAATGTAGTTGATATGTATTTGAATTACAGCAAGCATTAGTTATCACATGTTATTGAGGCAATTATACTTTAATTTGTGGAAAACTAGTAATCATCTCTTTCGAAAATGTAACTACATTATACTATTAAGATATTAAATCAAAAGACCTAAATACTGTATACTAAAAGCTCTCGGGTACAAAGCTCGGCCATATATTTTATCTCTCTTGTACAGTGATTTATATTTTGATTATTTCGCCTTTGAATGCAGCGGACGTCGACAATGGCACGCATTAACTACTTGCATCAGGTGGCAATGACTGAGTACTGTGGTGGTATAAATACTTATATATTTATATATTAATTCGTATAAATCTGTACTTATAATGGATATTATACTCTTGAATATATATAGGCCCTCGTGGCGCAGTGGGACAGCGTCTGACTGTAAACGTGACTGGTTGTGGGTTCGATTGCCACTCGTGGGAATGAGTATGTTTAAAAAGTAAAATAACTTCTCCGCTCTGGTACTGAAGGCAAAGCGCGGCGTTGAGTTCCGCCACTCTTTGTGCCACTCAATGTCTCGAATGCGGGTGGAAAGTTGAGAACGGAGTGTCTTGACATTTCGTTCAGGGATACTCTCTGACTAACATGGTATCCGGAAAAAAGCCTTAAGCTGTAATTTTTTTTATATTGAGTGTGTTCACAGTTAATGAAAATTGTGCGTTAGAATCTCACATATACTACATATTAAAGCTTTTAGATCCATTGCGAAGTTAAGCTTCATATTTATATGAGTACATATAATACGTACGTATAATTTGGGAACCAATATAAAAAGAGTTTCTATTTTTTTATACTTTCACCATCAAAACGATATCTTGATTAAGCTCATTAGTATCCAAATATTTAACGGTTGTTAGTTCTAATTTTACAGAACATATTGGATGAAAGATATATGTATTCCGATTTCAATAATATAATTCGAAGAGCGGTACTAAATTTTGTCATTCATAGGATTAAACAAAAAAATTATTAATTATTTCCAAATATGTATTCTGTAAGTATAGAAAAATAAAAAATAGGTATATAATATTTAAATATGAAACAATTTTTAACCGGATTAATCACGTATATTGGTTAGTATTCGAAAACTAGTCCGTACTGTACAGTGTTCGGAACGTTGGGTTTTCTAAAATGTATTTTCGAATACTAATATAATAAACACGATTAAACCGGTTGAAAATAATTTCGTTTCCAAATGGATAAAAATCGCGAAGACCAAAGATCTTATTAGGTATATAATATTCATTTTTTAACATTTTTTTAAGTTATTCGCACACTTAGGAAATTGAAAAAGACATATTTAGAAAACGTATACAAAATTTGAACGCAGCGGGATTAACCCGTTCAAATTTTTATACGTTTTCTAAATATGTCTGATATAATATTTATTTTATGCAACATTCAATAGATTCTAAAAATAGCTCTTTAAATATATTCCCCCTGTTGAATCAAGGGGATGTTATAAATTTTTCACTTCTTCTTTATTTGCGATGTCGCCAGTACTCAGACATGTACCACGTTGTTAACACTATTTGTAGCAATACAAAGTGAACGAATAAGAGGACCTTAACCTTTTAAGGCGAGATTAAAGGGCCCTTTGATTTTGAATAGGCATTATTAATTTCTGTAAACACGGGATTTAGTAACGTTTGAATGTGCGAATTACATGAGATTTATATAGTCTGTCGATTTTTGCTTTTGGTGTAATAAAATAACAAGTATTTTTTTTTCAAAAATCTTGTTTTTAACTAGCTTTTACTTTATTTAGGATACGAAGAACATTTTTAGAAAACGGATGAAAATTTGAACGCATGACTTAGCGCTCAGATGCTTGGACGGTTACCAACATGCGCGGGTTCGAATCCTGCTGCGTTAAAGTTTTTAAGCCTTTTCTAAAAACGCTTTTATTAGTTTCTATGTTATCTCTTTATTGGTGAGAGTTTTTCCTTGTTCTTTCTTTGGTTTCGTGTCTACGTGTTACTTGAAAAATTGTAGATGTATCCTGGTCCGAAGACAACACCTTTAACTTGCCTGGACGAAATACTCTTAAATTAAAAATTATTTGTTTATTTCAGTAAAGAACGAAGTGACAAACTACATTACATTTAAAAGGTCAATTTTTAAAATATGTTCATAAAGGTATCTCATTATCATAATTTTAGTTTTACTAATATTTAACTTATCTAATTTATATCCGTATCTTAAAATAAACTTCTATAGTACTTATTACTGTAACATATATAGAAAAACGATGAAGAACCAATTCTCAATAGAAGAAGCTATTAAATACAAAATTGACGATGACAATAAAGTTGGAATTTATTTGCTTTACTTACGCATTATTACGAGAAAAGCCTCCCTTTTAAGAGTCTTATAATCAGTAGTCACTTAAATTCTCATAAAGTATCCGTACAAACGTTCTGTAGGTGTATTCCTGGAGCGGATATAAAAAGTGGATTAAAGTCTTAAAATACGTAATCTGTGTACATTTAAGTAAGATTTGCGGTATCACTTCGTCGTTTGGAATAGCATATACGATATTTCTATTCGTTCATTATAAAGATACCTTATACAGAAAAATATTTTTAAAGTAACTACATATTTTGAAATTTTTATAACTTTATTACCTTCTAACGCTTCAATTCGATCTTAAATTTTGTAGACTTAACTCATGATACGAGTCATATAGTAAAATTAACATATCCACTGTTTCGCTTTAACTGGTTCCCACTTTTGAATTTTCTATTAGTGCTCACAAAGTAAATATCGTCAAGAATTTTGTATGCATCGCCTCGTTATGCACCTAATAGTGATAGAGGTAAAGTTTACACGGATTGTGAATGATAAATCCATATACTTTTCCATTGTAGATATTTGTAAACAAATGTTCGACTTATTGACTTTGGCGTGAGAATTAGTTTCTAACGTACGAAGCGCTGGTAGGTCCGATTGATCAAACACATGGCATACTACTGTGATAATAATTTGTGTATTTATGAAAATTTCATACAACAGTAGCACATCCGTATTGATTTTACATGCAATTTTATACTAATAACTTTGAGGTACACTGAAGGTATAATTAAAATTTGAACCTTCTAGAATATTTCTCAGCAGAAATGATTTATTAATAATATGATAATTAATATTACGTAATAAATTATAAAATTTAATATATTGTTTTTTTTAAATAAATAAACTCAACAGTTTATAAGATTACATGATTCGTTGAAAGTCTCAAGATATATAAATAATTTACTTTAATTAAGACTCTTAGACGAGCTTCCACATAAATGGATACGATAACATTTCCAAATCAAAATAGTCACTAACGAGCTTTGATTTCTCACTACTACCTTAATAAGAGTCAAATAAGCTCGTAATATGGTATCCGTTTAACATTCAAGCGGAAGTGAAGTTAATAGGTATGCCATGATGCTTTAATTACTTTTCAACTGAAGTTGATTATGTTAAGTAACTACCGAATATTTGATGAACTCGATGTTGAAGTTCGCGTCATTAATTTAATGAAAAGACGGCTATTTTAAAAGTGTTATTTTTGCTAATTTGTAGGTAAATTAAGCTACAATAGTAAAAATCTATTTCTATTTTATATGTTTTTAATAATGAAAACTTATCATCTCATAATTAGATATTTATTTCATAATTTAAGATTTTAAATTCCATTTCCATTTGCATGGTAGTATGCCAGCTCTAATTTGCTCCAAATTAAACAATTTTTCATACTCATTCCGTAAAAAATAATGATAACTTACAGCAACGAAATTACATATCAGGACCAACCCACAAATAAAAAATTATGATAAGTGAAATAAAATTTACTTATTTTAGTTTAGCATATTTTTAAGTAATTTAGTTAGTGATCACTTTAGTGAGAAACAGGCGTTAAAATGGAATCCTGATCAATGCAACCGACGTCGGACTTCCGACTGCAATCGAATAAATCAAACTCAGGTGAAACTTTTCAATACGCTTCGTGACCATGACGCTTACAAATGAAATAGATTATGCAGTATGTACTTGGGTCTAAATAAAATTTAGTATTTAAAATTCAAATACATTTTCTTGTAAAAATATTAATATTTACTGTGTGTTTAATATTTATATATAGCTTGTAATTTTCTTCAGTCAGAGGTCAAGGAGCGCTCCTGGCACCGTGGCGCAGTGGGACAGCGACTGTAAACGCGATTTGTCGTGGGTTCATTCTCCATTCGAAGGTTTGAATATATTTTAATTAATTTAGTTTTCCCGTTTTGGGAAGGCAAAGCGCAGTATTAAGTTCCGCCACTCAACACGCAACGTTTCGATCACGGGCTACTAGGTTCTCTCTTACTACACTCCTATATACGAAAAAGCGTGCAACTGCTCTTAATATTTCTCACTCTTGTTTCACTTTAAAAGTGTAAGTGTATGTATTATTTATTTGTTTCAAATACAACAAGTTTTTTAAGAAAAAGGTTTGATGATATGGAGTGATGTGTCACACAGTATTGTTCTACAATCCGCAGTGTAATGCCGTAATTAATTAATGATTATTTCTGAATTTACACAGAAATATAAAGTTAAAATAATATATCATTTTTAAAAGAGCATTTCAATTTAACATAAAAGTAACTTTAGATATATCATACATAGGTACATAAAACCCTCCAATCGGTTCAAATCAAAGCTTCTGTAATACGAGACACGTAGATGGATTCGTTCCGAACTTGAAATTTCTGCGGCGGCTATACACAAAAGCTTTCCCTGTTACAATTAGTAGAGGGAAGGAATCTATTTATCAATTGTGTTAGTGCGTTTTACGCTAACAATATATTTGGGGAATATTTTGTAATAATGAATTGATCAATAGATGTACAGTGCTACTTATCAGTATTGATAACAGCTTCAAACGTAATAATTAAGTTTTTCATCTTTAATTACTGTTCTAAGTTAATGTTTTAATAAGAAATTAATTTAAAAAAGAAACACGCTTGAAATACGGTATGGTAACGGTAATAAAATTGTGTTAAAAAGTTATACCTTTTATATGCTAAAACTCAATTGATACTGAGCAATGACGGCAGTTTTTCAGTATGATTTTCTTATGGATATATTTCCATTCATCATTGTTAAAATCATTATGAACTAAATACATCAATTTTTTGTATGAATAATAAATAATAATTCATAATAAACGTGCAGAATCATATGTAAGTAAAATTCCATAAAATAATAATATATGAGAAATTTATTCTATTATTCAAAACTAAAGTAAAGGAATATTCAGGTATCAAAATAAACGTTAGTCTCGTTTATTCATATGACTTTATTGAAAACTATACAAAACACTCGGTGAGAAATGCTTTTTATAAAATCATTTAATATAAATGATAATTGATGTAATTGTGGAAATTAGTTCAATGACACGTTCATAATGTCGATTTAAAAACGACTTAATAGTTAGTACGATTTAAATCAATTACTTTGAAACTGTCAAATTTTATAGTTTAAGCAAGTTATTTAGTTAAATATTTTAATAATAATTAGGAATGTTTTCACTATTTTGTATAGACAGTGCACGCCATTATAAACATAACGATGCTATTTTTGTGGACGATATTCGTACGCTAAGTATGTCTTAGTGTTATATATGTTTAATTAATTCGAAATTTACTTTATAAATAGATAACATTTGATCTTATTATATGAATATTGCAGATAAACAACCTTATTATAGTATTCGCATTGCAGAAAGCCTCTTAAGAAATCGAAACAAAATTAAATACAATACATTTTTGTCATGACAAGCCTCTTTAAGTCCATCTTACGCTAATTGCAGTCTAACAATTTCAATTCCGAGAGCCTTTTGTGACATACAAATATATAGTCGAAATAAAACAATGTTATGTTCATAAGCAGCCTTAGTACTTATATATTTACATATACGTTTTGTACAACTTTAAATTTAAAGGGTCGTGTGTCTTGAAACCTGAAACGATCTACATTACAAAAATAAATCTTATATAGTTAATATGTTATAATTATTACGTTATATACTTATGCTATATTTAAGATTATAGAAATTAAGTGTTAAGGGAAATTTCAAGATAACTTCACGCAAAACAGACTGAAAAAATTGGCAAATTTTTATATACGACCTCTTTTTAAGAGATTTTAATAAAAAATTGCGATTTAACTTAGGTTGTCTTTTTACACTTATTTTGATATTATGAAATTCGTAATCGATAGAATATAACTTACATATTTAACAATTTCAAAAAGTTTAAGTAAGGTTTTTGGTATTTACAAGATTTTTTATACAAAATTGTCTCAGATCCTATACACGAATAATACAATACAGTTTTATGTGCGGAATTAATGAATATTACGATATTTATATAAAACAAGCATAATACACAGTTAAATATGTTGACTTTAGTAAAAGTGATAAATATAATGGTAGGCTATATAATAGTATCGTTAGTTATGTTATATATCAATATATAATTATCGTATACAATATAAATTGTCATATGTAGGTATGTATGCATTCTAACGTCATTTCACGAACTGTCGTATATATTCTTTAATCTTTTATAGATGCCATAGTATTTTTTGTAAGTAACTGGAATACATTCAAAATTTGTATATAAATGGCGCGTTACTCGTTGTACATCATAAATATTCATTTTCAGTAAGCAAGAAGTTTCACGTTTAGTCTCGGCTCGAAGTAAATGCGAGAGTATTAGCGAATTTATGGGAAAAGATGTTCTCAAGATTCCAGCAACGAACATGAATTTTATACAAAAATTTTATAACACTCACCGAGATCGTGCTCTGTAAGTTTATCTAAATTGGTGAAATATATCTTGCTATGATATCATTAATTTTGCACATTTCTGTTTATACATTTTTAACATAAATTGTTTCTAATTAATAAGTAACGTTAGTTAGTTTTATATACCTATACAAAAATAAAAATGGAAAATCGATTTACATATTTGACGTTGGCTCATTGTTCACAAACCGTTTTAATTTCACAAACGCCTATCCATTTTGAATTGCACTTAGTGTCTATCAGAGTAGCACCTCTTCGAGCTGGTCGAAGCCGTCGCACCATCAGTCACTCTCGTATATCGTAGAATTGGAGCTATTACGACGAGAGTATGGCGAACTGAACTCGATTCTGGTATCCAACCAGGTGTACGCAGTGCCTTCAATAGATGCACTGAAAACAGAACAAAATAATAGATTAATTTTAGATACAATACGTAGTTTAGATATGTCTATAGTATATAGAGGCCATCATGGCGCACTGGGACAGCATCAGACTGCAAACGCGATTAGTTGTGGGTTCGATTCTCACTCGAAGGAATTATTTACATTTTTCCCCCTGATACAAGACAAAACGCGGCCTTGAGTTCCAACACTCAACACGCAATATCTAGAATTCGGGCGGAAAGCGGAGAACGGAGTGTCTTGACACTAGGCTCTATCGTGAAGAATTATATATCTACCTTTAAAGGTATATTGTTTAAAGTACTTAATAATGAAGCCATATTCTATAATATCACAAATAAAACATTTTGCGTCGTAGATATAAATTACATTTTAATTCATATAATATTTTTTTGTGAAATTATACACTTTGCATTAAAAATAATTAATAGTTATTCTGGGAATTATAGAGTTCATCGAAAATATTAATAAGGTAAAAATTATTAGAATTTACGGATTTACTACATAAAATCGTCCAATGTTAAGTCATTTTTATTTAAAATAATATAAATTTTGGGAAATTAATAAAATAATGAGATTAAATATTTTCCATATGAATAATTAAAAACGTTAATTTTATAGTGGAGCTGTTCAAAGTATCAAAGCAGTAAGTTAAATATTAAAGCGATTTAATTCAAATCTGTACGCGATGATAGGTCAGACGGGAGCGAAATACCAGTGGGCTTGAATAATTAAACGTAATTTCTATTATTTAAGAACGGTCAGCTGCTCCAGTTACTGGTTATAAATAATACGTAATTAGTATTAGATTATATAAGGTAAATTTTAGTACAGATTTCAGAACTTCCTTTACATGGAATGTGAACGGATGTAAAATTTCATTGTTCTCGTTCCTGTAAGCATTTCGAGAAATCCTCTCTTAGTACTTTCCTAAAACTTTTACTTTCCATTCAGCTTTCTTCGACTAGTAGTTTCGACTTTAGATCAATTGTTAATATAAATTTAAAATATTTATTTTGTTTATTTGTAATATTATTTATTTTGAATATATATTAACACATTTTAAGAAAACATAAAAATATTGTAATGTAATGTTGTAAAATTAAGCTTTAAATTTTAAATTTTATACGTTTTTTTAAAATTTTCCACATATAATAACCTTAGTGTATTCACTTAATTTATGAAAAACGCTTATATACACACACAATAAATATTTATCAAGAATTTAATGAGTAGATAAAACTCACCAACCAACGCTGCTAGCGTTAGTACATCATTGTTTCTCGTCCAATTAAGGCTCATAATATTTACCGGTTAGAATTTAACGTTGAATTCGTATCACTTGTAATGGTAATCGGAAAGCCAGCTACATTGTGACAGCCTACAATTGGAACATGCTTTGTGGACAAAACAAAGGCGTTTCTGAACATGTAGCAGGCAGGAGCAGGAGTTTGTAAATTCATAGAGATGTGAGGTTATTCTATTAATATTCCGTCTAGTCATAGTTTTAGATTTCATCTAGAGATTTGTCATAGCCTTAATAACTGTAAAAAGGAAAATATATAAAACAATTCAGGACTCAAGGGAGGGTTCCTCTCTCTTTTGCTTCTTGGAAAACATCTAAAACGCAGTTAGACGGCGCAGGTTCGGTTCCGCTACGTTTAAATTTTTGTACGTTTTCTCAAAAAGTTTTGTCTTATACTAAATGTGTACCATAACATTTTAAAAATATTAAAAAAAGAAAACCTATAATAAAAAGTAGAAATATGTAAATTATAATATGAAACTATTGTTTGTAATAGAATGTGTTGTTAGAATAACGTTTCAAACACATTACGTTTTCCACCTATGTCAATATTTGCCTCGTGCGGAATTTGAAGGCGCGGTCTACGATATACTGTTAAATTCTATATTTATTCGGGTACCATAATTAATAAGAGACTATTGTGGCGTAGTGGGATAGTGTGTAGCTGTAAAGGCTGGATAAAAGCTGAATTGATTGTGGGTTCGATTCTAACAATTTATTTTATACGGAAAATTTAAATTATTTTCATTTCTCCGTTCTGGTACCTAAGACAAATCGCGGCCTTGTCACCACTCAACACGCAATGTATCGATTTCGGGCCAAAAGTGGAGAACGGAGTGTCTTGACATTAAGTTTTCTCTGACTATCCTGTTATGCGAGAAAACGCTTGACGATGAAAAAGTAACTAAACTTTATAACAAAAAAATATTTATAGGATTTTTTTAGTCATATTTATACGTACATTCTTATTGTTATAACACATGTTTTCATTTCTTTCTAAAGAGATATTTTGTGTTAACGCCCTGTTTCAACTTCAAGCATCAAACTCATAACCATTGCGCTTACAATCAGAACGTACTATAAGGACATACTTACCTACATAGGTATATATATGCAATCGGCAAAGGTAAAAATTATAATGCCGACCACATCAAGTCTCTACCACCTACACACATTTGTGTAAACATAGAGTGTATTTAACTTTGCCTTCAGTTGTATTAGAAGGAACTTCTGACATAGGGGCAACGATATTGACTTAGTTAAGAGACTGTATAGCATAGTGAGCATGTTTGTAATATGTAAATGTATTGTAAAATGCTAATAAAATTTAAGATTATTTTCTTATATAGTAGAATGTATGTATTTTCTTATATAATAATATTCACTGTATAGGTATTGTCTATGAATAATAATTATTTTCGTAATTTGACTAAAATATAAGTTTAAGGATATTTTGTGGTTTAAATACTAAATAGTTAATTATAACCGTGAAATGTACGTAAGCGAAACCGCGAGCGGGTCGCTAGTTTGAAATATAGTATATTTCAGACTTCCGGAAAATTTTACTTCTATTTACATTTTAACTCTAATTAGGAAATAACTTATAAATACTATAAATCGATAAACATACACATGTACTTATAGATCAGTCAAGAGACCGACTTTTACACTTATTGAATTGGAACTAAGGCGCAGGTACCCAAGTCGCTACTCGAGTAAAATCCAATTTGAAATAAGTGCCTTTTGAATTAATCCGGCTATTTTGAACAGACTGGGTGAAATTTCTGGTATTTTTCATGTCTAGCAATAAAAAAGTGCCCTCGGAAAAAGATGAATAATAGCTCACCCTGAGCTCAGAGGAACTGTAAGGAATAATAATATAATGCTCATACGATGGAAACCTTTTTAATCCACGTTGAAGTATTCAAAGATGTAGAAATTGTGAGTTTCTGTAATTTATCATGTCGTCGCCTTGTATGCTTAAAGTTTTTTTGGTACTAGAATTGGCATATATTAGCTGTTAGTTAATATTTGTTATTTTTAAAAAATGGTCTAACTACAGCGCACTTTTTTATATTTATGAAGTGTATCAATGATTTTGTTTCTTTAAGATACTTAATTTTAATTGATTAAAGACTTGATAAGATTGACAGCTCTCAAAATATATATATTGTCAATATTAACATTTTAATCACTATTGTTTCTATTAATTTATTATAACATTTGTTGCCATAATTATAATTATTTTTAATAAAGGATATTATAATGACATTCTGAAATTTTCTAGCCAATTTAAATTTTCTTTAAATTTTGATTACTTTACTGACATAAATATTAAAAATAATAATAAACAAAAATATTAAAATGATACAAAAAAATATTAAAGACGCCTTCGTGGCGCTATGGACAGCGTATGACTGTAACCGCGATTGGTTGTGGATCCAATCCCCTCTTAAAGGAATTGTTATATTTAAATTATTTTCAATTATCCGCTCTGTTGACAAGGCCAAGGAATCAGGCAGAAAGTGGAGAACGGAATATCTTGACAATGTTTTCTCTCTGACTACCCAGCCATGCGGGAAAAAGCGTGAAGTTGCAAAAAAATATTTAAAAAAAGTTGAAACACCTTTCCGCTACGGAAGTGCAGACTATAGCATGTTTCGCGAACACGAAACTTAGTTATGAAAGCAATTAAATGTTAACGTCTATACAGTGCCCTGTAATCAAAGAATTAAGTAATTCCTTTCAGAAGTCGTGTAATTAATATTCAGTTGCAAATTGTTACCAAGTTGTCCTAGTCTATTATAAAACAACTTTAGCATAACTGTCTATATAAACTAATAATAAAACTTATAATTTGTTCAAATTGTATTTAGTAGTTAAATTTGACAGCGTCTGACTGTGGCTTCGATTCCCACTGGAGGGAAATATTATATGTAATTTTTACATTTTTAAAGTGTTAATCACACACTTAGGAAATTAAAAACCATTAAAAAAAAATTTTCATAAACGCATAGCTTTGCGGTCAGAGCGCTTGGACGGTTTCCAAGAAGCGCAGGTTTGAATTCCACTGCTTTCAAATTTTTATACTTTTAAAAAAGTTTTTTTTTATAATTAAATAGTTTTCATTTTCCCGCTCTAGTAAGATGAAGCGCGACGTTGAGTACCGGCACAATCACAACACGTAATGTCTCGATTTTGGGTGATTCGAGAATGGAATATCTTGTCTAGACATGCGGCAAAAGGGGTAAAGTAAAAAAAAATTTGTTATACAAGCTTAAAGGTAAAGCTTCACTTAACACGATGGTTGTATTACTCAATTCTCGTTTGAAAAAATGTTTATATAAATTAAAATATTTCCTTTCGTTTTCGGCCCTTATAAGGATAAAAATTATGTCTTATGTTGCCGTTCGTAAGTGATAAGTGAGGGAAATTAGTGACTACAAATTTTTTTAGCACTAGTTGAACAAAATAGAATAAAAACAAGTCGTTAATTAAAAAACTGTACAAAAAATATATACTTATATATTATAAATAATTTTTGTAATGTACAAATATAATTTATTTATTTAGACAGTTACCAAATATAATATATCATGTATATCATGAAAAGTGTCCGCAAACATTATTAGAAAACAAGCTGTCTCAATTGTACATAATAACTCTAATTGCCAATTTGTACTAAAGTAAACTACCAACTGACACTCATATTGGTTATATCAACATTATATTGGAACTTAGAAATCATGGAAGTGTTAAAAACATATAAGTATCTTTAATATAGTGAACAAAAACACTATGGAAAGAGTTTTTTGAAAATTTTACATTCGTCCATAATTGATAATTGTGAGCCATTGTTAGTGTAACTGTAAGCAACATAGGTTGTAGGTTCGATTCCTACTCAGGGGAATGAGTATACTTAAAAGTGTTGATTATTGTTTAGTGGATTTCCACCACTTATAACACGCAATGTCTCGATTTCGGGAAGTAGAGATCGGATTGTTTTGACATTATGTACTGTCTGACTTCCCTGCTGTGCAGGAAAAGGCGTGAAGCTGTATGTATATATGCCCATAATTGCTAAAGGCAAACGTTTAAATTAATAATTTATATAAAAAAAGATGAAAAGTAAAGGTGCCTATGTAAATATACTTATGAAATATATATATTATATTCGTCAAATCGAAAATTTTAAGGCCTTATACCATTTCTGTTATTCTTTATTTCATGACTGTTACTACAGGTTAAAGTACAAGTCCTAACTAGATCAGTTAGCGTTGCTTTAACTTATTTAGTAACCGGCTAGGACTATTATAACTTTAAAAACAGCATGTAAATTTATAACAAGAACATAAAAGGCGGAAAATCATGTATTTATTCCATCATAACAAGGCGAGGAAATTCGACATTTTATGTGCTCGTACAAGTACATTTTCTAAATCGATAATTATAACAATTTTTTAATTCTAGAAGTTGTTGTGCTATACCTAGCACATTGCTGGGAAATGGCAAAGTTATACCTAACTTTACCATTTCCCAGCATTTTGCTATAACGAACAAACAGATATACCAAATATAAAAAAAAATACTTGTACTGTTTTTACATATTAGACTTTTCATATAGATTCCATAACTTATACCCTACATCATTTCTATATTTTTCTTCCCGCCTAGCACAGTAGAAAGAGATAAGTTAATATCAAACTCTGGCCTCCGGTTATTTATTAGACCTTTAGTTAGATTTCAACAATTATATTTTTAATGATTAATATGTGGCATTGTAAAACTCACATTGATTTCAAAATAAGTGCCCAATTTCTCTTACATATCTCGTTCTCGTATTTATCATCAATCGGCTAGTATTAGTTAGTATACCATCTTAAGTTGTACCTGGCATACAAACGACCGGCAGTAGGCAGTCATAAAACGAAGAAGGCTTACTGCGGTGGCATAAACCGGCACAGCGAGAATTGTACGTGCAAACATATGCATCGGTCAAAATGGAAGCCCTATTGTGTTAAAATGTATTCATTTGTATGGTAAAACCAAATATTTACCGTGGAACTTGTTTCGTTTAAATATTGATGTAAACTAATGATGAAGCTGCTTTATGATTCACTAGCTGTGCCCGAGAGGGATTCTAGAGTAAAAGTAGTCTAAGTTACTCCTTATTAAAAACATAATTTTACAAAATATATATTTTTTTAACGCAGCGGTATTCGAACCCGCGCCTCTTACGCGCTTTGCTTACGCATGGCTTAGCGGTCAGAGTGCTTGGACGGTTTCCAAGAGGCGCGGGTTTGAATCCTGCTGCGATAAAAAAAATATACGTTTTCTAAAAATATATTTTCCAATTTCCTATGTGTGTGATTAACACTAAACTAATTTTTACTTAAACGATTTATTTTGAAAATACTCTTTATTTCATTAGTTATTTAACAGTGAAAGTCCCGTCAAAATCCTTTCAACCAGAGATTATCCGGGACAAACAGACAGACAGACAAATATGTAAAAACTGTTATTTTTGGTATATGTATAGTATAAAGCGATTATTTTAATATAACAACTCTAATTTTATTTATTTGTATAGATCTAGGAATATTACCGATTTATGCATTGTTTTGGTGTATTTAATGACATAGAGTCTTGTTCTCCACTTTTTGCCTGTATATCTACTTCAGACATAGTGCATACATTGAATGTGTCCTGTTGGACAATATACTGTTGACCTTAAGACTTGACACCATCAGATTGTTCTAAACAGAGAAAGAGGCGTTTTCAAATAAAGAGATGGTATGGTCTATAGATCGGAGCTGTCAGCCAAAGGTAAAGTAGGTAAGTAAAGGAATTAAATTATTTTTAGTATTATTTTTACAATGGTAACGTGAATTTAATTTGAACAAAAAATATAAGAATTTTACTATTAAAATAAAAACAAAGATACATTTTAGCAAATAAAATTGTTATTTAAGCAGACGCGAAAATCATCCATTCATATTTTCAGTGAAAAGACATAAAATAAACACACTTTATGTTTAATACACCATCGTGGCGCAGTGGAACAGAGTCTGACTGTAAACACGATTGATTGTTGGTGATTCCCGCTCGGAGGAATAATTATATTTAAATTGTTTTCATTTCTCCGCTCTGGTACAAACAAACAAAGCACGGCGTTGAGTTCCAGTCTCGATTTCGGACGGAAAAAAGAGAACGGAGTATCTCAACAATACTTTCTCACTGCCCTACTATGCGGAGAAAATGAAAATGAAAAATACCTCTGGATACATAAATGTGTGCATATAGGCGTATATATATTTACTTATGTATATATATGTAAATATACATATACAAAAACATTATAAGAACTCTTTCTGCAAAGTGATGGGCTCGGCAACCGGACTGTGAATTGGGGATTGCTTCTAGACACTCCCCAACGTTCCACGATTATAGTAAGGGGTTTCTTCTAGAAACTTGTTAGCATACTATTTATAAATAGCTTTATAGCATTCTATTTCATATTGCTGATTAATACGTAGATTAGTTATTTTATTTATATCTTTTATATTATATCTCAATAAAATTTAATTTAACTTATAATATATATAATTGCTTGGGCATGACAAAATGATAATGCGGGGTGCCGTAATGGACCGTATAGGTATATAAATAAAATAATTAAGCGAACATAAAATTTATGATGTCGGCGCCTATCTATTTATTACCTATGTTTAATTAGTTATAGATAAAAGCTTTTAATTTTTTTTACATATTTTAAACATAAATTTGGTTTTAAATTATCGTGAGACGCATTCAAGTTGATTAATTATAACGATTTTTATTAGAGTGCTAATACTGTGTTCCTTTTATATGATATCCGTTTCTTAAGTTTATGGAAAAACTTGTTTTTACTAAAAGAGTATAAAGCTAGAATCACCTATTGTAATGCGTTAGAACTCACACACACTAGCATAGATTTTATATACTCTTGCAGAAACATAAACGTTGCTATATTTTACGCGTCAATGGATCTACTAGATTAATGAAATATACTTACACATTTTATTCGTTAAAGGTTTCATTTGCATTGAATGAATTGTTGCATATAATAGTTGCATTTTAAATTAATGCCTCGTGTCTTCTGAACTAACAATTTTTGGTTTATTTTTTCTGATTATTTTTTTATAGTCTCACGCTTTTTCACGTATAGCAGTCGTTAGAGCAAATCCAGAGTCAAGACACACAGTTTACGCCCTAAATCGAGACAATGAGTGGCGAAACTTAATCACGCTTTGATTTAGGTATTTATTTGGCTTATTATTCCCCTGAGTGGGAATCGAATCCACGACCAATTGCGTTTATAGTCAGACGCTGTCCCACTGTGCCACCAGTGCTTCATTTTTCGATATGTAATAATATAAAATTCTGTTATTCATTTGAAATATAAATACTACTTTCAGGTAGTCGTCGGTTACTTTTGAATTTACCGGATTTCCGTCACTTGACACGTTTTCGCTAATCAACACTTAAAATAGGAAATGAAAAGACTACTTTGGTGGTCTCTAATTATCATTTGAAACTGTACAATGTACGTATCAGTTAAATGTGTATGGGCCATAAAACTGGTCTTTTATGAGATTAAATACGTTTTATATCTCTTCTTAATTCTTGGTAAGTTATCTATCTTTAGTGGTATAATGGAATTGGGTGTGTTCAAATTGATACAATATAAAATTTGATAAACTTTCAAATTACACAGGCGAGCAATGTATATATATATACAGGTCGATATCGATGCAATCGATACTTTTAATACAAACACAGTTTTAAGTATTTCTTATAAATGCAACACATTTTTCACAGATTTTTTTTCGAGCAAAATAAATAACAAAATAATTGTTATAAAATCAAACGCCATTTGACGTACGTCTTACGTCGCCGTCGCAGTAACATGTTTCAAAATTCTAGATTGATATCTGATTATTAAACTCTATTCTTCTATTCTTTTTTTATTAAAACAATATTAAATAAATGTACATAATAAAAAAAGTTTAGTAAATAATTATAAAAAAATATTTTATTAATCTAATATGACTCTCTACTCTTGATAAGACTACGCACAGACTAATAAAATATTACAATTTTTTTCTAATTATCTGTGTAAATATAATTTAAATACTTAAAGTCATACTCACAAAAGTGAAAATATGTGATTAAGTTGATTAGTATATACGTTATTTTTTGTTTATTTAGGATTTGAAAATTTTAATTGTTATCACTGTTTGAAATGATTTGGATATTGTGTAGTATTTTACCTATCAACTTATTTCTTATTTCGTGATGTATGAGTGGAGCTTGTGATTATTGAGTAAATTTTAAAGTAAATAAAGCTATTGTCGTGTTGCCGTATATGCCGTGCCGATAGGACAACATTTTAAAATGTAGAATATTTGTAATAAAAATATAATAATGATATATATATATATAGAGGTTCTTGCATTCTTGCGTTAAATTTTAGAGGGTTGATTGGCTGGTAATATATATACATATATATACTATTAGTGTGTGATAACAAAATGTTAACCATTATCAAAATGTGTATAGTAACCATTTGGTTACATTAAATGCATTGTCAAACCCCCGTTACCAGCCAATCAACCCTCTAAAATTTAACGCAAGAACGACCTCAAATTGCCACTGATACAGTGGATAATATTGTTTTGGCGTAAAGTTTCTATGGTTATATGTATGTAAGTCAGTTGGGAATTATATTATTGCTTATGTTACAATTTTACAATAATTAAAAATTTTGTTATGTGTGAACATACAATAAAATAATATATAAATATGTAAGACTGAAGTAAGACAAAACCGAGCATTGAATTTGGATAGCGGAAGAGGGAGTGTCTTTTGTATATACTAGGTTCTCTTTAGGTAAAATCTACTTCTCTGTAAGTAAAGTCTAGCCTAGGTAGTCTGCTATACGGGAAAACAGGTGAAGCTTGAATAAACAAACGAAATATTTTTTATTTTTTGCATTTTAAAGTGTTAATACACACTTAGGAAATTGAAAAGCATATTTTGAAAACGTATAAAATATTGAACGCAGCGGTGTAGCGGTGTAGAACGCATGGCTTAACGGCATTTAGAGCGCTTGGACGGTTTCCAAGAGACGCGGGTTCGAATCCCGCTGCGTTCAATTTTTTATACGTTTTCTAAATATTAAATAATATTTTTCTCACTTCATTCTCCACTTTCTGCCCGGAATCAAGACATTGTGTGTTGAGTGGCGGAACTCAACTCTTCGCTTTGTCTTAGGTACCAGATCAGAAAAATGAAAAAAAATATATAGGTAATGAATGAATAAATATAATGGAGTATACAAAATATAACTATTTACAAAAAAATATGGACGACATAGCACTAGCAACAGGCCCTAGAAGAGGACAATAAAAAATTAAACCGCTACTGTACCTTCACAAAAGCTTAAGTTTAAATTTTTTTAAATTATTTAAAAGATATTATAATAATAAAAGATTATAGTAAGTAATTTTAATAATGAAAGAGAGTTATTTAAGACCGGAATCATTCTTACTAACAAAAGTTGCGTGGCACTAATACCTATTATTTAGAAATAGCTGAACAAAATTATTTTTTAACTCGAATATAATAATGTTTTGTTTGTTTTCGAAGTGATGCGAGTTTTATTTATTCGTTCAATTTCGATTAAAGCTAGATTTATTGGTGGGAAAGAGTTACTTCGCCGGTAAACAAATGCTTTTAAGCCGATAATATTACCATTCTGTGGATTTGATTGAATCCGCAAATAGCTTCCCATGGTTATGAGATTAAGGTTGTCAGATTCATGTGTTATCGATAGACGTTTTTTAATAAAAAAGCGTGGGTCATTTAATTTATTTAATACTAGGAATTCCTACACGTGGAATTCTAAAATAAAAGTAGCCTAAGTTACTCCTTATTACATCAGCTATATGCCAGTGAAAGTCTTGTCAAAATCTGTTCAGCCGTTCCATAACCGATTCCGATCCGAAACAAAAGTAGCATAAAAAAATGTTAATTTAGTTAAAAGCGTTCATTTTAATATTTCTAACAGACATTTTAATTTTTATATTAATTTTGCTACGGGATTAAATTATGATTTTATACGCATATATATACACAACACATTTTATTGTCTAATATAAATACTACTTAGTATAAAACTACTACTGTCTAGTATGAAACAATGAACAATACAACAAATAAAAAACAAAAATGTAAAATATTTTTATATAAACTGTTATTTCTATTATATCTATACATAACTCTAAATTTATGTGTATATTTTATATAATATTTTTTTAGTTTATCGATATATTTCGCATCACTAAAAAGGAAATGATATAGTGTGTGATATGCGGAAACGTATTTAATGAAACGCGAGGGTGAGCGCTGCGTGGGCCCGCACTAGCGTACGCGTAGCTACACACGTTTGTATGTATAGAAAGCATGCATGTGTTGTACGATACTTCGATTAATAAAGATAAAGCACGCTAATTTAGCAGTTAATGTTTTTTTAATACAATTTATTGCTTGATTTATTAAAACCCGTTGTAATTTTGTATGTGGATGATGAAAAAAGGGTTTATGGATACGTGTAAATAAATAAATCTACTGCATTGGTTTTATCGAATTTATTGTCTTTGGATTACTTAAGTAAATTAAAGTATTGTTTAAATATAATCGTATCCTTAATGATTATATTAAAAAGAAATATTATTTTAATTTCTCCGCGCTGTGAGATAAGATAAACAACAACTCAACACGCAATATCTTGGATTCGGGCGAAAAGTTCTCCTCTTTTGAGTGTCTTGACACTAGTTTCTCTAATCCTGGTATGCAGAAAAAAGCATAAAGCTGAAAATTTTATGTTTTGATTTGCTATATATAATGGTTCTTACTTGTCAAAATGAAAATGTACCAGACGTTAAAAAAGTGTTTTTTTTTGCTAAAATATATATCAAAATATTTGTATTATTAAAAAAACAAAAGAGAAGCTCGAACAACGGAGTTAAAAATTTCGCTCACTGTCAGGCGCTTTTTCTACTTTCTTGACTTAAATTGGCAGAATAATACATAAAGTAAATCCTAAGGCCTTAGCATTAATTAATTAGACCGTTCTTAATATTTGTTATACCCTTTTTCTCGCATAACAGCAGTCAGAGAGAACCCAGTGTCTAAACACTCTGTTCCTCATTTTCTCCTTAATTCGAGACATTGCGTGTCACATGGCGGACCTAAACACCGCGCTTTATTTTGTTCACGATTATAATGTTTTTGTTATAATAAAAAAAATACTTATATATTTTCATAAAAATATAAATTTAAGCGATTATATAAAAGATTATTCCTGCACATCTGAATATATTTTTTAATTTAAGTCCAAGTCAAGTAATTATTTTAATCATATACCATTCTTTGCGTAAAGAAGCGTACAGTATTCGTATTCATCTTGAATAAAACATACAAGGTCTTGTCCTTGTAACATGTTCTAGATACAATTTCGTAAGATAATATATTTACTTTATTTTAACATATATTTATTTATACCTACATAAATTTGACATAAAAAAGTATAAAAATCCAGAGCAATTGATTGTCATAGACTCGTGACTCTTTATATAAAAACGGTGAACCGAGCAATATTATGAATAAAATGTAACAATATATAAACTTTAACTTATATAATTGTACGAACTATTACTTAATTGGAGTGAACACGGCTGTAACTAAGCAATAAAGTGTAATCGCCCCACAGTGCCATTCTTTAACATATGGCAATATCGTTTTTCTTATTAATAATAACTGGTTCTACTACAATAGTTAACACAGCTTATTAAGGAATATAGTTACTTTTAACAGCTCTAGGCCAAACCAATAATTTGGGGCAACCCCAGGAGGCGAATTCTAACAGTCTATCGATTTACATGCTGAGAATTACACTCTAACTGTGTGAGATTTAAGCTAGCCAATTACGTGGTTAGGCACCTGGTCTGTAACAGTTTGTAGCAGTTCATCCATTCCATCCATTATGTGAGTCAGTAATTTTGATTGATTTGTAATTTATTATGTAACTAGCGACCCGCCCTTGCTTCAATTCATAATTTTAATGGTTGTAAATATTATATTTATGAACCAATTTCAATGAAGTAATAACTAAATGTTAAGGGAAGTTTATCAAAATACAACGGTGAAAATTGCATGAAAATCGGTTTTTCCGTTTCTATGATTAGCATACACAAACTGATGATGGTAATTTATAATAATTGTTTTGGATTCTATTATATTGGTATATATTCCTATAATATATTCCTTCGTATATCTTCCATGTACAGAAAGCGATCATTACATTTTCATTATATGTATGGAAAAATTAAATTTTGAATTATATTTCATTCATAAACCTATGTACTAGGTACATAGACACTTGTGGGTTAAATATTTTTCCTTTTTGAATACAGCGTTCTAAAATAAAAAAGGAAAATACTATACTGTGATTATTAGAGGTAGAATACGCGGTAAAAGTTACTAAATCTGATCTGATTGTAAACGCGAGGGGGGTGTGGGTTCGAGCACTTATAATATTTATATCATCGCTCTGGTAAGACTAAGTTCTGCATTGAGCTTCACCCCTTGATAAGAAATATCTTTTACCACGCAATTGGCTTTTGGGAGAGGCGGAAAGTGTATCTTAGCGCTACGTTCTTTTTTTCTACCTATACGAAAAAAATTAAGAAGCTGGACAAAGAATTTATTTATATCAAAATTGTACTCTAAAATTAAATAAGTTATGTAAAATTATATCACCACATATAAATAACACATAATAATAAATGTAATAGTAAAAGTAATTTTGATTAAAAAGAAACAAAGCCATGGGAAACATAAACAAACGATACAATTTTCAACCCCCATGAATACGATATAATGATGCGTTTGGCAAAATATAATTCGCAGCCGTAATAAACGGTCGCCATACTGCAATAAAATAGGTCGACCCTACTGCATTGATACTATTCTCGTTTAGCTAAATGTGTCCAACCCTACATTTAAATTTGACATTGTTGCATAATAAGAAATATACGTCGCGGTCATTATTTATTACGACCCCGCGTGTTCGGTTAAAAAACACAATGACATATTCGAGATTATTACATCTTGCCACAGTTAATAGGCCACAATAAATAAACAACAAAAGGGCGAAACACTCGTTACAGTACTCAATGCATCCGCGCGACAATTGTGAATATTAACATGGTAGCATTCGTTGCCTCGGTTTTTATATTCATTTGAATGATAAAGCTTGATTACTTCGGCGTTAAACGAAGATATATTAATCTGGTTGGGGTTAAATTGTTATTAAAACTATGATTAATGGAGACCTATAATGCCCCCCGGTTGAGCACGCAACGTTCTAAATGTATAGTGCCGTGACATTGAGTTAAAATTTATCTTCATCATCACAGCGTTAGCTTCGATTATAAGAGCATAACTGGGTTACTTATAGCTCTTAAACCGGTGTGTTAAATTGAGGAATTCCGGTCCTACAAAAATGTAATTGACTGAGTTGGTGGCGAAGATGTGTATATCATATATATAAAAACACTCTCTCACACACACGCACACATGCAAAGAAATATGACTATTTCATAGTAAAGAAAATGTGTAAATTATTAATAGCGAGTAATAAAAAAAATGTTTGTATGTTATTCTTTGATAGTTGTTCCTTTTTTGCATTAAGCCCAAAAAGTACTTCTTTCTTTTTCAGTTTTACGCTGTTTCTTGCGTAGCATGGTCAGAGAGAACCTGGTGTCAAGACACTCCGTTCTGCACTTTCCGCCCGAAATCGTGATATTGCGTGGGCGTAACTCAACGCAGCGTTTGTCTGAGTTACCATAGTGGAGAAATGAAAATAATTTAAAAACAATCGCTCCCCCTATTGAGAATCACCCAAAACGTGCGTTGTGGGTCGCTGCATAAGTATATAGAGTATACAATATTCGAATACCAAAATTATACGCGATTAATCCGGTTAAAATAGTTTCATTTCAAAATGTGTAATAATTGTGAAAATCAAAGAACTTATTAAAATGTATATATTTAGAATTCTCTAATTTTGTTTAATAAAATACAACGTTGTAATGAACTAAACGACGAGATCTGGACTTAGCTTGACTATCTTTTCTGTACTGTCCTTTACAGTATTTCATAGAAATATTCTTATCATGCACGTAATTTACTACACACGTTTATTTATAACATATGTTTCGTTTATATACAAAATAAAAAATTAAACAACTAAATAAATATATCATCTAGGCTTGTTATGTCAGCTGGTATCTTAGTCCGAAAATCTAATGTAAGAGAATTTTACTTCTCTGTATTTTTTGTAAATAAATTAAATTGTAATACAAAATCAACATAGTTGAATCTAGTATGCGATGGTATTTAGTTCAAATCCTGCTCCAGTTATTTATATTTTAATATTTCAGTTATTTCCTCGAGCTTTTGGCATTAAGTGTATAACCTATTGCGTAACCTAAATTACGTTATCCAATGCGCAATGTATTTAAAATTAATGAAAAGGATCTATCTAAATAGGGTGATAATGCAAAACAAATAGTGTTATAAAGAAAAATATATTTTAAACTAAAAAATGTCAAAATGTATATAAAATATATATATTTATATTTTTTATACATAAGTAGATGTAATAAAATATCACAAATTATCATATTCAAGTTTTACTATTACCATAAATTACTATATAATAGTATTAAAAACAAGCTCATTTAAACTGCGAACATTTCCATTGTAATATCAGTCCACAGTAAATGAGGCGAGCGAAATCAATCGAACGAGTTTTATTGGTATACAGTATGTTAATACTCAACTTTGTATAGCAAATTGCTTTAAAAAACTTGTATAAATTGACAGTTTTATTATATTTGTTTTTCAGCTTCCCGCTTTTTCCCTGCTAGGTAGATATAACCTAGTGTCAAAACACTCCGTTCTCCATATTCCGCGTGAAGCTGAGACATTGCGTGTTGAGTGTCAAAACTTAACGCCACGCTTTGTATTTTCATCAGAGCGGAGAAATGAAAATAGTTTAAGTATATTCATTCCCCGTAGTATAAAATATTATATATGAATTATTTCTTTACATAATAAAAAAAAGTACAGCGCTAGCTTATGCCTCAAAAGCACAATGTTCCATGAAAATCATGTAATTATTGTTAAATTATTTTTAACAATTTCTCATCTCTGGAGACAAGACAAAGGGCGTCGTTGAGTTCCGTCAACACGCAATGTCTCAGATTCGAGCGGAAAGTGGTGTCTTGACATTAGGCGGTAAAGAAAGCGAGAAGCTGAAAAAATCGTAATAATATTTTCTCTGAGTAGATATCGAACCCACTATAATCACGTCCAGCCAAACACTACGCCATAATGGCCGTATTGTACCAAGAGGCGAGCGAAATTATTCAAACGAATTTATTGGCATACAGCATGTTATAAAACTTGTATATGCCAAGTTACCTCAAAAAATACGCTGTATAGCGTGACGAATGAAAATACGATAATAAAATTTACATAATCAATTTTCAAGTCACCAATGCACCCTTCGACCGTTCAACCATAATACTGTATTAAAGTTTATTGGCATTGCTCTATATGACTTTACATATTTACACAGAATTGAAATTAAGCATTATTTCATGCAAACGACCTGGTGTAACGACTGTTTTGATTTAATATGCTACGTGCCTAGTTTTAGCTGATTATTGAAACTGCTATGTTAAATGCATGCTATGTAAGTATTTTTTATGGCAAATAATTGCGCTATTATTGAATTATGATGTAAATTATATATAAAGTTTGAAATTGATAATATAAAAGCTACTTGCTTGAACATTATTATATTTTTCTAGTTTATTACTAAATTACTAAATTTTTAATATAATTTAAAAAGTTGCTGTTATTGCATTATCATATAGATAATTTAAAACGAATTAAAAAATAGGCTGGAGTCTTTATATGAAATTCATAGTGTATACAATTTTTTATTAATAGTAGTACACCATTGCAGTGTAGTGCAATTGTAATTCACCGAATGAACAAAATAGTTGTAAGTGATCCGCACATTTTTGTCACATACTCGTAGTCTACTTCAAAACAAAAAATTACATTACATTCAAAAATATATATTTAGAGAGGCTTAGCGGTCAGAGTGCTTGAACGATTTTCAAGAGGCGCGGGTTCAAATCTATACTATAATAAAAATGTTACTAATCACTGTCCGTACATGGAAAATATATGAAAAAAAAAATTAATATAATAGAAACCAAAATAATATATCAATATAATAGAAACCAAAACAATTATGTTTATTTTATTTTTTCTGTTTGTCCGTTTAGCTATTTGTTTGTGCACGCTAATCTCAGAAACGGCTAAACTGATTTAAACGCATTTCGACTATCTTATAGTAGTAAACTTCTTTTAACATTCACTGTTTTTTTCATTTCAATCGGTTCAAAAAAGAAAGTCACAAGTATTTAAATTATAAATCTAAGCAAAGTTTGTGATTTAAGTAAGGACGCGGTTGGGCGACAAATCTAAATACTTGTCATGTAGTTTATGCAGGGAAAGAAAGATAAGAGTTTTAAAACAAAGTCAAAATAGAGAACAGAGTGACTTGAGGGAGGTTGAAATTAATTTGAGGGTTTGTTATCTTCTAGAATTGTATGTAACAGAACTGAAGTATTTTGAAAATAATTTCTAACTATACAAGAACTTTTATTAAAATAATCTATGCAGTCGTTATTAATTTTTATACATTCCTATTTCCTAAAATTCAATACAGAGTACTAAAGTATTTTGAAATGTGCGAAAACGCCTATATATTAACAAATTTTTTAACCTCGCTGCGTGCTATGCGTCACGGATATTGAGTTCGCTTACAAAGACAATATTGACAATATTCAAAGCTTTGTGAGCCAGCTTAATTCCGGTTCATCGAGGCGAACCTGTCATTTTGATGTAAAGCGACAAACTAACCTATTATTGTTTAATACAATATAATAATATATATTCTAACTATAACTATGTACCATGTTTGCCTATTTTGGAGATAATGTTTTTATAATAGATGAAAGTAGCATTTCTCTATACAATATGTAACGTTTGTGTGTAAGATTTGGACAACTAAACAGTTGACTGACTATGTTTTAAAAATTTTGCCCATCACTAATTTTATAGAGCTTATTGGAACTAGTCGTTCAATGTGTTTTTTTATGCTATGCATGAAAATTTTACTAATAGTAACTGTATTTTTGTGTTATACCAGAAATCATAAATACATGCTACAGGACAATTTTAGTTATTTAACATAAAAGTTATTTTGTAAAATATAATAGACAATTAATATAATATAAAATTATCAAAATATTATATAAAACGAATACTTATATAATTAATAAAATATAAAAAATAATATGATGTTATTATTTTTTATATTTTATTAATTTACTAGAAACTGAGCGAAATTCGAACACCAGTGAAAATTCTTTATTAAAAAACATGTTCATAGCCTTCTAATATGCTGTAACTTTTAATATAATATCGGTATTAGTCACTTTTCTAAGTAATATACATTAGATAGTTCAAACCAATAGTGACATTATTAACAATAAAGCATAGTAATTGCTACACAATTATCGTCCTGATGTGATCCGTAATCCGAGCTAGGATTACACAGAAGCCGACAATATGTATCATGTATGTACATACAAACTATTGAAGGAGATTATTTTATATACTAATATATTATAGGAACAGTAATATTTTAATTTATATTAAAATAGATATGCCCGCGACAAATTCTGTAGTAATAATTGATTTAATTACTCCTTTATTTCATCAGCTATCTGCCCGTGAAAGTCCCGTCAAAATCGTTCTAGCTGTTCCAGAGACTAGCCAGAACAAGCAGACAGACAGCCATACAGACAGACAAACAGACAAACAAAAATTGTAAAATATGTTAGTTTGGTATATGTACCAACAGGTACAACATATTATGCATATAGTAAAAAGTGATTATTTTAATATTACAAGCAGACGCACCAATTTTATTTATTTGTATAGATGTATAAATAATAATTTCTATGATTTTCGAGATTTTACGTATTTTAAACTACTGTCTGGTACCGATAACCCCAATAACTTTGGAGTCCCACCAGACAAGATCAGCGGTCAGTTCATTCTGCAAGACCTAAAACCACAAGACAACAGCACGTGAGGCAACTAAGAAATCGAGTTGATAGTTTAATATAATAATCCCATCAATTGACAGACGAATGCCACATGAGTCTACACGTTAAAACATTAAAAAAAAATTTAAAAATGGATTTTCCAATACCAAAAAATATGCGTTAATCTGGTTAAAATTGTCTCAATTTTAAAGTATATTGAATAGTCTCATTTTTTTTTTACCGTTAATAGTACTATAATAGAAATGGTAAAGATAAGCTGTTTTGGAGGTTCATATTTGAAATTTTAAATATCGTGTTGAAAATATTTTCAAATTCGTAGTCAATCTTATATTTAAAATTAGCGTATTAATCGAGTAGACGAAGCATTTATATTAAACGAGTAGACTCTAAAAAGAAGAAATTGAATTATGGGATTAATTGTTTTCCATTTATTATAATGTTGACTACTTTAAAATTACACGTGCATATAAAATACGGACTGTGAAATCCTAAAATGAAACGAAATATGCTTACCAAGCTTAAAACAAAAACTTAGAAAGTCCATATCAGTGACGTAACAAACAGTTATAAATAATATACCAGACGGAGAGCACTAAATAAACTACAACTTAATAACTTATATGGAGAGCGCATCTCGAAGCTCCATTCGTATTAATTTGGCGAAGCAGTTCATTCTCATCTGCAGTACAAACTTAGACAATTACGTCATACTGCACGTAATACCACAAATTCAAGTTAACTGACCTAATAAATTTATTGTGCCATAACTAGTTCTATCAGTGACTTATGTTTTCTTTTGTCTGTTTCAACTGACTTTAACTTCTTAATTTTATATATAAGTATGTAGTACAAATATGCTTCTTTTAACATATATGTATGAGAACAAAAATATAGCGGCTTAAGTTAATTGGCTTATAAAATGTTAAATAATATTTGGCCTTATCAATTGACAATATTAATTTAAAAAATTATGAATAAAGTATATACTAGTGGTAACTTATATTGTACTGAAGCGACTCGCTCGCGGCTTCGTCTGCCTAAACTACAGGACTAAATAATTTCGTTTTATCGCCTACTTGCGTACTCACTTAAATCACAAAACTTTGCTTAAATTTAAACAATAAACGTTAAGGAAAAACAACAATAGTCAAAACTGCATTTAAATAGTTTAAGCCGTTTCTAAGATTAGCTTGCAAAAAGAAATTTAAAAACATTGTTTTGGGTTCTATTATACTAATATATTATTTTTCATATATCTTACATGTACAGACAACGATCAGTTACATTTTTATTATATATGTAAATAGATATAAATTAATACTATTATTAATGAAGCCTTAAATGTTAACAATTTTTACTATTCTCTGTGGTGCTTAAATAAATAGTAACAAATAAAAAAAATAAGCTATAGATTCAATCCTCATTTCCGGTAAAGTCTCACTCATGTTAAATTATTTTTATTTACTTGGTATAACAAAACGCGGCTTTGAGCTCCGATGCTCAACACGGAGTGTCTCGAGATGGTCGAAAAGTACAAAACGGAAAATTGCCAATGAAATTTACCAATGTCATGTTGAATGAAAAAATAAATGTACGACTGCATGTTTGTTTTCATAGCGAACGCATGGCTTAGCGGTCAGAGCGCTTGGACAGTTTCCACGAGGCGCGCGCCCGAATGCCGCTGTGTTCAATTTTTTATATGTTTTCTAAAAATATGTATTTCGTATATTTTATTTTCATGTGTTTAGTTTGATGTAGTATATAGTTCGACACATTCAAACTATTAACGGAAAACTATGAGAACCCACAGGTATATAAAAAACACACATTTTTACAAATATAAGTTGTACTAAGCGAATTTCAACGTAGCTGGATCTAGAACGCATGACTTAGCGGTCAGAGCGCTTGGATGGTTTCCAAGAGGCGCGGGTACGAATCTCTCTGCGTGAAACTTGTATACATTTTTTAAAAATGCTAGTATTTGTTATTTATTGTTCTCAATATTCTCTTATTCTCAAAATAATTAAAATATTTTATCGAAAAATACACACAAATCTTGTGAAAGTGTTAAATTACGCATAACACATTGTCCACAAACTAACGATAGCATTAATATTATTTTACTGTAATAAATAGTTAAAACGTCGACTGCATATTATTTTAATGTTAAGTTTCTTTTGACTGTTGACAGAGCTATTTTGGTATCACTGGGCTGAAAGAACATTTCTGTCCATTGAAAACTAATTTTGTAAAAATAAATTTAGCTACGGTTACCATTTTCAAAGCTCATTAAATAAAACCAATTCTAAATTTACGTTTAGTTAATAAGAATAAGGTATTTTGTTTTTGCTAGAAAGATCATTTGATTTTACACTTTTGTTGATAGATTAATTACTAAGAAAATGACTCAAAAAAAGAAAACGTAAAATTCGTGTAAAAGTACAGTTTCATACATTTTCCTGTGTAGTAAGAAGAAAGAGATAACCTATTGTCAATATACTCTGTCCTTTTTTGCCCAAAATCTAGATATTGCATATTGTGTGGCGGATCTCAACTCCAACTAAAAATTAAAATATATATTTATATAACTATTTCTCTAGATGGGAATTGAACCCAGCACCTGTCTCAATGTGACACGATGGCCTCGAACATAAATATAAACGTTCTAATACAATTTCATGTCTAATATACTAATATTTTTAAAACAAGCTTAATGCAGAATAAAGCAAATTTCGATTCAAAATCAAACAAAGGGTAATCTATAAACAACAGAACCATAAATAAATAAATAGTACAAGCCTAGAGTAAATACGGGGTTGCTTTTGCTTTTGATTTGCAAAAACTAGGGTTTTATTGTGTTATTTATGCAAGAAGTGATATGTAGGACACATGATTTTTCTACTTTGACACTACACACAATTTGAAAAGTATAAAACTTTTTTAAATTATATGTTAAAAGGGGCTCTAAAGTGTAATATTTTCGTTTTATTTTATAAGGCTTTAAAAAGTAACTTAAAATTATAAAGTAAAGTAATTTTTATATTCTTTATTGAACTTAAAAAAAGCACCATAATTTACTGCACAGAAATTAAGTTAGCAACGGCAGTCGTATCTGTAAAAGAGATTTCTTCCACCCAACCTGTGGAAGTGGGTGAAGGCAATACAGCGAAATAGCAGTACTGTGCAATAAATAAACAATTAAATTATAAGTAATACATATTACTAATATATAATGTACGTATACATACACATAAATAAACATATACATAAATACAAACATACTTATTATAATAAATATAAATACAAAATAAGAGTAATTTAAGCTCTGGTAAAACAAAGCACGTCGTTAAATACCTAAATACGCAATGTCTCGAATTCGGGCGAAAAGTGGAGACCGGAGTGCCTTAAAACTAGATTCTCTCTGCCATGTGGAAAAAAGCTTGAAGCTTATTTAAACTTGCTACCTGTATTTTGAATATATTCAAACACAGGTTGATACCCGCTACTTCGTATGCGTGGACTTTATTGCATACTACTTGCATTTACTATATGTTATTATAGAAACTTAGACCAATAATTATAATAACTTCCATTAAGGCGGTAACATGAAATGTTTAAGACCATTGTAATTTTGTTTCAGCTTCATGCTTTTCTGTTTTGGCAGACGTTAAGGATTTAATGATACTCCGTTCTCAAAACGTGTTACCTGAGAGAAAAAAATTAAGTAATTTAAATATAACTATTTCCTCGATTGGGATTCGAATCAACAATCATTGCGTTTACAATCAGATGCTGTCCACTGCGTCACGTTGTCCAATTGAAATCCAATTCAATAATTTTTTGCTAACTTAAACTGCCATGCTGAACATTTTTAACTTATAGTTTGAGCTGGACAATAATGGTTCGTAATTAAATTTCCTAGATCTTTGATTATTATATTATGTCAATGGAAAGTGTCTATCACGTTCAACAATTTTTGTTATCGCGACTTATCCTTATTTCTCATAGTTAAGCTGAAATTTTACGGTTCTTCATCAGATGTTCCAAATCTTTCTTTATCTTTATTTTTTGCGCTTAAATTTTTTGGTTAAAGTTTTAATGCTTTATTTCTTATAGTTCAGTTTGTATTATAGTTCTAATGTCTGAATTACCAGTCTAAGTTACTAAGTCCAGGACAAGGTTAAAAGCTATACAATAAAGAAAGTTTCATTTAAATCCATCCAGTAACTGTGGAAACGAGCTCATACAAACACACAAGGGTACAAGCAGACAAACAGATAGACAAAATATTAAAAAATCCTTAAGTTGTATTCTGCTACAGTTTTTTCATTACCTAAATAATTTGTTCGTAAATACGAGTATATTTAATGTACACACGCACGTTTTTTACTATTTTGTTATAGTATTTAAATACAGATATTTACAAATTTCCTTATTGAAAATACAGTCTTTGTTTTAATAGAATAAATAAATCTATTTCTACAAGTCAGTTTCTTTTTATATAAAACGATTAGTTTCGTCATATGATACGTTTCACCTGCTTGTAACAAATGTAACAACATTATTATTGCAACGTAAAATTATTATAACTTACTCTTGGACCTCCAGTATTTATTTACATATAAATATTATATAACTATATTTATCCAGTAATTTATGGCGCCGAGATAAACTCGATACTGAAAACTATAGGCCGATCACAATATTACGATTATTAAGTAAAATATTTAAAAGATTATTTTTGTAACCAGCTTAACACTTTTTTACATAAAAACAATTCGCTTTATAGCAAATAATATAGCTTCACTAAAGGCAAATCTGCTTCATCTATTGATGCTGGTGTTGTAGTTCTAAAACATATTCATAATGCATGGAAGAAGTAAAAGCCAAGTTATCGCTTCCAAAAAGTAAATAAATCTTTTAAGAGGATAGAGGAGAGGATAGACTGATTACACGGATAGAGGCCATCGTGGCGCAGTGTGACAGCGTCTGATTGTAAGCATGATTGGTTGTGGGTTTGAATCCTAGTCGGGAGAATGATTGTATTAAAATATTTTCATTTCTCCGCTCTGGTGCATAAGACAAAACGCGGCGTTGAGTACCATCACTCAACACGATGTCTCGATTTCAGGTGGAAAGTGGAGAACGGACTGTATTGACATTAGGTTACCCAGCTCTGACTACCAAGCAATGCGGTGAAGCTGCAATTAAAAACTATACGCATTTATACTAAAATTCCACAATCTATTTTAGATTTGCCACTGCAGTAATTTAAAGTCACTTTAAAAACAATGTTAATATGTAAAGCTTATTACTATAGAATAATATTTAAAGGATAAAAATGCGTAATATAATTTGAGCTTAGTGCAGGTTACCATAGTGTATTAAATAATAAAATTGTATTTGAAAAGGCCAACTGTTCAGTTTTTCGCCGGCTCTTCTCAGCAGAACTGCCTTCTGAGCCGGTGGTAGCTTTATAGGACGATTCAATAGTGCTTGCAAAACTCTATTTGAATAAAGGATATTTTGTATTTGAATATTAAGCTAAAAAAGACATATAAAAACCAATTGAAGAAGATTATGTTAGGTTAGAGACTCAATTCGGGCGGAAACTGGAGAATGGAGTATTTTGAAACTAGGTTCTCTCTGACTACCCTGCTATGCGAAAAAAGCAAAAATAAAATATAAATCTATTTTAGTAGATACTATAGGTATAGGACCAAGTAATATTTTTTTTTATTGAATTTGATATATAATCAATATCAATAAAACAAGTTCGCGAGTACGAGTTACTGTCTATATTATAAACAAATGTTGATGTAGTGTGCGGGGTAACAAACTTTTTGATCCCCTGACATAAATCTCCATCAGGAAATAGGGAGGGCCGTAACCGGCTTAGGCTTAGGTGCCTATTGCACTCGCTTATTGAAAGTTGAGAAGCAAATTGTTTATAACGTGTTTGATATTATTATATGTTGTACTAACTCTGATCGCGACTTCATCCGAATGAAATTCTTAAATAAAAGCCTAAGCTACTCCTTGTTCTACATTAGCTATTTTCCAGTGAAAGTCACGTTAAAATCGGTCCAGGAGTTCCACAGATTAGCTGGACAAACAGACAAAAAAAAGGACATAACTTGTAAAAAAAATATTTTGGTATATATATAGGTACATATGCATGAAGTGAAAATCGTTATTTTAATCGTTATTTTAATACAACAAGCAGACACTCAAATTTTATTTATTTGTATAGATATGTTGAGGTGATGGTGGCGCATGGGACAGCGTCTGGCTATATACGTGATAAGTTGTGGGTTCGATTCCCACTTGGGGGAAGGATAACATTTAAAACATAGCAAGGCGTTGAGTTCCGCTACTCAACACGTAATATCACAGATTCGTGTGGTAAGTGGACAAAGGAATGTCTTGACACTAGATTCTCTCTGACTACCCTGCTCTAGAGAATTATGCGAGACGCTCCTTTTTTATAATTTTTTTATTGTATAATACACATGTTTTTACTTTTTTAATTAAATTTTTAACGCAAAGATTAGCGTCATATATAAGCGATAAGTTATAATTATTAACAGTTAGGTATAAAGTGATGTACATGTTGCTAAGGCAACGGATATTTTACGCGTCAGAGTGATTACTAGCAGCAATGATTTATTTATATTTATTTTACAGGCTTATTTATAATTGTTTCAAAAAAATAAGAGAACACGCTAGTGTCATAGGAACCTGTACCGCGAGTATCTACGGTACCTTATTTAAAATATTCTTAATAACAATAAAATGCACTGCTTGATTTCAATCCTTATTTACTCGCGAATAAGAGTTCTGTGTAATAATTCAGCTATTTGTTTTGGGAACGAGCAAATATTGTTCATATTTCCTAGTTGGGCAAATAGATTTGTTTTATCCGAGTTAGTAATCTTATTTCGTTAGTCAGCTAATCTGTAATAAGTATTTACTTCGTGTATTTTTTATTTGCTGATACGTAATATAGCTTATGAACACACATTATTATTGTACTATTCTTGGATCAAAAAGTGATATGATAATGTTATTTATATGAGAGGCCAGCGACTGACTGGTTGTAAGTTCGATTCCTACTCGGGGGAATGATTGTATTTAAAATATTTCAATTTCTTCGCTCTGGTTTCTAAGATAAAGCGCGGCGTTCAGTTCTGCCGCTCCACACGCAATGTCTCGCTTTTGGGCGGAAAGTGAAGAAATTAATGCCTTGACACTAGGTTCTGTCTGACTACCCTGCTCAGCGAAAAAAACCCGTGAAGCTGCTTTGTATAATATTATGGAAATTTATATTATAATGTATTATGGTTTTTCAGAAACCTTACAGTCTAATTTTAATACCTAAATTTACATAGATATATAGATATAACACGCACACATTGTAGGATTTTCCTCGTTCTAAAAAAATAAGCTAAGGCTTACACACACTCACAAACACACACACATATTCAGTTAATTGTTTAGTTATGTTGTATATAGGTATATATTTCCTATTTCTACCTGTATTACCCTGGTGTAAGTGATATGTAAAAATGTCATTTACCCAGTACTGACACCAGTCTCTCACAACAGCTTATTTTGCTGTCCGCCATCGGTTTACACATTTCGTGAAACATTTTTGCACTGTGAGAAGAAATAAAGATTATTATTAATATTACTTTCTTTAAAATATATGAATATTGTCGAACACAATAGCTGGAAGCTGAAAACTTCCGAATTGAAATGTTCAATGTACATAAGTGCATCCCTTTATACTATTTATAAAGCAACCACCAACCAATAACAGACATTCGTCGTTATTGAAATTTATATTAATGTTCCAATAAAGGCATTTTCGTGTATTAACCAATAGAGTGGAAAAGGGTCGCGGTGGAATAATTTTGCGTTAATCTTGTGTCATATTAACGCTTTTATTTCATGTGACATCCAAATGCGATGTCATTTGACGAAAGAATGTTATAGATTTTAATTAAAATATATATATATATATATGTTTTTGGTTTATAAGCTTAAATAATACGTTAGTAGTTTATTATATGCAAAGACAGCTGATTCAAATATTATAAATTATAGATTTTGAGTACGATAAAGCGAGACTGAGTACTTTATTTATTTTATTTACTTTCATATTTTTTTGCAGTAAGAATATTTCAATAATAGTTTATGTTTTGTTCGTACATGAAAATAATATAACTAATAAACGTATTATTATCCTTGTTATGTCCACATTACTCTTACGGAAGAGAATTGTAATTCCCTGATGTGTAAAATCGAATTAATGACAGCATTAGATGTACATTGATTCTTCATATTTTTTTGCAGTTAATGTGACATTAGTTATGGCTCAATCAAAAATAATATAATAAAAAAAAGAAAAAATATATATATGGGAGGTATTTTTTTATGTTTCCTGATTTATAAACTGATTTTTAACTATGCATAACTGTTTTTTAATAGTTAGTTACAATATTATATTATACATGCTGTAGGGAAATCATTCATTTGTCAGTTGCCAAAACTCACTTTGGAATTTAGCTTTTAAATTCAATATAAATATCCACCCGAGTCAGATAAGAACCTAAGTCCTATAAACCTTAACCCCTACTAGAGTAAGCTACATCTGTTGGAACTACAAAGGTTTATAACAGTGGGCATTTATTATGTATAGTAATTAAATAATGTTTTTTAAAAATCATAATATTGTACAATCGATGAAGTGCAATTTTAACTTAAACAAAGGAAGGCACTACAAATATATTTCTCGATTTACACTCTAGAGTAATATGAAAAGACTTTAATGTTATTGTCATACTTTTCCCCCATTGCATTAGTAATAGATGTGCAGAGTTGAGTGCCACAATGTCGGAACTCGTAAAATACCCGTATTTTACCCCAAGTCTTATTATCCATAATGACAATTTTTTATATATCTACTAGGCACAGAGTCTATAGTACATATGTTGATACTACGGTTTTAAAGCAGAAAACAGGGTTTCTTGACACTGTCCGTAGTCGAGAATTGTTGAATCGCAGAACTCGACTTACCAGAGCGGTGAAATAAAAAAAATTATAATATAATAATTTTCCCCCCGTGTGTAAGTCGAACCTACAACTAACGCGTTTATAGTAAAGCTCTGTCACAATGAGTCTAGATAACCTCAAATATTGTAGATTTTATTGTGTATTATTTACTAATAGTAACATTAGTACTAATAATACTATTGTATTATTGCCTATAGGAAACAAATTTCTAATCCCTGTAATTCGTATTCGAAGGACGATTTTGATCCAAGAAATAATAATATTAATAGATAAACAAACGTGCAATAAAAAACGTTATTTATATATACAGTCACTAATTTTTTAACTTGCTCTGACATTTATAGCGATAGAAGTGTTGGTCGCAGCTGTTGACGCGACAGGTCGAATGACTGAAACGGTTTCGATGTTATAGTCTATTTTTTTCTCTCCTTTACTGTACACCAGTAATTGCGGTACATTCAAGTGCAGTGAGACGAGCGTTTGGAAATTCTATCGATTTGTGACCTACTTAAATGTCAATTTTATAAACTTAAATGATTATTTACAGGAAATATTGTTTATTAGTTAAAATTATATAATGAAAAATTTGTACAATCATAGAAAAGCGTCACTCTTCAAGACACTCCTTTCTCCACTCTTCGCCTAAATTTGAAAGATTGCGTATTGAGTGGTGGAGCTAAACGCCGCGCTTTGTTTTAGGTACCAGAGCGGAAAAATTAAAACAATTAAAATATGATCGTCCCACCGAGTGGGAATCGAACACACAGCCAATCGCGTTTAATGTCAGACGCTGTCACACTGCTATAAAATAAAAAAATGTAAGCTTCAATAGTCTGTATAAGAAAATAAATATTGTGGAATAAAAGTCAAAAGCCTAAATTCCTATACTTCCTGCGAATAATTGATACAGCTACAGTATCATATTTATTATGCCATTCAAATAGTTCATTACGTATAAATACTAAAGTTTACAATATATAAAATAAAGACACTTGACTTTTGCAATTTATATCTTAAACCGGTAATATCTAAGTAAAAGTAATTATATGTGCTTATAATAGGACAATATAAGTAAATTCGCGTAAATATATTGTGTTAGTATCAAAACTCAAATATTTGTTTGAGTTTGTTCTGGTAATATCCAAAACCGCGTGTTGTTTGTAAAGTACTTAGGAACATTTATAGGTAAATTGTTTTAGCCACAAACTAGGCAAAGTGTAAAACTATTTGAGGTTACGAATTTTCAGTTAACGTATACATAGGAATATGGAAACACAAAGTTAAGTATTAATTTGCTTTATAGGATTTTTAAGGGTTTGTATGTTAAAGAAATTGATTTTTTTTTTATATATTGAAACTGGAAGACCAGATGAGGAAGATCTTATAATAAATATATCTTGATGATAAATAGTGTGGTATTTTAGGAAATTCTCATGTATCTATAAAATAAAAAATAAAAATTTTGTCCAGTTCATTTTTCATACACTTCCAGTATTAATTCAAATATTATGTCATGGTTTCAGACATAATATATGATACCGATATGCAACATTTGTTCAATTCCCTTGAAAATCTCTACCATTTAAATAATTTGCCACTCTAGATAACGGTAAAGGGGTACAAATTTACGTTTACACAAGCACTAGGAGGGGCTTGTCGAAATCGCATTTAAATTTTCCGATGCCGACGCGAGATAAGGAGAATCATGAGTTAGGTCGGATGGGGTAAAGAAGACCGCGTGCCACCGCATAATTTCATTTACCTAGACTCCTTTCAAACCGATATTGGCTACCCTTTACACAAATAGGCTTATATTCTTCTGCTTTACTCCTATTTAACTAAAGATAGTTAATGTTAGTTGAAATTGAGACAGTTATTTTTACATTATACAATATCTCGTAGCAAGTAGTATATTAATATAAAAGTCCCAGTACGGTAAATCCTCTGAATTTTCCAGTAAACCTCAAATTTATCAAATTTAACGGTAAAAGTTCTTACTCTCGTATGATCATTGTGCGTTGCGAATTTATACCTCGGTAAAACCTAGGTTTTATTTGTAAGAGACACGGTAAATGTTGATTGGGTTAGGTTAGCTTAGAAACAATTCGGAGTATTATCATTAAAGTTGGTTTCTATAAGTTTTACTAGTAAATAATAAATTGTAAGTTTAACTGAAAAAATCTTAGAATTTATCTTAATTCGAGATTTTATAGTAATATATATAAAAAGTTATAGCTTATTAGTTCATCAATCTTAATTTATCTCATAATAAAGTTGCGAAATCAAGACTTAAAATTTTATACGAGGATATTAAAATATTAATGTGGATTAAAAATACAATGGTTACTCTGAGCATATTGGTGGAAAGCGGAGAGCTTAGTTTGTTGTTGTTATTTTTGCAATATATGTAAGGAAAGGGAAATACGTAAAAATAAAAAATATATATTCAGCTAAGCTAAGCTAAATGAAGCTTTGAAAATATACTTTAATATTTTTATTCACACAAGATGAAACATTTTACGGTAAACGTACTATAATATAAACGGAGTGGGATTCGAATTTGGAACGCAAGCGGTCAGAGCGCTTAAATGGCTTAAAAGAGGCGCGGGTTTGAATCCCGCTGAGTATAGATTTTTATACGCTACCTAAATATGTTTCTATAAAGTTTTGATTTAAATGTGTGCAAGATTTTAAATAAATGTTAAAAGAAATAAATAACATTTCTTTAAAAACAGTGAGCCTCAAAACACAGGGGATTAATATAAACAGTTCAACGGATCGGGGGTAATTTGCAATTGTATCATTATCTTGAGCGGTAAATTAAGCTCGACTTTTATGCTTTCGGACTCGGTCAGCAAGATTTATAGACGAGGATAAGTCAGCGTCTGGAATTATTGGCTTGTTCGAATGTAACACACGTTTTACCGTACAAATATATTTATTTAAAAAATACCTTACCATAAATAATACTAGTAGGTAATTTATACTATATTATATATAAAAATATTTATGTTATACCAAATTGGAAATATATACATTGCAATTCACATTACAGAAATTAAGCGAGCAACGGAGGTAATATAATAGTATAATTAAATATAAATAAGTAATGAAAATCCTATGCTAAATTTAAACCACATAACGGACAAGATTAACCAAGACGGCCTCATCTTACAACAGTACTCTGACATACATTTTATTTATAAATACTTATATTATAAATCAACTGCAGAACAAACTGGTAAAGCAGGTATGAAAAAGGCTGAATAGTTCTTCTTGAAATGGCATACGTCCGATACAGAAGTAGCAATATTATTGTATCAATGTTATGACAGAAAATCTTTCTTCTAATACAACTTTCATTTATATTCTTTGTCTCTACAGTATATTGATGGATTAGGCAAATATATCCTTGTGTTATATTATTTTGTACTCCACTTTCCACCGATTTAAGAAACCTTGCGTCAGTCGTAAATAATCGTATACAAATAAATTTACTTTTCATTTTCTTATATAAATGACTAGAAAAGGCACACCAATGTATAACTTCTGACTATATTCTTCTATTTAATACCATATTTCATCTAACACAATATACCTCAATAATTTCTTATATTTGAGTATGGTTATTGGATAATGTATATCATGGTGTTAAAGTTCGAATATGAGCGACTGAAATGTAATGATATCGGGAAATATCTCATCAACATCTCAGAAACGAAATTAGATCTAGAAAGACAAAGCTCTGCGGTGAAATTTGTCAGTCTGGAAATCGTTTAGCTGGACGGAGTTTTGAAAATGGAATAAAAATAGGTCACTAAATCCTTGCTTGCTCCGTAAATACTATATAGCATGGATAGATAAACAAATATACCATTGAGATGTTGTCTTTTTATGTAAATCATCGCAAATTGCAGTGTCATTTCCCTTTTATATCTAGGAACTCGAACCCAGGACTCCAATGATAGTACTAAAAGTTACTGCTATTACACTACCGCGTATTGACTACATTATATTAAATTACAAGCATTATTACGAATGTAATATTAACTGGGGTTTTATTAATGTTCTACATATTTTTTCACCTGAGACTACAACCCCACTCAAAGACCCTCAATATTCATAGCTTCCGAACACCACGTAAATTATGCATATTTCCTTTTCCAATATCAGAAACATTGAGACCCTAGGACCGAGAATCCATTTTTATATACCTAAGAAACATTTTACACTTCTTGTTTTGTTTTCAAGGTAATTCAACCACACTATATTCATGTAATGAAGTACGACATTAAACACTGAACGTGTAGTAAAGAATCATTTTAAATAACAGTTTTTTTAACTAACATTGACGTAAGCTTTGAATATGATATAGGCTAAACTATACTCATACATATGTATATATATAAATTTGTAAGGTATCAAGAAAATTATTGTTAGAAAATAACTTCCAATGAAAAATTATTTCAGATTAAATTTTTCAAGTACCGTAAAAACATATAATATCTGAAACAGTAGAATTATTTATAAAAGCAACAATAAGTTCAATAACAAATTTTCTTTCAAATATATACAATCGATGTATTATTACAGTATTAAAATATTTCAATATTGTACGATACTTTTAAAAATATGCCTTTTGATTCATCATGATATAAAATTGTAACCTACTTTTTGACCTACATACCCAGTCACATTTTATAGAGCAAATATGCTTCAATGAATAAATAGACATACCAGCTCTTAATAAATATCTCCTTTTTAAATTTCATTATATAATATGTATTTATGTTAAGCGCTTCAAAAGTAACAGAGCTATATAAAATTTGTTTATAATTAATTTATTAACTGTAGTTACAGTTAGAGGGTTGGCGTCTCTATTCACATTTCATCAAGTTATGTCTACTGGGGTAAGTTTTCATAAGAAAAGACTAATAATTCATGATTTTTTGTATATAAAGGCGAAAAGTTTGTCGTTTACAAATATATGTTATACTTTTCATAAAAGGATGTTTTGCAAGTTTCGAATAGCAAGTGTTTTTGGATTTATAAAGTAACAAGATTTGCATAATACTCCTATATATACATTAACATTTATTACGTTAATAATGCCGTAGTTATATTAGTTCAAATTAATTTTGTTTCTCTCATCTGGTATGATAAAGAGTTGTGAATAGTTACAACATTTTTATCATCCGCTATGTTTGAGCGCGATTTTGACGAGACAAAATTTTCTTACTAATAGTTCTTACTAGCATATAATATTATTGATCTTATACAAACGATATAAGATTTATATTTAGATTATAAGTTCAATAATTTTTATTCAATACAAAATCCAGCATTTTCACTGCGACCCAACATGCAAGGTTACTCTCGAGCACTAACCTCTGCGTGGCTCAGAATTGCAGCTGTCTAATGTGTGAACTACTGTGCGATTAAAGTATGAAAAACATATTTAATTATATTTGGCAATACTTATGTAATCATATTTTAGTTCATATAATATAACTTTTTAGTGTTTATTATGCAATAAATGCATGCAAATGCAATGCATGCAATACATATAAATAATTAAAATTTAAGTGTCAATTAAAATTGCCTGGTTATTTACAGATTAATGTTAGTAACGTATAATATATCAGCTCATTTGGTTTTGTATCGTTGATAATCTGTTATTTTGTAAACCTGATTCCAAAATTCATCTTTGTAAGTCATTTGTGTGAAGCAAACAGCCGTGTCGGACCGACTCACATTGTTAAAATGATTTTTTGATTAGACCTGTTATAACGGTCAGAAGAGCAGTGAGCAGTGAGCAGTGAAACTGTATAGAGCTGTGAATTGTATAAATTTTATTGTTTATTTTTTCTTAATGTTTACAGCATGTTTTTTAAAGATTATTATATAATATTTGTAAATAAATTGACGTAATAAATTTTGCTCCCAGTAAAGTTAAATTTTACTCCCTTTTCCAAGTTGCCGGAGAGAAGCCTTCAAGAAGCCTGAATGCTTCAATAATTTAAAAGATGTAAAAAATATAAAATTACTGAATGTATTTTTTTTGTACAATTATCCACTTTATTTTTATATATAAAATATGTCAAGTATACATCGAAAACAGTTATCGCAAATATATAACGTTTTATTGCTGTTTAACATGAAGTGCAATTGCTTATGATTGACAGCAAAATTAAATCATATTTTATGTAATGCCATAATCCTCATCTCTACAATGTAATTTTCGTTATATTCCCATTATAATAGATACAAAATTTACTTTTTTTACATAATTATGCAAACAGGAAGTATGAAATTTGGCATAGTTAAATTTAATATGGAAATACATATTTGTCACAATTAAACATGTTCAAATATAAAACAAATATTACTATAATATTATAATATCATATGCATACGAGGCAACGCGTATTGGCTTGCTTTTCTTCTCTTTGATCTTTTATTGATATTAACCTTCGAAGTTGTATAATAAAAGAACTGATCTAAACTTTATTTATACTAATGCTACACATATTTGAAAACGTTATGTAAAACACAAAAGAATATATGTATTATATTTAAATATTCAGCTCTATGTAAGTTATAGTCTTTAAGCAAGAATAACGTCCCACTAAGAAGATTACGCATATTATTGACCCCCTATTCTTAAAACCATGTGGCGGACGAAATTATCTCGTGCCGGGACAAAATTATTCAGAAAATAAGCATGTATTAAAAGAAACAATGCGCAAAAGTGTTGAAAGGCATAAAAATGTTAAATTGGTTTAAACTAAAATTCGTGCTGACATATCATTAGATGCTTGTTGTTCCCAGAAATTATAATTTACGTGGCTACATTGTATGTAAAACAAATGAACGCTACTTTACTTTGGAGATTAATATAATTATTTGTAGCTAAAGCTTGACAACCACTCGAGCGACATATGTTTGTAAAACTTTAACCTAACTGTTGTGGGTAATGACGCGAAAACCAAAAGTTACAAATTATCATCCAATAGAGAAGGGTAGACGTGATAAAAACATATCTCCTAACACGTAATTACATAATTGCGCTCCCTCGCCGCCTCGGGTAACGACGCCCGCCACAAATGTGGGTTAAATAGAAACTAAAAAATTGGTTAAGTACGTGCCGGTCTATATAGCATCGGGTTCTGTAAGAATTCAAAAAGCATTCAAAATAAAGTTTAATCAAAATAAAAGATCTAGATTGAATATTAAAATAGTCAATGTTTATTTTGATACATTTGAAAAAAAAAAAAAAAAAAAAAAAAAAAAAAAAAAAAAAAAAAAAAAAAAAAAAAAAAAAAAAAAAAAAAAAAAAAAAAAAAAAAAAAAAAAAAAAAAAAAAAAATTACCAAATATTATTATAAAAGCGTTACATTATTAAAATACAAGGGAAAACAAGACAAAAATCGAATTCTTACATTAGAACTAAAATATAAGGAACTAGAAGAGAAAAAAGCTTCAACAACTTTAATAAGTGTAAGTTGTAAGTAAAATATTTTTTGTACCGGAATCGTCGATGTGATCAGACGGCTGTATGGGCGCCGATTCTCTTTTAATTTAAAGCCTGAGCAGGAAAGAAAATATTAACAAGACACCGCCTAATAACAGCGTTGCCGAACAGCAAACAAGATTGAGACCTATTAAATATTGTTATGAGGCCATATGGCATATGCATTATTTTGCATAGTTATTAACATCAATATTTTGGTATACCTTGTTTAGATTACAGAATTTTCAAAGGATGTTCTAAGATTATAGTCATTTTAGCGTGTCTGTGTTTATTTCGCGCATATACCCGTTTAATAGTGCATTACTTTGTGATTATGCCGAAATTGGAAGATAAAAATGTGATGGGTCTGTTTTATGTTTATATTCGTAAGGTAGTATAAAAATATATTAAAGTATTTGTAGTTAAAATAAATATTATTAGAGTTAATTTATTATTTAATAGTTAAATAGTTTTATTATATACTCTGGCTATAAACGCGATATTAGTTGGTTCGATTTCCACTTAGGGCAACGAATATTTTTAAAAAGTATTATCATTTCTCCGCTCTGGTACCTGTCACAAGGTGCGGCGTTCCGCCAATTAACACGTAATATCTCGAGTTCAAGCGAAAAGTGGAGGGAGTGTCTTGACACTAGGCTCTCTCTGACTAACCTGCTGTGCAGGAAAAAGCGTGGAGCAAAAAAATATATATAGACTAGATGACCGCAACTTCATGCAACTTCCGTGGACTTTATGAATCTCACGGGACGTTTTTTACTTTTCCAGGATACAAAATTTCTAAAATAATGGTTCGAAAACTAACTTGATTTACATAATGTTATGATACAAGTCTCGTTTTTTGATTATTTTTTTCAGCTTCACGCTTTACCTGCATAGCAGGGTAGACGGAGAGAACCTAGTGTCAAGACACACCGTCCTCCACTTTGTATTCTGAATTCACTTCCCGAATCTGATCCGAACATTGCATGTGAACGTGTGAGTAAACTTCGACCGCGCATTGACTTGTCACCAGATTAGTGAATTGAAAATAATTTCAATGTAATCATTCCCTTAAGTGGGAATCGAACCCCCAACCGTCGCTTACACAGAAACAGTCACAAACACTACCATAGCCTCTAAATCTTGAATTTAAAATAAATTTTTTTTTATTTTTTTTTAATTGTTTTTAAAGTGTTATTCGCACACTTAAGAAATTGAAAAAGACATATTTAGAAAACGTATAAAAATTTGAACGCACCGGGATTTGAACCCGCGCCTACGCTGAGCCATGCGTTCTACAGCTGCGTCGAAATTCTTATACGCTTGTTACAATTTATATTTGTTGTTAGCATCTTTGTAGAGAGATTTAATATATAATTATAATAAATAAATTGTTGTTAGAACGGAAATTTAATAAAGAATATTTGTGCCCTCAACTCTAAATAGCTTATACAATTATCTTAAAATATATCGCATATTATACGCGCGGTACTTACGGTCTTACGGTCCCTGCGCTGCGCAATGTAGGTACTTGGGGATTATGGGAAAATCAAATATTAATTGCACCTCCATGTTTACAAATAGCAAGTATTATTGCATATGTACCGGTAAGAGGTACCTATAGTTATTTTCACTTTTATACTTTTATGTGAAAGTAGCTGTCTATCTGTCACGTCATCACGGCCAAACCGCTAAAAGATACTTGAAGGTCTTGGGATGAACTTGGGAGCTTCATTGTTTAACGAAAAGGCCTCTGAATATACAAACAGCTATTCACGCGGGCGAAACCGCGAGCGAGTCACTAGTACATAATAATAACATTACTCCATACTGTATAATTTATATACATTTCATGACTGAGGGTAAATATTTTGATCTTAAATGTTAAATTAGTTACGAAGTTTCTGTCTAAAATTACCTTCCTTCGATAGCAAACAGCCATCCTAGCGTTATGCATATTAATGAGCTGGCATGTTATTAGTTAAATATATGTATACAATCTACTGAACATGCCTTTTGGTGATCTTTGGTCTGCTGAGTCTGTATTATAAGTTATTAGTCAACAAATATTCATAGGTAATCGATTTTAAAGATATTGAGTTAAAAATTTTGTTGTATTATTAATCAATCTATATAATATGATTTATAGGTATAAAACGTTTCCGCTACTCACTGTGTGACTGACAGGAAACGCATAGCTGAAACTATCGGACGTAGATAGCTGAAATTTGGCATGTCGATTCCATAGGGAGTGAAGGGGACCGTTTATGTAAAAAAGGCTGGTAGGAAAATATCATAAAGTCCATACAATCAAAGTGGCGGGTAACTACTTGTATAATAATATTGTATGGTGAAAAAAAAAACATTTTTTTGTTATACGATTTTGTTTTATTTTGACGCAATATTTTTGAGCAATTAGAAAACGATGGTGACAGGTGCATATCTCATTCGTAGTTTTTTTTATATTTTATGAACTTGTACAGGTGCCTGGTTTTCTGGTCTAACTAAATAACAGTATATTTCACCTCTCGATTAAAATAATAATAGACTGACATAAAAAGTACACTACTTGTACTTGGAATTTATATATTGGAAACTATAAATATCGAGGCCATCGTGGCGAAGTGGGACAGCGTCTTACTGTAACCGCGATTGGTTATGGGTTCGATTCCTACTAGGGGGAATAATCATATTTTAAATGTTATGATTATAATAAGTACTGCATCGTCACGCTTTTTCCCACATAGCAGGGTAGTCAGAAAGAACCTAGTGTCAGGACACGCTGTTCTGCATTATCCGCTCGAAATAGAGATATTGTGTGTTGAGTAGCGGAACTCACCGCCGCGCAATTAGCTGTCGTAGACAAATATTTTTAAATGCAAAAATCCAGTAGCTATTTAAATATTCTTTTTTAATGTGTAATTTTATTCTTCCTATAATAAACCTTGTTAAAGTGAAATAAAAATAACTAATTTAAGGCACAATAAATATTTTTGTATCTTTATTATTCAAGATACCAAACAATTTGAATTACAAAGTCCCAGAAGTTTCAAATGTATAAGAATAAAATTATGATAATTATCACACCATCCGAAGCTTAATCTTGAAGACGGCTATAACAATAATTAAAACGTGAAATGTTATCTAGTGAGGGTCAAACAAACCACTGTTACTGACTTCTTGGTTCTTTCCAGCACATTTTACTTAAATTATAGGGACAAGCTTAAGTAAAACTAACTTCAAAAATATATCTTTTTACGAAGCAATAAAATTGAATATAATTAAGCAGGATCAAGATTTAAGGTGGCGAGAGTTAGTATGGAAATAAAATACATTCACAGGCCCATTAAGAATCAAAACGAACTGTTGCCAGGTTTAAAATTTATAATTATAAACAATTACGTATATATTTAATTATTATAGAAAACGGTACGACGAAGTACGTTAAGCGTATAATGGGTGTTACAGAAAACGCCTACGCGGACCATCAGTTGTATGATTCGACGAGCGATAAAAATCGCCGGTCTTATTCGTCGGACATTTTTTTAATTACTGAGGGGTCCGTCTTGTGAATCAGGTGGCGGCCATTGTGTGGGATAAATACGACGAGTATTAATGTTCGGGCCTTGACGCGGACATCGAGAAGGACATAAGATAAAACAAGATTCGGTAGGCATACCTTTATTCTATTCAAATGAAAAGAAATTCGTAGGCCCATTACTTAACTCACGGTCAATCTATTCAAGATTTGAATCACATATGTATAATACTGGTGTAAACTAAAATTGTACAGTGGTGTGTTATTTTATTTTATTATATTTATTTGCATTTTATGATGCACTAGTGACCTTCGTTGACGCGTAAAATACGCGTTGCTTTAGAATCACTTTATATTATGTCAAATATATGTTGATGGAATACTTTTTTTATTAATTTAATGTTTGTTTAATTGTTTATTATTTAAAATATTTTACTTTTTTAAAGTATAAATATATAGATACTAGTGAACTACTCGTGGTTTCGCCTGCGTAAACTATAGCTGTTTTGGCTACCTTTTCGTAAAACAATTAAATTCCTGGAAAAGCTAAGAAAAAATTGAGAGATAAAGTAACCTATGATCATCCCAAGACCCTCAAGTATCTATATAAAATTTCATCACGAGCAGTTCAGTGGTTTAGCAGTGATGTATAATATTAATATGGATAGACAGATATAGATTAATTGAATCCATAACCATCGCTTGAGGACAAACAAGTTCTTGCAATGGACGCAACAGAAGAATATATTTATTATCACAAAATATTCTATTACTAACTAAAATGGTCATAAAAATAGCCTTTTGTTCTTCCTGTAACGTTAATTGTTTCCTGTCATTTATAATTACTGTGCCTTAACGTGTTATTTTCCTTAATAATATTATTGGTATAACAAGTATACTCATTTACTTGTGTCGTTAAGATGCTTAAGTAAGTCTTAGCTTAATACAGTTACAGTTCTTATTCGTGCGAAGTTAATAATATTTTGTCAGAGATGAACTTGTGTCAAGGCACTCCTTTCTCCACTTTCTGCCCGAAATCGAGACTACGTGTTTAGTGGCGCCTTGTATACCAGATACCAGAGCGGGGAAACGAAATATTTTAAATATCATTCTCCCGAGTGGAAATCGAACCCACAGCCAATCGCTTGCATCATGACGTCACTAAATAATATTGGATATGTTGAAGGCGAAATATTTTGGCATACAATTTATTAAATATAAAATCTATACTATTATCAGAACTAGTAAAAGTAACATATTTTCCCTATTATGATAACGCAAAGCACGGCGTTGAGTTCCGCCACGCAACACTCAATGTCCCTGAATGGCCGGAAATTAGAGAACGAAGTAGGTACTGGAAAGATAACGCAAACGAAACGAAAAAAACATTGATAATATTGTATACATATTGTATATTACGTTTGAATTATCTGTAATTTATTCATATATATTGCAATTTATATTATTATTTACGATCCATAAAGATTTCTCGATAAAAAGCAGATTTTTCTTCGGCTTTACTATTTTCCGCATATAGCAAGGTTACCAAAGATACCAGGCCAGACCAGGTGCTTCGTTACACTTCATTCTTCACCTTGATTCCTTCTTAGAGAAATAACGTGTAAGTGATGGAACCCAATGTTACACTTCGTCTTACTAGTCTTTACTTCGTCTTAAGCCTTGACCTTGACAAAAATTAAACTAAGAAAAAACATTTAAACTTATATAACTACAACCATTAGCCACGTCACGTCATTTATTTATATTTATTTTCAGCAAATGTGTCAGCTTGATAAAACATTTTTAGTTAAAATTATAGAAGCAAAATTAAATAATAATAAGTATATTTTTATATTAGTACGCATAGTATGTGTATCTAAATTAGCTACTATATATTCTGCAACTATAATCGAGGCTTTATGTATAAATATTTGTGCAAGTTCACTGTATAATTAGATTTGGGGCTCTATCATTTTAAAGTCAAAGCGGCTGTCGGTAGAGCTTTGATCTCGAACGTGTTATACTAACATTTTGTTACCAAACGTTGTAATGTGCTTGTCTATGTAAGTTTGTTTTGTATATTTTGTTTTATTTATTATTATTGTAATTGATTCATGCTTTATGTACTTAGTACGATTATCCGCTTTTTGCGATATTTGAGACATTGTATGTTGAGTGACAGAACTCAATGCCGCGCTTCATCGTGGCAGTGCAGGGAAATGAAAATAACTAAAGTTTGGGCTCGAACCCACACTCATCGTGTTTCATTCATCAACTAGACGACTGTCCCACTGCTCCACAGTGTTGTTTATGATTTTTTTTAAGCTAGAGTTGAGATGACAAAAATGGTTTATTTATGGGACTCCACGACGACAGCCTATAGTCAATTATACACTAAAATACAGCTTACAACATTGAGTTACAGGTCTATTGTATTAGAGTGAAATACAGTCGTAGAACGACTGGATGAATGAAGTCATAATTGCTTTAACTTTTCATGTAAATTTTGTTGAATTATATTATTTGCTAATTAAATAAATGTACTTTATACTTATGTACATAACATCAAAATACAAAATCTCACGTGATAAATAATACTTAAAAAATCGGGATAAAATTTTAAAAGATAAGAAAGCAGGTGTATGGAACTTAAAAAACTTAAGCAATAGAGTCTATAGAAATAAATATAACAATACGGACGACATATGACAGTCTGAAGGACAAAGTACAATAGTTTAAGACGACAAAGATATCACATTTTCTATATAAAGTCGTGTAATAAAGTCGAAAATGTAGTGATCGCTAACAAATTCTTTGAATGACACGTTCAAAATGTCTCCGAGATATTTTTTATGACAATACCTCGTAATTGGTGGGTTGGGTACCTGGATAGGTGCGCTTTGTAGTTGACAATAGTGTTGGTTTAATCATAAAGGGTCGTACAGTAGAATAATTCACCAATTGAAAACACATAAAATTACGCGCTCAAAGGCCTTTGACTGTTATGTAATCAGTGCGGATGTGACGTAAATAGAATCAGATCGAATTAACTATTTAAATGAATTAATTATTTTAAGTTTTCTAGTATTATTTAGTTCTTTGAGTTAACTAGGCAAAGTAAAATATTTTTTTAACATTTATTAAAATGTTATTCCCACACTAAGGAAATTGAAAAAGACATATTTAGAAAACGTATAAAAATTTGAACGCAGCGGGATTTGAACCCGCGCCTCTTGAAAACCGTTCAAGCACTCTGACCGCTAATTTTTAGGCAAATTAAGTTTTTTAACTTACCAAGTAACGCGTCAAAGGACAATATTTTATACAGATTTTAATAATCGGGAATGGTGTTAAGTTTCAAAATTATTGATATTATTCTTTTTAAATGCCAAATTTATTCTTATTATTAACTTTTTTAGCTGCAAGCTTTTGTCCGTATAGCAGGTTAGTCAGAGAGAACCTAGTGTCAAGACACTTCGTTCTGTACTTTCCGCTGGAAATTGAGACATTGTGTATTGAGTGGCAGAACTCTAAGCCGGGTTGTCTTGGGTACCAGAGCGGAGAAATAAAAATATTTTAAGTATTCAAGCTCGGAATCAAACCCACAATCAATCACGCCTACAGTCAGACCCTGTTCCGCTGCACCAAGATGACCTTATTAATAGTGTTACTCAGTAAAACTATATCTAGAATAGTACTTTACAAACAAATAATTTACCAGAATCTTCGAATTAAATTTTATAGTTCCATCTAGAACTATAGTACCTCCCACAGGCAGACACATATCTCCTTTTTCATATTAAAAGTATAAATATGTCTAAAAATGGAATTTAATTAGCCGCTTTTTATTTGTTAATCATAACAAAATATTTAATTTACCTCATAATGTTGAGTTCTTTTCTATATCGCGTTATTCTTTCAAGTTAAATTGCTTTTCTAAGCAATGAAAACTCTTAAACGTGTTCATAATTAAGTAAGTATACAAATAAATATTAACTTGCTCCTTTTTTATTTTCAAGAATAATAAATTAAGATTTTGTTTTTAAATATTTTTAAGGAAAGTTAGAAAACAAAACGTTTAATTAGGATTATACTGTGTTTGTTATCTTAAAGCGTAATATCCGTAGTATCCTTAAATTAATCCTCCTTCAATTTATTTATATAAAAATATATTATTACAACGCCATATTGCAATTGGGGCCGCCGAAAATACGAAACAGCTATACGTTACTTCAGTAAAAGTCCAAGCAGGCGAAGTCGCGAGCGGGTTAGTAGTTTATCTATACTATAAAAATAAGATATAATATATTTGTTAAAATGAATGATAAAATGAATGATAGAATGATAGTATTTTATACGCGTGTGTTTTATTATTATTATATTTGCAAGCCACGCCTAACTTCAAGCGACGCTTTTAGTTACGTCGAAATTCGTAACCGCAACATCTGGCGCACCTACTATCATTGTACGTATCTACATTTCGTATTGCATTTTATATTATACAGTCAAAATGTATAATTCGTGTTCTATTTTTATACCAATAGAGTTCATTTTCAAATGATTCCAAAAGATGTATGACTTTGACAGTTAAGGCCTTTTGGTAATGAAGATAGCTTCAATCTGTTGTCTCTGTACTATCGAGCCATTTTACGCAGATGCGAACTGCGGGATGAGACGACATAAACTCGATTTACCCACGAAAATGAAAACTTCCAAAACTTTATAATTCGCGTTATAAAGGAGAAATATTTTTGAAATTTTCACAAGTCAGGCTGGCGACGGTATGAAACGAGTATTTCTATTACACTAAGAGTGGTCCACGACGCCGTCTGCATACTTCGTGAAGTATTTTTTAAAGTATTTCCCTGTTTGCGATATAATCGGATTTTGTCTTTCGATTTTGAACTTAAAATTTAAAGTGAATCATAAACTACTAAAGGCTGTTTGTAGTGTATATTTAAATTTACTTTCGTACCTCTTTTCTTTATTTTATTTTGTAGTATCCTTTTTTAAGTTAAATTTTTTCTTAATGGAGTACATATTTGAAATGTTATTTTTGAAGGAAACACTGTTTTGTTGCGTAATGTGCACGTTATAGTATCTTTACTAGTCTTAGTTTAAACTAGTCTTATTTTAAATAATTAATGCTTAATTAATTTATTTGGAAAAACTTGCAATACGTTACTTTTTTTAATATTTTCCGGTCACTTTAACATGCTTTTATATATGTGGTCTATCAATGTGTCAATCAGTGTAAGAGAATCGTGCAATTATACCTTGACTTTCTTGCTGTAAGATTTGTTTGACAATATAATATGTTTCTTTTAGCTTTTTAACTAACTAATATGTTAAAGACATTACTATACATATTTTGATAATGTTCAAATTTCACATATAATTAGTTCAACAGTAACATGTAAAAGTTTTAGTAAAGTTGGAGTACTGTGTTGGATAATAAATTTATTTAAATAAAAAACATGAAGCTTACAAACAGTAAAAGACCAGCCTTATTGCCTACATATTTATCATTAAACACTAATAAAAGCTAGTGGCTGTTGGTCAGGCACGTTGTTAAGTGACAAAATAAACATAGAATAATGACGACACTTCTATTCAGGATGATGATTCACTGTTGTGAATCCTAAATAGAAGTGTCGTTTATATCCATAAGTGTAACTTCATTAGACTATTTGGTACATTGAAAATTGATATAACCTTGAGTCTAAGTACGTTTAAGTAAATTTGTCGTAATGTTTTTTTTTTATTCTAAAGACAAGGCAAACGAGCGTTCGGGTCACCTGTTGGTAAGTGATCACGGCGGCCCGCGACCCCGTGTAACACCAGAGGAGCTACAGGGATGTTGCCGGCCTTTAAAGTGGAAATAGACGCGCTTTGAATGTTACAGGTAGAGTGTTGTTTTCTGATTGAAATGACAATAATAATAAAAATAAATGGTAGTTAAATAGTGCGACAATTGTGGCGCAAAGTGACAGCGTCGGACTATATACACGATGGTTGTGGGTTCGATTCCCACTTGAGGAACGATTATAATTAAATTATTTTCATTTCTCCGCTCTGGTGACAATACAAAGCTCAGAGTTGAGTTTCGCTACCCAACGCGCAATGTCGTGGATTCGGGTGAGTGGAGAACGAAATGTCTTGACACTAGGTTCTATCGGACAACCCTGCTATGAGGGAAAATCCATGTGCCTTTACATGGAAATACTTAATGTATCAAAGCTTGAATAAAATAATATAATGAATATTTAGTTTATAGCTTCAATTTAGAGGTTAAATAAATAAATTATGTAAATAGTATGGTAGAAATATAATTTACGGTATCGTTGCATTAAAAAATGATTAAATTCACAATTATATATATATATAAGTAACGTTTTACGCAAAGGAAATTGACATGTTATTAATAAAATCGTATAAGCGATCGTTATCAAACGTGAATACCACCCGAAAGGCTAGCAAATGAACAATTGAATATATAACGTTACCGTATCGTATACATATCGTATCATACATTCGTTCGTTTAATCAAATGAATCTAATATTTCATTAACGAATCAGGACACCGAATATCTAAAACAATACATCACAACTTCAAACCAGTTACGATATAAATCAGGCATAACCATCGATTAATAAATCAAACACATTATACCTACAACGATTGTTCGTAACATTATTGGTTCTACTCCAGTATTATTTACACAATCGAATGGTTGGCTTACGAGCTTCGCATTTACTTATACGCAGTGCAAATAATGGTATTATATTTATGAAAAAAAGACACGAAATTTCACTCATAAAACAATGGTAATAAGGACTATATTCACATGTCATTGGCTAATATATACACTGCTATGGAAAGTTGTACGGGAGCTGAAGAAATACCACGACAAAATGTCTTGGCATGCTCGAAAACACTTCAATTTCTCAGTCCTAAACAAATATGCTACCGATGTAGTAATTGCTCTTCATGTTTACAGTCTTTTATTGTATATTACAAAGTAAATATTGTTCTAAATGCATCATTGTCTTACCTACAGCTGCAGTGTAGTTTTTTCTAGACTAAAAGTTAATTTGGCGTTCATTTGATTTGTATTGAATTCGCACGGCGGGAACTAAATAAAAAAGTACTTGTTCGATTTTATCAGGAAAAGGGATAAACGTTTTTAAGCGAGTTCGAATTTCAAAGTTTGCTTGAAAATTCAGAAAATATTTCAATTTACATTATGTAAACGTTTCTGTTTATGTAAAAGCGTATATATAATGTGTTGTACGACTTTAATATTACTAAAAAGGCTTTCACTAAACTTTTGAATCGCCTGAACGCTTTACCTCATATAACAGGGTAGTCAGAGAGAACCTAGTGTCAAGACAGTGCGTTGAGTGGCGACATTGCGATTATGCGTGTTGAGTGGCGGAACTCCGCGTCTCGCGTTGTCTTGAGCTTAGTTACAAATATTAATTACTTTACCAAAACTTTTCAACAAATAGCAAATTTTATCATAATGACAATAACTCTTGGTAAATATTTTCCCATTTGGACATTGAGGCTTCTAATATTGCCAAAGTAGCATTCTGACTTTATTTAAAGTTACCTCACAATACACGCCCATAGTAAACCTACAAATATAACAAAATAGCTATATAGACAATTGTGAGAAAAAATACATTGATGACGCCAATACGAATAAACGTTTTCAATGAAGCTTTGCAAAGAAGCTACCGTGTAATTTGAGAAAGGTAAATCTCAACTTTTGGCGACAGTCTGGATGGATATATATACTCGTGGCATAAAGAGACGCAATAAATCGAGTGAAAAAGAAATTCAATACGATTTTGCACGAGGATTAAATTTTGTATAATCTAAAGACGCAATCGGCAGCTTTTACAGTGAAGCTAACCGCTGATGCGACGATATTCCTGGAATGGTTTAGAAAAACATGAACGAAAGAATTGTTTGAAACAAAAATCTATGCTTAGGTAAATTAAATTATTAGGTGTTTAAAATGTTAAATATTTCGTACATTTGATATTATAAACATGTATAGAATTTAGTACCGACTACATTGCGATACAGCTACATATATATTTAAAGCTTGGAATGAATATCCAGGCAAGGAATGCCAGTTTTCTAAAAACAAACAATATAAAATTTTATTGGTATTTACATTACTCAAGAGCACGCTTTCTAAGTGTAACTCGTAAAACATAACCTCCAAAATTCACGTTAGAACACTTTGTTTTGTATTTATCTAAGAGACCTTTAGGAACATAAATTTTATTAAACCTATAAAATTGGTTTTTCAATAAAATCTTGGTGTGATATTCGTATCGGGTAAAAAACAAAACAGGAGTTAAATATTATTACATTGCCGTAATAAATGTAAAGTCGATTTATCTTTGAGAGATGAGTAAAAATGGAATATACAGCTTTATAACGATCTATTCACCGAATAAATCGTAATGGCCGAAATATGGGTACATTAACTTTGTGCTTTATTGACTTTTAGGCAGTAAAAACAAAGTTATTGATATTAATGGTTGAGTATAACCACATTTTTTAAATATTATCACAGAAAATTTATAACCTTTAAATATTTACAAATAATTTTATATAAACTAAATTAATAACGTAAATTAATCCACTTATCTATATATTAAGTTAGTTAGAAAACAAGATTAATGATATAAAGGAAACTAAGTCGAAGTTCTATAAAACGGATTGATCGCTGGCTCAGTTAATACACTTTTTTTGTAAGACCTATTTTCTTGTGAATTTGTAGTTACATGTAACTCGAGATTGTGCTCAATCCACTAAAAGAGAAAACATTAGTCGAAGTATATAATAGTTGAAGAGAGTAAACAAGTCAAACGGTGGAACGACAAACAATCTAGCGTCTTCGGACGTGTAATCGGATCCAAATTGTACTGGCTGCTTCTTAAGAGCTGGCTCGGCCAACTAAGTGGTTCTCAAAGAAAAATTGCATAGCATTAGCTCTTACTTGTTTCTATAGAAACGTCCAATACAGTATAGTATTTAAATATATTCTTTTATTTACATTTATACCAAAAACTTATGTTACTCAAAATATTTTTTATCGTGGGAGAATATATAACAATCCTTTATTTTTTTTAATTTTATGCAACACGTTTTGTTATAGATGTAAAGCTTACTCCTTTTGAATAAAAAATGGTAAAACCTGGTGACATATCAAAGATCTTATCCGCGTCAAAGCTTTGCACAATGTCACATAATAATGGGTTGTGTAAAAAAATGAATCTTATCAAAAAACATCAGGAAGGGGACCAAATGGTGCCCAGCAAATACACACGCGGAATCGGTGACAAAAAACTATTGTGTCATCGGGCTTTATTTAATTCAAAGGGTTTTGAATACATAGATCATTATTGACTGAATTAAGTAAGTGAAAAAAGTATTTAAATAAAATATTTAATAACTGGCTTTAGTATTGCTTGGTAGCTATTTTTCTTTACTTTTTGTTAATCCGATCTTTCGATTTGATATCGCCCTCGGCTTGGGCACTCTCGTTAATGGGGTACCTATGAGGCGAGCCCGCATTTCATGTGTAGCATACAGTTTTACCGGCGACCCTACGTGACAAAACTTTGTCCCTCCCTACATTCAAATATCTGAAGGAGCAATTGAAATCGGAGATCGTAAAGAGAATTAGAGCGGGGTCTTTTTGAACGTTTTGTTTTGTGCGCGTTCAAAAGGGCTTCTTTTGAATCTCAAACAGTCACCCAAGTGGAAGTGGGGGCAGCGTTTATTGGGATTCCCTATAGCCTACCAATCGGTCTGTGCGACATCACGTAATCTAATAGCTTATTAATGAGGGGAAGCCTTCAATCGGCCCCCATTTTTCTATCCTAGTTTTAAAATTATGGATTCTGATTGTTCGTTTTTTATTTAACCGTTCGCTGCGCGTATCGCCGTCTTGTTTTTATGCGATCAAGTGGGAAGGTCGGTAGGGAGGGCAATAGCTCCTCCCAATAAATTTACAATACGATATGAATGAGTCACGGCCCGACAGCGGAACCGGCTGCTAACTCATTACGTAAAGCGAGATTGTTGTGAAAACAAACGGCAAAAACTTATTCGTAAATGCGTTACACCGTGTTTATGATCCGATCGCTTTAATATATGGACGTCGATCCACACTCTATGGTTAATGTGGTAATAAAGAGGATAATTTAAAATTACATTTGCTATGTGACTACATTAACACGTACCTAATTGGGTAGCGGGAATATTCGCTTGGGGTTATAACTGATGGTAGAATCGTTAACCTCTAGTCGTAAGTAATAGCTTATTAAGTATTGTTAGATTTTATGGTTAAAATTTTGTTTTAACTATACTATTAAAAAAAAACAGGTACATATGTTAGATGAACTAGTAGTTCTTTATACGTATGAGGATATTTTATACAATTAAATATATATTTTTTCAGTTTTAACGCGTTATATACCCCATAGTAGAGAAAACGTGGTACATGTTTTAAGAAAACTTGTACGCAGCGGGGTTCGAAACCGCGCCTCTTGGTAACCGTTCAAGCGCTCTGACCGCTAAGCCAAGCGTTCTACATCCAGCTGCATCGAAATTCTTATACGCTTATTACAACTTATTTTTGTTGTTAGAATCTCCGTAGAGACATTTTTATAAATTTCTGCTACAAAAAAATTATTTCTACGAACAATCGTTTGGGAGGAGAGAATGCTGTTTATTAAATGTTTTTATCATTTTTTAAAGTGTTAATCACACACTTTGGAAATTGAAGTTCGAATGCCACTGTGTTAAAATTTTTATACGTTTTCTAAAAATATGTCTTTTGAATTTCCTAAGCGTTAAAAACATAGTACATGTTTTAATATAATCATTCTCCGGTGTATGAATCGAACTCATAACCACACAAGCTTACAAACAGATGCCGATTCACTGCGTCTCGTTGGTCTAAAATTTATTATATATATATCTTTATAGATTTTTTATTATGTTATATACTTACAAATAAATAAATAAACATCGAAAAGGAAATGTGGATATAATGGATTATTAGACATGGTTGCCAGTGGGTTAAAAGAAGGAAGTGACTCTTCTATTATAAAAGCGTAACCGGTGGCTAAGCCGTGTAATTGTGAGCAGATTTTGTGTTGTTTCGAGAGTCAAAAGTATACTTTAATTCACCGTTTAATTTGTAAGACCACCCTTTCAAAAGAATTTTAATGGAATTTTATGTTTTTGCTTTGATTGTGTTAGTACATTAAAAGCGAAGTGTTATTTATATGATGATTGAATCATATAAATTGAATCATATAGATTTCTTGTTTATTATTAGCTTTTTGTAATCAAATGTACTACGTGTTTGTTTGTGAGGTAATTTAATTTATATAAAAAGTTGGTAAAATTTAGAAATATAAAGAAATGTAATTAAATAAAATATTTCATGTTATTAAATCGTTTCTGTTTCTGACAGCGAGTTTTGATTCTAAAATATATTTTGTACAACGTTCTTTAGCATCTTTCTTCAAAGGATTTTTTTAAGCATCTCTCTTCAAAGGTGTGACTGAGCTATATTTTTGTGAAAAAGGTATCAAAACAAAACAAGTATCAAGATACCAGTCATGAGAAGATAGTGAAACCCCTAAACAACACCATGTTCAAGAATGGTTCCTTCAGCAAGACATGGCGCCGGGACGTAAAGGTCGACCCACACAATCTTGGTTAGAAGCGAACGATCTGGACATCATCACTGGACTGTGTTCATTATGTTCACTTTTAGAGAGTAAGGCTTCCTCTAAAGGCTATGATAAATTAGAGTACCTATAACTATACTAATGCCAGTGAAGAATTTTCTTCATAGAAAGAGTGCAGGTTATTTATTGATAACTCGTCTCAGCGTTTAAAGGACTGTATTGCAGCCAATGGAGACCGCTCCGAATAAGCTTTGTATATGTTTAATTAGTAATAAATGTTATATTTGTTTTTAGTAATAAATAATATATATAGAAAATATATATTTTTTAACTTTACAAGGCGTTCAAAGAGACATATAAATCCACAACTATCGCGTTAGTTTAAATGCACGATCATGCCAATTCACCATTTTATTCGTTACATTGAATTAGTACAAAAAATATTTACATATATAATTTTTCTAATAATTACAAAAAGAGAAAATTTTCAGTGTTAATATTTGAGCTTATTAATATACGCTTACTTAGAATATTATCTAAATCATAAATAACAATTCTTGTTTCGCCCTGGACCCAACATGTGTCCTCGCTTCTTAATGGAGTTGTCATGTATATGGTAATAACTAGATAGGTCATATATCACTATTACGATATCTGTGAACCACCAAGAATGCCTAATTCCGGTAACATCTTATCTAGACGTTGAATTTTTGATTAATGTCCAAGCTTTTATATATAGTCTAGAATATACTAGCGATCGTACTTAAGATTATAAAGAAACATATTCTACTAGTTTTTTTTTTATAATATGCGATATTTTATCGAAAAAATAACAAATAAAGCTGAGCTTTCCTAAGAAATAGATATTATCGCCCGTGTTAATGACCTGAAATTTAAGCTTATCTGATTGAATATGACAATAAATAGGTCAGTTTTATTGTTTCGACGACAAAAATATGGTGTTAGAAGTGTCATTTGAAGAGCAGTGAACTTTGTCGCAGAGTGATACAATGATATCGAATGGTTAATGATAACGACGTGTTATTAGAAAAATACTGTCATTTGAATTATAATATTTATACCGAAGTATAGTCTTAGGCCTTTTGTTTCGGCGATTTTGAATAAATATGCATTTATTGGGAAAACGTGTTCTATATGGTAATTTAGGTTATGAAAAATTTGTATGACAAATTTCATATATATCGGTTCAAAAATTTTCACGTAAATGAGTAATTATTATATAAATATATGTTTTAAAAATGATATATATAAAATTAGTTGAGATTCACGCATTTTGCCACATAGCAGTCACCGAAAAAGTCAAGACACTAAGTCCTCCACATGCCGCCCGAAATCGAGACTTTACGTGTTGCGTGGCGCAACTTAACGCTGCGCTTTGTCTTAGGTATTACGGAGAAATGAAAATATTTAATCATTTCGCCGAGCAGGATTCGAACCCACAACCATTTATAGTCAGACGCTGTCCCACTGCGCTACGATCGCCTCTTTATTATTTTAAACCATCTTAATTAAAAATATGTTCAACTATTAAAAACGGGATCTAATAATGAATCACTCCACAAAAATAATAGATGTAATTATGTAATATCAATGTAGTTGTTTTAATTTATTAATTTTCATAAGTTTCTATGTAGATTTTATATATATATATATATATAATTTTAAATACTGTACTGTCCTTTACGGAATTGTATAAGACGTATATACATAGTCTAAGTAGCATTATATAAATCCGGTTTTAAGTAGTATAATAAAACGAGCAATGATAATATTAGAATAAAAACAAAAGATACGGACCATGTGTCCACAGTGAACCAAACATGTTATACAAAAATGGAATCGTAATCCACTTCTACCGTACAGCAAAAAAAAATCTGGTGTCAAGACATTCCGTTCTCCGCTCTCTTCATAATACATTTTTTTTGTACTTCTATTACATCTTAACGCTCAAATATTACACTCTCAAATGTAAGTAGCTTAGAATTAATTGTTACATTTCCATAAAGCAAGCAAGTTTCGAGTTTTAATTTTTATGTGACCATATTTTGAATGAACTTTGAACAAACGACCGTACCTGTTCCAGTATTCGAAGTGGCTACGCGCTTCTAACAAAACTGTTTTGTTGTAGAATACAACGAATATGATAGACAAAGGAATTGAATGGATACTCGTATAATATATGCCTATATGCACAACATTCTATGTTATTATTATTTATATTTTTGTATAAAATTTTTAAGTTTCGTCGAATTCGAAAGCTTATGATTTTTTATTTTAAGTTGATTTCATTTATTATTTTAATTATTAATAAATTGTTTTCATTTAGTGTTTATTAAGCTTTGCCTATCGCATATAGTAGCTGCATACTTCTTAGAGAAATTAGATGTCGAGTGGCGAAACTTTTGATTTACTTTATGATACCGTGGAAATGAATATATTTTATAGAGAGAACCTAGTGTGAAGACCCCGTTTTCCACTTTTCGCCCGTATTGAAATTAAATTGTGGGGTAGAACTCAACGCGCTTTGTCTTGTCACCAGAGCGGAGAAATGGCAATAGTTTCCTCTGAGTAGGTTTCGAACCCATAACCATTGCGTATGCAGTCATAGACTGCCCCACTGCATCACGATGGCAGCTTTGCTGCAACTACTTATAAAAGTTGTAATTCTCGTACGGCACTGGTGTCCTGTAATGTTATTTATTTGATATACTGGATTGTTTGTCTCATTGAATTATGAGTAAAGGAGTATGTAGTATATTATATTTACATGCTAACTTACGTACAAAATACTTAGTGCTTTAATAGTTAATTTAATTTATTACTTTGAATAAAATTAATTCTAGTTAGTTTCATATTTACATTTATTTTCCTGCATAGCATGATAACCTAGTGTTGGGACAAATCGATTGTCACTTTCCGCCCGATCTAGAGCATTTTTGCAGTGCGTTTTGACAGTTAGTTCAGTTGAAAATATTTTGTAGAGCACGAATCGAACCCACAACTATCCCGTGAACATTCAGACGTACATGAACTGTGCCACTTAAGCCTCATTCAAAAACTATACTAAAATAATATTATTCGATTCAATATATTATTTATGTATTGAAATAAACTGCTTTATTAAGAAAAACATTAGACGAAAACTACGGCATTATTTGTAACGAAAATTCTGGAGTTCACTCCAGCTCTTTTAGTTTTTATTAGTTTTGACACTTTAGTTAACAAATTACTCGAACTTATCTTCATTTTTATATTCTTAGAGAAGTTTCTCAGTAGATTTTACTTGAAATCTCTTGTGAGATATCTCACTTAAACTGTATAATAGAGTTAGTTCACTTATAATTTCGAAATAACTGTTTAAATAACAATAATGTACGTGAAAAGTTAAATAAAAAAGTTTTACGATTTTAGAATAACACAAAATAACAGAGTTCTTGGCTTAGTTTAATTTAAGTGTTTTTAGTTGTGTAAATTAAATAGACAGTGGCCATCTCTTAACTACGCCACAAAGGTTTTAGTGCCAAGAGGCAATTGTGGGTCAGTAAGACTGCGACAGACTGCTTGCGCGATGGTTGTAGATTCGATTCCCACTCGGTGGAATCAGTATATTTAAGTTGTTTTCATGATAAGTTGAATTCCGACAGTCAACCCGCAATATCTCAAATTTCGGCGGAAAGTGGAGAACGGAGTATTACGACACTACCCTCCTATGCGAAAAAAAGTCTGAACCTGAGAAAGATGTTTTTTTGATCATTGATAAGTATTTTATTTTTGTTGTTTCTGATACAACTAGTATAAGAAACTTAACTAAACTGTTTGGAGAATAATAATAATAAGTCGTTATTTTGGTTTGGTAAGAATGAAAATAAGGTGTATCTTAGAACGAAATGCCTATGAATGAGCTAAAAATGGGAAACAGTGAGTTATCATTAGATTATCTCTTTCTCCTTAACATACTAGAGATATATATAAAATACCAAATATTAGTTATTTTTTTTAATACGCTTACATGTTTTGTTTCCATTCCAGCAAAAACGTTATATTTTGAACATATGCTATGCAAAAAATGGTATTGTCATCGAATCCAAGTGTGAAAATTTTCAAACAAAATGGTTGGCAAAAGATAGATAACTAGATAAAAATATATAAAAAAGAACAATAATTTGGTTTACTTCAACTCTATTATTGTTGAAGCAACTTTATACAATATTAGCAAAAACCTGGATTATTGTAACAAGTCAAAAGAAAAAGATATGGCCTAGAATAAACAATTGAAGAGGGTAACCGAGACGTAAAGAAACTTTCATCTATTCCATTGAAGTATATAAAAATTCGCATTTCGTGAGATGAATTCGACTTAGCTTGATCTATGATAGATAACATATTCCAAAGGATTTATTTCATGTAATATTATTCCGTACTTATATACCGTCTGTCAGAAAGCATTGGCAATGAATTGCTTTGATGTTCGTAGTTTTTGATGTCAGATATAGAAAGTAAATTTGACGTTGCCAAAGTTGACATGCTTAGTCTGGCCATACATACTGTTATAATTTAAAATAAACAAAAAATCACCTTTGAATTTAGAATCTGTAATTTTTATATGGTTGTTCATTGTGTTTTCTTTCATTCGCGCCAATATATTGTAAAATATTTTGTGATATTAAAATGGAATGGGATGATAAAGATAATCGTATCGCTGCGATTGCATTACATAAAGTAGGTATCGTGCCAAATACAATTTTCCATACGCTTGGTATTAATACAATATTTGTGTACCAGGCCATTAAAAGGTACAATGAAACAAACAGAGGAGCTGTTTATGACAGAAAAGGATGTGGTCGACCACGTAGTGTTTGTACGAAAGAGTCAACCTAAGCGTTAAAGAAAGGAATTAAAAAAAACCTTGTCCGAAAGCAAAAGATTTATCTCAGAAGATGACGATAGCACCTATAACCATGTCGCATATTTTAAAAGATGACTTAGGACTAGCAGCCTATAAGAGAGGCACTGGTCGTTTTCTAACTGAATTTAAAAAAGAATAGAATGGTAATATCGTAACCACTACTTAAGCGGTACGCAAACGGAGGTCACAGAAAAAAATATGTTTACGGATGAGATGATAATGAGGTTTTTTTTAAATTGAGCAATGTTTTAACAAAAAAGGACAAAGTTTGTGGTGAAGGCTCTAAAGATTCTTCCCAATTAGCCAACAGAGTACAATGTGGGCATTATCCGACTTCGGTGATGGTTTGGTGGGGTGTTAGCTATGAAGAAGTGACTGAGCCATATTTTTGTGAAAAAGGTATCAAAACTAATGGTGGTGTCAGGTATTAACTCAAGTGTATCAAGATACCATTCTTGGAAACGTTATTAAGCCCCTAATAACACCATGTTCAATAACCAAGAATGGTTCTTTCAGTAAGACTCAGCGCCGGCTCATAAAGCTGGAGCCCAATCTTGGCTAGAAACGAACATTCCGGATTTCAAGTCGTCACGTATGTAAGTTTTAGAGAGTAAGGTATGCTCTAAACGCCATGATAATTTGGAGTCCCTTAAATTATCCATACGATTGGCAGTGAACAATTTGCTCATAGAAAGAGTGCCTGATACTATTGACAACTGGCCTCCACGTTTAAAGGGCTGTATTGCAGCCAATGGAGACATCTTCGAATAAGCTTTATATATGTTTAATGGTTTTATATCAATGTATTAAAGTACACACTGTTATAGTTAGAAATGATACGTACAATAAAAACATCTTGATTTCTTTATAAAAATATTTATGGCAAGACTGAGTAATTTATATAACATTATAAGACAGTGTGACAATTTATTTTAAATTAGAATTTATGTAAATACAAAATCAAGAATATAATTAAAATTAGAAAAAAGATCTGTCTAGTTTTAGATAATTATGATTATAATGTGATTCTAATAAGTATAATTGAATCAGACATTCGTTCTGTAACAAAAATTATTAATATCAAGTTTCCTAACAAATGTGTAGAATATAAACCTTAAGAATATCCTTGTATAAAAGCGATCTCGTAATATGAAAAAATACCATTGGAAATATTTTTAATTCGCGTTACAACAAAATAACCAACAAATATACTATTACTCGCCATATTACTCGCTGGGTCGACGGGGTGAGGACGAAAGGGAAGTTAGGCCGCGATGCGGCAAAGTGGCACAATTGTACAAACTTTTTCTTTATTAAATTTCCGATATGAAAAGATTTTTATTCTAAAAATAAGTAATTGAAGATGAAATAGAATTGTAAATCTGATTTTGTTTAGTATGTTTTTTATATTTTTGGACTGTTTTCGCCTGAACGAATAATGTAAAAGTAAATAAGATGGGAAAAGTATTTTACCAACAAAGTACAGTGAATGCGTTTGTACAACTCTTATAACATATTTGCAAGTGACAAGTTCGAATCTCGTTTGACATTTTTAAATAAAGTTTAAAATAAAGTTAGAAAAAAAGACATGATATTCTTAGAGAGAACCTAGTATAAAAATACCATGTTTTCCACTCTCGACCCTAAATCGACACATTGAGTGTTGAGTGGTGGAACTCAGCACCACGCTTTGTCTTAGGCACCAACGGCTATTACAAACCGACTGCGCCTCGATGGCCTTCTACATCAGAAAATAATATATATAATTTTACTTTGTGCTCAGTGAAATTTTTTTAAATTAAATACGTACTAAAGAGAAAATTCTTTATATTTTTAAAATATAAAAATCATAAATGTATGCCGTTGACCGTAAGCTTATTCATTCATGCTACGCTCACGTCGTAAGATAAATTGTCCCCGTACACAAATAAGCGCGGTCGAGAGAAAAGGGAACAAAACCTCACGTGTATAAGTACGTTGGTATCTTAAAAGATAGGCATAGTAATTTATTATATACAGCGCGGTCCGATCCATTGACTTTTGTGGTCGTGCGAAGAACATCTCTTGTCATTCCGTCAAGAGGCCTAAGCGGCCGTGTAATATGAATTAATAAGCACAAAGAAAAGGTTGTAATGCTATTATTTGTCGCGGAGATACTTTAAGTTTAATTTTATTGTTAGCGGTACTAGGAGGTGGAATAAATCGTGTATCGAGTTCTTGAGACATTGCTTATTGGTGATGTAGAAAAAAAGACGAATAAGTTTTCAAATAATGGGCGAATAGAACAGTCTTATATTGGTTTTAACGCTAACTTGTAATATTATCTGAGTATATTTTAGTAAAGTGGATAATAATAAAGGTTCCGGACTCTAAGTGATACTTATGATTTTAAATTCAGTCTCTAGAATATTTAAGTTTAGGTAATTTTTCTGCCTACCGTACATGTAGGTATATGTAGAAAAAGATATCATAATATTTTCCAGAAGAATATATTGTTTTGGCAAATACTCCAGGAAGGAAAGGGAAATCTCTACTATTCTTAAATATACAGGAACATAAACCCAAACCCGTGACATAAGCGGTGATAATAAAATGTACTCGATGTAATGTTGGTAATTTTAGCGCAAATGTTGTCCACATTTGACTGTAAACTCAATCTGTTGTGGGTTCGATTCCCACTCGAAGGAATGATTATAATTAAACTATTTTCATTTTTCCGCTCTGGGACCTAAGACAAAGCGTGAATTCAGCCACTGGACACGCAATTCTCGATTTCGGTCGGAAAGTGGAGAACAGAGTGTTATGACACTGGTGTCTTTCGGTGAAAAGAGTGCAGATGAAATATATATATATATATATTGACCAACATACGAATATATATGTAGAAAGATAGGTTGAAGTTGTTATCACAATGGATTATCCTTTGTCTTTTGGTGAAGGTGATTTCGTGTAAACTATAAAGGGGATGGGTCTACTTATAAACTAAGTTGATCTAATCATTTTCTGGTTAGAGATAAAAGGGTCGCCGATGGATTTTACTTTTGGAGTATTTGGAATATTATATCAACGCCTTATACATATTTAAACAATTACTTGTCTATAAAATTTTATTATAGTATACATGTATTTAATGTATATATTTATTAAAGTCGGCTTACTTTGGAGTTTTCTTTTTTAAATTATTAGACGCTACATACTCATAACCATTTTTACGAAACTTAATATAATCCTTATTTGAATAATGGTACCTGATATTACAAATTTAAAAGAAGAAAAATCTGAGCTAACTTATTTCATCACTATTTTAAATATAATATGAAGAAATAGACTAATTCCTGCATAGCAGTCGGAGAGAACCTAATGTTAAGACACTCACTCCCAACTTTCGACCCGAAATCGAGACATTGGGTGTTGAGCGGTGAATCTTAACGCCGCGCTTTGTCTTAGGTACCAGAGCGGAAAAATAAAATATAATCATTCCCCCGAGTTAGAATCAAACCCATAACTAATCACATTTTCAGTTAGAAGCTGTCCCACTAAGCCACAATGGCTTCATTTACAAAAAAAATTAAAAACCAAATATGAAATGAAGAATTGTAGCGCCACGTAGCGTCCTCTGTAAACACTGTGGACTGCGCACTACTGTGATGACCTTTAGGTAAATAAAAATGTTAAAATATTAGGGTAGGGTTAAGAGCGTTTAACAATAAACAAAAAATCACAGCCTACATAAAAAGGGTTCTAGTAAACAAAGCCCTATCTCCATGCTACAGGCCGATCACGTAGAAAAACACTAGTAGGCTTTACGAAAATGATACGGAAACTGGCAGTGGCTATAAATATATCCGGATTTTACGTTCGCTTATCCTAATAACAATGGCCGAAATTGACTGTAGCCTATCTCGTTACAGTAGAGCGCACTTCATAAAATGTTTCTCATATTTTGTGGTAAATTTCGATATGAAGCCTTATCGGCGCGAGAAGTGAGTCGGATTTACGCAAGTTGGATACGAGTACATGCTATTGAAGTAAGTAGAAATGTAGCTTTTTGTCGTTTCAGTAATAAATCATTGGATGGAGACGTACAAAATATAAATAAGCAGAGCATATGTATGTTAAAGAAAGAAGTAGAACTTGCATTTTTATATATAAAGGTATAGACAATGAATATAAATTCCAATATGAAATATAAAATATCTTATAGCTTTTTATTATAAGAAGACTAGTTGATGCACGCAACTCTGTTTGTGTTGATTTTATGACATAGTTCTTGCATTGCATTGAAACTTGGACCCAAAACTGCCCACCACACTGAACTACTTTTACTAATGATGTATTTACGTACTTTCTTAGCTTAGCTGGGCTAAAGTGGTTCTTCATCAGACCCAAATCTTTAATTATTATGTAAATCAATGGAATACGCCTGTCACATTATACAGTTTTTGTTAAGGGGACATATGTTTTTTTCTCTTAAATTAGCTAGACTTATATGTTTTATTATAACTTGTTCCGGACCTTTAATTTTAATATATTAACGAAAATAAGCATCTCGCTGAGCAAATTTTGTAAAGTCAGCTTTTTCTTATTTCTTATAGTTTAGTTTAGTTGCAGCTCTTCAAAATCAATAACACTGTAAGTCCTGCCCAGGGTAGAAAGATATACAAAAAAAAAAAATTGATTCGTATTCTATTACTATCTTAGGGTTTAATATCGGTAACAACTTTATTCATAAATTGTTTTTAATCACAGTTATTATTTCTATAGGTTATTTATATAGGGTAATTCCTTTAAAAATTATAATAAGATAATAGTCACTTCCTACATATCTACATAATTTGTGAACCAACATAATATATATATATATATATAATATTCATATATTACTCATATATACTGACATACACGTCCATATATCATTTCATGGACAGATTCATTGATATGCACATTTAATATCGTTAACAATTCATTACCAACAAAACCATGATAAACTATTAACATTGGGGTCTCATGGCCGTTATTATCGCTATAATACATGGCTCGTATGTGACGTGGAATCAAATGTGCTCAGCGACGCATGAAAAGGGGAAATTAGCGGCTGAAATATTATTCCATTCTATGAATTGAGCAATTTTTTTACATGAGTTTTCAGGAAATTATATAAGTTTATAATGAGTATCTAAAACCGCGGCTACCCTAAATCTTATATTGGGAACGGATAGCTAGTTAAATCTTTTTTGGACACAAAAAAATCGTACTAAAGTAGTAAGTGCCGATTTGAAAGAGTACTTTGTGAATATAAGAACAAAAAAGTTTTATTACTTCAATCACTTGATATAGGATCTTAAAGTACACTCTCATCTCATCTGTTATTTGTATCATAAAATAAAAATAAATACTTTTTTATGATAACAAACGTGATATTCACAATTCGAAGAAAAACCAACTTGATTTCACATTAATTACAACAAGGAAATTAACGTACAATATTATAATGATGAGGTAGCCACAAAATGAGATGTGTACGAGCTTTAAAGCGTCTGACGATCCTCTGAACGAACGATTTAATTAAGTATATATTTTCTAACTTGCGGCTTCGCCTGCGTAAACTACACGACTAGAATTTAATTGTTGTAACATTTTTTATATATGTACCGATTTAAATAAAATGAAAAGTTAACAGAAGCTTACCAAAGCACAATAGTCTAAACTGCATTTAAAGTGGCTTAGCCTTTTCTGAAATTAGCGTGCACAAATGCACAGACAAACAAACAGAAAAAAATTATATTCTTTTGGGTTCTATTACATTGATCAATGCCACCATTAATACTTTTTCTTATATATCTTCCATATACAGACAGCGACCAGTTTTCTAATTATAATTATATGTACATATAGTAACCGAAAATAACATGAATATTTACGATGCCGCTAAAACAGAGACCAATAATTTAACTCATGTCTAATAACAAAATTATGTAAAACAGGCCGATTATAATTAATAATTCAGGTCAGAACGAGGCACGGTGCACCTTAGATAGATTACACCATTCAATAAACAGCTTTAACTATCCGACATAAGGTATATCAATTAAACGAATCCCTATCTATTAATTTTTGATATCTAACGAGCAACGATGCGGTATTTTAAAAGAATTTTAAATGGATGTAATACAATAAAGATTGGAAATTAATTTACGATTTATTTTACTGGTATTTAATGGTGGAAGTTGAAATCGGCCTTCTGTTTAACGTTATCTACTTATAGATATGCAAGCTAATTTTTCTTTATTTCATGTAATATTTTCCTTTAAATAAGATAACGCTGTATTTTGTTAAAATATTCTTTATCTAAGCATTTTTAATTTGTTAATTGGTCTATAAATAACGATGCTGACGATTATTGTAAGTTTTAGTGCTTCTTGTGTAAATGTTGATATTTAAAACATAGGAAAGTGTTTCTAAATAACAAATAAATGCAGGCTACAAATCTCTCTCTATCATCTTTGTATAATAAGAAACATACATACGGTCCCTACTTTCCGCCTTATGTCTAGACATTGTGTTATTGGCGGAAGTTATCGCCGCGCTTTGCCTTGTTACAGCGGGGAAATGAATACAAATTAAATATAAATAATTTACCGAGTAGGAATCGAACCCCAACCAATCGTGTTTCAGTCAGACGCTGCCCCACTGCGTCACGGCCTCTACCCCGAAAATATGTAAAGCTAAAAAATATATCAAAATCATACATATAAAAGGAAACCAATTTCAATTACACTTTCTATTCAATAAGTAACTTATTAAATACTAACATCAGCACAATACATTTATAGACTACATTCATTTAATGGGCGCTAAATAATTAAAACGCAAAATCTATTTGACCCCAATAGTACAAAACAAAGAAGGTCATTAGTGTTTAAACTCAGTATACTTGAAACTATATAAAGTCGCCATCTTGAATAGGTCCGTAACGTTTGTTTGAGTCCAGGTGTTTGGCTGACAAAACAATCGTGTGCGAAGGGGCGGGGAGCTCATTCATAAAAAATTATAAATTTCATCAAAAAATAATGTGAGCAAAGGAAAAAAACGCGCTGAGCGACGGCTATCCGAAAGACGGCTAATATTTCATAATATTACCTACTTAGGGTTGTGAAGAATGGGTGTGTTGTTATATAATTTATTATGTTCTATTACTTTTTAGTTAATATATTAACATTATTTTTAACAAGTTATAGTTAAGTATATTACTGATAAAATAATAGTAACTTTAAATGACTTTAAACTAATATTTATTAATTATTAATATTTCTAAAAGTACATTTATTACAATTTTGTTTAACGGATACAATTCGCCGAAATGTAATATTAAAAATATCTTCATTGTACACGCGTGTAGTAAATATATGGGATAATTATGAACGGTGGCTATTTTCCATACAAAAATACCTTATATTTAACACAAAACGAAGCGTGCTAAAATTATGAACACCTATCACAATATCAAGGGCTCCACCGTCTGTTACTTGAAACATGTTTTCATAAGCCTCGAGTACCTTTAAAGATCCTACCAAAAATCTAAACGCATCGTCACACTCGAATTGAATAATTACATGTATATTTTACAATTTGGCAAAGATACCTTTGTGTTCTTTATGCTGTAAGTGGATTTCGCTATCTACAAAGGTCCTTTTGACTAACACCGCTACCTTTACATTGTCGGACGTACACACATAATGTTATTATACTGTGCCGCATCTGTCAAAAAGCATTCGAACCGTAATTTTACAGTTTAATCAGCGTTAAATACTAGCAACGCACCGCTTGTGCGCAAAAAAATTCAAATAAACCCACTGGAGACATTTGTCTCTGGAATCCCGGCCCATAAATCATCGGATCGTCGATGACGTCTGAAATAAAATAAAAGGGAATACCTCCAAAGAAAGTCACAGTTCGATAAAGTTGTCGGTAAGGATATTGAATGAATCTAAAGCTTTTGATATTGTCAGAAAGCTTTGCGTGTGCCAAATAAAGGTCAAGTTTTGAAATAAAGAGATAGGTGAAATGTCAATATTGGATTCTTTTACTTTAATATATTATATAATACTGGTTTCTATCAGTCATTTCTTCACACTTTATTTAGATTTTTGAAAGTGAAATATTTAAACTTAGAGTGCGTACTTATTGTGTTAAAACGCACTTTATAGTTCAAAGAAAGATCAAACGTTATTGATTTTGTGCGTTTTTTACTTTAAATGTGATAAAACAATATTAATCGCACATTTTCGATGCATGTATATTTCAGTATAATAGCAACGTGGTCGGGATTGCGCAATAGTCTCATTCAGGTCAGCACAAAGACATAATATGTCAGCTATTATGTCGCATTGTGCAGTGACCACTTAGTTGAAGAGGAAATAATTTATTCAAAGCTTCGTTCTACCTCACTTCAATGGACAATTTCGAAGTTATAGACAGATAGCTCTGCGAATTATTTATATTACCGACTTTTGTGAAGCGTTTGTTTTATTCATTCTTTTAATATTACACCTACACGGTTAAACGAACCAAGCAGGTTCAAAATATGCCGTTCTATTAAATAGAAATAAAGTCTCCATTACTGTATATATACTAATGTAAATACGTAAGCTTAAAACCAAATTTTCAAAGACAATGTTAACATATTAGACAAAAAAAAATCCACATGTGCCAAGCATTCAAATGTGTGACGAATGGTCCTCTTAAAACAAATTACTATGTAACATCGATTAACTGTTCATCGTATGGTAGCTAAAACTAATTAGTAAGGCGTGCGAGTATTATTAGTATTTCAATAATGTTTTTGTTCTTTGCCTTTCGCTTGCCAGTATACCACCATCTGTGCAGATACGGTTCAGTTCAAAGATGTTACACACAAGCGCTGTGGGATAATATTTTTTATTGTACTTTAAGCGATAGACAAAAAGAGAAAAGTCACTTGTATTGTCGTTATATGCATATTTAGACGAATTGCTATATGACGGACGCTACCTTTTTACTTTAATGTAATATATATTAAGATTTAATTAAGAGGCTATCGTGGCGCAGTGGGACAGCGTCTAACTGCAAAAGCGATTGATTGTGCGTTCGATTCCCACTCGGAGGAATGATTATATTTAAAATATTTTAATGCCTCTGCTCTGGTGATAGGCCATAGTGTTCCGCCGTTCCACAAGCACGGATAGTGGAGAACGGAGTGGCTTTACAGTAGAGTCTCTTTAACAACCCTCTATACAGAAAAAAGCGAAGCTTGCGATCAGGCATCATATGATAATGAGGTGGTTTTTTATTTCTTACTGCTGCAAGCAAATATTATAATAATGGTCCCAATAAATTATATTAATCAATAATTAATTGAATTTTATAGTTTACTAAATACATATAATAGATACTAACATAACAATACTTGTATATAGAAGCATTTTGGTGCATAAAGCATCTCAATGAAACTTCAAATTAATTTTATCTGTTAAAGCTACAAGAATTTAAGTTACAATATGTTTTAATTAGAAATTACGAAGAAATAAGGTACAAGGAAACATTTAATAACTTCAGTTGCAGTGCAATTTAAAAGAACTAAATAAAGTCTTCTAAGTTATATAAATGCCTGTGAGTTGAACACGCCGACAGTGAGTAGCTCGGTGAATTTAACTTAATTATAACACTTGTCTATAGGGAGTGTACGTGATTGTACTGGAAGAGATTTATAGCAATCTCTGTGAGCAAGCGTGATGACTTTTTGTATTACTCTTCGTACTTAATCATTAAAAGTTATTGGACTCATACGTTTTCGTGAGTAATAAAATAATTCATAAGCGCATTAGATAATTTAAATTGCTATTGTTTATTTCGTTTTAGTTTTTTTGTGATCGTATTATTTATTTTGGAAGACTATTTGTTTTTATATATAGTAATTTACTATTTTCACAGCTTTACGCTTTTTCCTAGTGTCAAGACACTCCATTCTCCACTTTCCACTTATCTTATATACCAGAGTGGAGAAATAAAAGTATATATATCTGAACACATAATAAAAATGTAACTGATCGCTGTCTGTACAAGAAGATATATGAAAAAATATATTATTCAGGTAATTTATCAGTATAATATAAGCTAAATCAACGATTTTTAATTTACATATCTGTTTGTCTCCTTGTTAGTGCACATACTTTTATTAGTAAGCCATAGTTGCGACTCAACCTGTATAATTATTAGCGATGACTCGCCTTTTAGATATAAAGAACGCACGCCTCACCATAACGTCGCATCGTCTCATTATAACATCAACAAGAAATATCGATCGTCTATATTTATTTACCGGAAGTATAAACACAGAGTATAATCTAAGCCGTCATAAAGATTCGTGAATAGCACATAGTAACGTATTTAAGCAGACTCCATAAATTACTGAAGTTGACAAAATGATTTTTAATGTCCCTAACATTTTCACGAGAGCATTATATCATTTTAGGGCTAAGCCTTGAAGTATGGTTAATTTTGAAACACGTTTTTTCACCTTCGTCCATCAATCTGTTCTTGGCCACTTAAGTCTTTGTTATTTAATTTTCTTTAGAAAGGAATTCTAGGGCAGCAAATATTTTATATATATATATATATAATATGCCATATATATTTACCGTGACAATTATTAATGACTGGATTTAAACGCTTCCTCACGCCCGTGACATTAACATAAATAGCATAATCTTCAGTCTCGAGCCCCTTTGATTCTATTATTTTTAGGCTCCCCGAGCTCTACTTTTGTACCTATATTAATTTGTTGGCTGTACATGTTGTGTGTACTTTGATGTTTTGTATTAAGAGGTGTCTGGTGATTTTCAATTTAGCAGACATTAACTTGTTTGACATTGTAATGCCGGTAGCTTTATTTGTTAAGATCATATTTTCTATATATTATAAAGATATTTTTTTATATATATATTATAAATATTTAGCTTTCCATTATACTTAATAATTAAAGTAAGTTTAGTCTTTTCCCTCAAAGCAAGGTAGATACAAAGAACGTTGTGTCAAGACGCTCCGTTCTCCACTTTCTGCCTGAAATCGGAACATAGTGTGTCGAGTGGAGGAGCTCAAAGACGCGCTTTGTCTTCGGTAACCGAGCGGAGAAGTAAAAATATTTCTATGTATAATCATTCCCCTGAGAGGGAATTGTACCCACAACCAATCGCGTTTGCAGTCAGACGCTGTCCTATTTCGTCAGGATGGCCCCAAAGAAGTAACTAATGTAATAATCAAAATTTAAGCAAGACTAAAAATGTAATTGAAGAAAAAAATATTCGTCTGTTATAAATTAACAGCTTCTGCAATATTGTACAAAGAGCATGTTGAGACAAATTCATCGGTGTCAACGAGTATCATAAAGCAGGCGATTAATGCAAATAGCCCCCGACAGCGCCGTAATAAAGAAACAATAGCGGTCCGAAGTTATGAACAGACGTGCTAACTACTAGAAGTATTGCTGTGTTATTCAGTGAATTTTAACGAATAATATAGGGATTTGGAATATATAAATAATATATTAAATAATATTAAACGTATAGATAAAAATTAAAGAAAATTTGTATTATGACTTTGTACATACTATTTGCTGTAAATTGTAGAAGTAGTTTCTGCAGCTTTCTACACAATATAATTTAACCAAATCATTGTATTTTTACCACTTTAAAGTGTTATTCACACACTTAGGAAATTAAATAATTTGAACACAAATTTAATATAAGTCGTATAACAATGTCGACGTAGATGGATGTAGAACGCATGGCATAGCGTTCAGAGGCGCAGGTTCGAAACCCTCTGCGTTCAAATTTTTATACGTTTTCTAAAAATGTATTTCAAATCATTGTATTGAAATTTACATAATATACATAATTATTTTTTATAACTTCACACCTTTTCCTGTTGAGTCTGCTCTGTTAGAGAGAGCCTAGTGTCAAGACACTTTGCTTATTTCTGACATTGCGTGTGGAGGGCCTCTGGATGTACGAATACAACATATATTCAAATAGTTTTTACTCAGGGTTTACTCATACATGTAAAACTATTCTTTATCAAGCAATTATTGGGAAATTTCCAACTTAAACATTGTTTTTTTTAATATTAATCAAAACAATAATTATATTATTCAATAGGACAAATTTGTGTTTATAACTACCTGTATTTAAATGAATATGCTTTATATTCCATACTGTTTAACATAGATCAGGGATGCTGCGTCTTAAGTCCTAACCTTAAGTATGATAACATGCAGAGATAAACAGTAGAAACGAGACAGATCACAGAGCAAACATTAATTAGCAAATCCTGACTCCACGTATGACGATTGAGATTTATATCAGTTATATGAATATTAAAACTAACAAGTTTCTCATGTGCATCTAAGCTGTATCTTGTTAACGGTACCTACTTAGTACAAATAATTTAATTTTTCTAGTAAAAAGTAAGTGCTTCAACGCAAACGTGTTCTTTTTCATTAAATTAGTAATTCACATTTTTGAATTACTTTGTATATTGTTAAAAAAATAACTTTTGAATATATTACGAATACAGTCACGGTTTTCAAGAGGCGCGGGTTCAAATCACGCTGCGTTCAAATTTATATACGTTTTCTAAATATATCTTTTTTTATCAAACTGATTTTGTTATTAAAAATAGGTAGGTATTCTTCTTTTCGCCATAATAATTTAAAAAAAGTCTTAATTTGTTTTACATCACAGAAATATTTAATTATTAAAACTTATCTTTCTTCTTGCAGTAAATTAAATATATCGTGCGCCTTTTATTAAAACTCCAATAACTTCAAAAGTGCGTATCTCTTAAGAAAGGGTTCGAAGGGTTCAAGAGGGTAGCAGAATTTAATCTTTATTAGTTAGATTATATTCGAAACCCCGACCGCGGCAATCACAAATCAATTTCGTTTTTATTAGCAGCCTCAAGCAAATTCTCCGTTATGAAATTCTTTACCGAAGAATAAACAGGCCGATGCAAAAAGTATGATTTATATGGATTGAGATGTTTGAGAACAAAACATAATGAGATATGACTTTGAATGCTTCCATTTAATTATTTAATAATTAATATGGTATGTTATTAATATTCATTATATGAATTCAACGGAAGGATTTAGAAAATGTATTTTTAGTATAGTTGTCTGAGTATCTTGATGTCTAGATGGTAATCTTAGATTCCACTTGTGTAAATATGCGAAGGTAATAAATATTAACATTTTAACATAAATGATTGTAGTTATATTAGGTTTTATGAAAATATTAGGCTTATAGAAATTGTATTGTAATAGAAATATGATATAATTAATTAATTTTGAATCGAAGAATCGAATCGTAAATATTAGTTATATTAGTAAAGTTACCTACATAGCTAACCTAAAGGATTTTAAACATTTTTTTAAATTTATTTGAAAAACTTAGTTAAAAAAGCTATTTAAATTAATAAAATGTAATAATTTAAACGTTATTTTATGTTTAAATTATTCACTGTCCGTACAAAATTGAGCCTGAGAACTAGGAAAATGAGAAAATAAGAATTTTTTTTGACTTATAATAAATCCTTTTAGAAATATTCCAGTACAGCTATAGGTACAATATTTATATTAAAATATGCAAATCGTAAATAATGACGTGACGCCCGAATTTCGTTCAGTGACGAATGCAAATTCATTCGATCGGAATCATTTGATTAAATTTGCATAATTTAGCAAAATATTACAATTACATAGTATTTTATTAGCATTGTTGTATGTTTAATTACATTGTCAACACTCATTGGAACGATAGTGCTTCTGAGTTTACTTATTTAGTTTTATTATGTTTTTCTAACTTCACACTTGTTCTCGTTTAGCATTGAGAATCTAGTGTCAAAACACTCTGTCTACTGTTTGTGCGAAACAGAGACATTGCGTGTTGAGTGACGGAATTCAACGCCACGCTTTGTCTTGTCACCAGAGCGGAGAAAATAAATTATTTTAATATAAGCGTTCCTCCGAGTGTGAATTGAGCCCACTACCATCGCGTATACAGTCAGGCGCTGTCACACTGCGCCAAGATACAATATTAATCGCCTCTCCATAAAATATTATTAGTAACGACCAAATTATTTATATACTACAAAATATAGCTTTACGCTTTAGGGATACAATTACTTCATAATGCATATATAACCTACATTTTGCACTAAAGAACATTAGAAATAGCTTAAACTTAGAGTTGGATGTTAATAAAAAAAAAACAATCTAATATATTAACTTATTTAGAATAACTCATAAAAAATAACCTACCGTTATTTTTCACATATTGTAAGTATGTTTGCGAGATACATTTTTTTTATACAGAACAAATATTGACAAATATTATTGATTGATACTTTTCAAGTAAATATTTGCTTAGAAGTAATATGCACATTCCAATATAAATATAACGTTAGATGAATGTGCGCGATTTTTTCCCGCTGTACGAAGTATGATAAATTTCCCTATTACTCGGCTGAATGCAAATGTCAGGAATAGGGTCAGCCATCGATATTATTTTTCACGTTCCACCACTAGTCGTGTGATTGATCTTTTATTGTGGCATGACACTTTTACGATTCGCGAGTGTTGTAGAAAAAAAATACTCAACAATGTTGAAGTGCTACATTGTGCGGTTAGTAAGTATCGTTCTTTATGTTAGTTCGTACAAGTTTTTGCAGTTCCGGTCAAAGATAAATTGATTATAGTTGGGTCGATGATAAATCATCTTATTCAATATCTAACAATAGCAAATAGCTTGTATAAGATTTTGGTCGAGAAGTTTTTTTTGTGTATATTGTGTTTCCATTATATTGTGCAACGTTAGCTGTAAGTGGATATAGTTTTCCTATAGCGACATACTGTCCCTTTGTTTTTTGTTAGTCGCAAACGTTATAATACAACGTATGTAAACGTTGATTCATAGATTTTATTAATAAAATATATGTTATGAAAAACAGTTTAAAAATGATAAAATTATGGTAAATAATAGTTATATAAAATTACGAACAAGTTATCCATGAGGCCATAGTAGCGCTGTGGTTACGCGTAACGCATGACGCGATTGGTTGCGAGTTCTAGTCCCACTCAGAGGAATGATTATATTTAAATTATTATCATTCCTTTGCTCTGGCGCAATACAAAGTGCGGCATTGAGTTCTGTCACTCAAAACGTATTTTTTCTGTATTCAGGCGAAAAGTGGAGAACGGAACGTTTTGTTTTGTGTTTTGTCTTTTTAACAAAAGCGTAGAAATGAAAATAATTAAATTATTATAATTTCTACAATTGGGAATCGAACCCATAACCAATCGTGATTACAATCAGACACTATCCCACTGCACCATTGGCATAAGGCATAAGGCATTTTTATGATAAATTGGCAAGTACCTACCATATATATATATATATGAACGTGTCTTTTGGGTAACTAAATTACATTTTGTTGAATTCGAGCAGCGGTCAGATCAACAACCGTAGGCAATAATCATTATCTCATCTCATCAGCCTTGAATGATGAGATTAGGCTGGAACTACATATACTATTACATCACAAATGAGTAAAAAAGCAAATCGGTATTCTGATGTTTTGTTCTGTGTTAAGCCGTTTAGCACATTTTTTGAATGTAAAGCTGCTTTATTTTGTGTTTATTTGAAATAGTTAAGTTTTTAAATTCGATTTTTATTTATTTCGACTTTATTTCAGTAAACACTTAACATAGCTATAATAAAACCTATATATCTTTACACATTTGTCATATTGTGAGAGGAAGAGTACCTTATAATGTTATATATACTATACCCCCAATAATCTTTATAGACTTACATATATTAAATTGCTTTCATTCAATGTTATTTTGTATATAATAAATAGATGATAAATAATTAATTTATTATAAATATGAAAAGGTGTATTAATTATTGTATAATCATAATTTATTGTACTGTGATGTGAAAATCAAAATGAATCATTGGTACACATCATTATAATAGTAAATGCATATCAAGCCTTATTGTGTCGATTCTGGTCGACTAACAAGTCGACCAGAATAACAATGCGTTATAGTATAAAAGTCATCAAACTTGTATTATAAAACCTCACGCGATCGTTTGGAATGAAGAAAAAAGTTTGGATAATTTCTAGTTAATTCGAATAGGCGTTACTCGGAATCTTGTTTACATCATTTGAAATGATAAATGCGTTTCGTTATTTGATTGTCTAAAAAATCATTTATTAATACTAATATCTTGTTATATTGAGGCCATCGTGGCACAGTGGGAATGTAACCGCGATAGGTTTTAGATTTGAATCTCATTCGGTGGAATTGTTATATTTAAACTATTTCCATTTGTTCGCTCTGGTACAAGTTAAATCACGGTGTTGAGTTCCGCCACTCAAGACGCAAAGTCCTGTTTGCGAAAATCAACGCAAAAATTCGGGCGGAAAATGGAGAACGGAGTGTCGGACACTACGTTCTCTCAGACAACCCTGCTATGCGGCAAAAGATTGAAGTTGCTAAAAAAGCTTCTAATATATTTTCATAAACAAAATATTTACGGAAATGTCTACTTAAGTCCTTCAATGTCTTAAAGAATGTTATAAAGTGCCCACAAAACCGTTATTTTTAATTACAATGATCCAGATATCCGCAGACAAAGGTAAGATAAATTCTGTGAAAAGTATGTTTTACCTTTAAAAGACACCATAACTTTTTGGGCCTACATGGAAGTAACTTTCACGATTATTACAAATTAATATAAGAAAAATTGTTTCTGGCCCTCATATCTTCAGGGTAAAGTCGTTCAGAGTTGCTACATTTATAAAAAAATTTCGTAATTCATTAACTATATATATTTTATAGATTATTACCCCCTAATACGGTCCTGTCGCAAAATACGTTCTAAGCGGACGTCTATTACTTTATACTATCTCCTTGCGGTTTTTGATATTTCGTGATTACTTTTCGCTTTCATTAACACATTAATAAATAGACTTAACTACTTTTATTGAAATTTACAATTATAATTTCAAAATGTTAATTCTCTCTATAAACTCTAAGCAATGATACGTTATTTTAGGGAAATGTTCTTAATTATATTGCGGTATAAGTGCTTGATATTTACTTATTTGAGGATCATGATACCTTCTTAGAATTGACTGACTACCACTTTACGGATAAAGCGTAAGGACACAATACGTACTTTTATACATTGGATCGTATAGCAAATTCACATGCATCGACCATCGTCATACCGCAATTGGGCCGTGATTGCATACAAGAGTTGCGGTTTCAAATCCCACTGAGGGAGCTTTATTTATAATGTTTAGGTATTTCTATATTCTGGGCAGATAAAAGACGACGTTACTTTGTTGTTATTCTTTATGTTATAGCTTTAAAGCGAGTCAGTTGAGTACAATTTACTTTGCCAATGCCACGTAGACTGGAGAAGACACGAAGGATCGACGTTAGTTGGAGAGATCGCTAAGGTTTAAACACCCAATACATGATTTCACTAAGTAGGCATTATAAGAGATGAAGAAGCTATATAAAATATATAAGCTATATAATGGCTTATCTGCTTTCCCTAAAATTGCAGGAAATGAGTAAATATAAAAGTAATCTAAAATTTATCAACGTTTTTGTTTCCGTTGTTTTGGTTAACCACCTCGCAAACGTAAAAAAGTTGTAAAGTTTACAAACACAAAGATTCACAATTAAAAAGCGAGTTTTTATTTTAATTATTGTTGCCCATAAATAACTCCCTTATATAAACCGCTTAAGCGACGCGGAAAAGCCACGAAAAACATTTTGTTTTTAAATACTTGCCTGGAAAAGGTCTTCTAATTTGTCGACCGAAATTTGACATTATTCCGTTCCTCTCGTTCTTTGTTACGGTCACTGGGACGCTAAATAGCGCTTTACTCCAGTTTTCTTTAAGTGAATAAAGTCGAAAGGGGTAAAACCGCACATTTTAAGAAATATCTTTTAAGAAATAGCGGCGATCTGGACCAAAAATCATTACTCACGCCACCTTAAAAGAAAATTTAAAATAACAAGCGGCTTATTGGTGTTTTAGAAAATGTCAAAAGTATTTATGAATGACAGTTTGGTTTTGTAATATCGAAGCTGCAAAATGTACTTCACATTTTTGTTTCTGCTGTATTTAAAATTTTATACCTACATCTATATTTATATTTTATTGAATAGCTTGATACTATTCTTTACGTCAAGGCCATTGTGACAAGTGGTTTTGGGTTCGATTAACAATAAAGTTCGATTAAAAATAAAGTGACAAATTAAAGAGTTACTAACTAAAGAGCCTAAGGGATAAAATATACTGTAATTTTTCTTTATTATACCTGTATATCAATCTATCTATCAATGTAAGGAAATCTTGATTAACTTCATGGCGTTCTATCAACTTGAAAATTTGCACATGTGTAAGGTTTTGACACTGCTATATTTCATAGCATGACCCCGATTCGTTGCCAGGGTAACAAGGAAATAATTTTTAAAGCGTTCTTTTTAGCCTCTGTTTTAAGCTTAAGCTTTTAAAGGTTAACTACTACTGTATCAAATTAAAACAAATGTGATTATTATAATTGAAAAGAACAACTGTTGAGTTTCTCGCCGGCTCTTCTCACTAGAACTGCCTTCTAAGCCAGTAGTAGCTTTATATTCATTTGACGACTCCAAAGTATTTGCAAAAATCTATTTAAATTAAGGATATCGTATATTTTAATATGAATCTTATACAATATTTCTTTACAATGGTTCTCGTATATTAGTATAATTTTTGTAGCTTTCTATTAAAAGCTTCACGAAATTTGGCTTAGGGTATATTATGAATAGTTATACTGAAGATGGTCATCAGTCTAACATCAGAAATGTAATACCGCAGTGCACTGCTGTACTGAACTGGTCAGCTTAAGATATAATCTATCAGTTCCTACAGCTTAGCAGTTCCAGTAGCTATAAGGTCTCTGACGTCGTCATGTTCAATTGTATGTAATGGCAATAGTTTCATATTCAATTCACGGAGATAACTGAACATTGGTCCCTTGATCTGGAACTAAAATATCGCGTATAGTAATGTACCTTTAACTTTAAAATGTATCTTTCTAACTATATTACAATAATTACATACAAGCTTCTAATATAACTTGATAATCGAATATTTTTTAATTTTTATGTGAATTTTTATCTTAACACATTTTGTGATGAATACAAATATATTCTGTTGAATAGTCACTCAGAATTTTCTTGTATCAAACAATTGTTGCTAAGGGATCATCAGTTTTGCGATTCAGAAAAATTGAGTCGATTATAATTTAAGCTTAACACGTATTTAATACACAGTAATAGTCAATTGATATGTAAATTTTGAAATATAATAACGTTTCAAACTGACCAAAGGTGGCAATGCAATGGTGTCGATTTAATATTTCAGAAGTCGGCTAGAATTGCACGACTTGCATTGTAGAATACATCAACAGCGGTTGTTCGAAAGCTCTTATTACACGTTCTACGATTTAATTGAGTGCCTCGTTGGTGTAATTAATAAGGTTTTCTTCTATGAATCTAACATTTTCATCCCAGCAAATACGATTTGAATATATAATATGTAATCACGTGTTACTAACGGTAATCCACGGGCTCTAAGAGAATACGTTAATAATTATGTGATTGATATCAACATGTATGAAGTGAATCAAAGGGCGGTCTGTTTGGTTTGTTATATTTATGTGTTATGTATGGAGGTGTAGTAGAAAGTGTTGTATGAATTTGAATGAATGAATATGAAAAACGAAATATAGAAAAATAATCACTTATTTTAAGAATTAAGTAATTAATTATTTTATAATATTTATAACTTATATATATATATATATATATATGAAGCCATAGTTAATTATATTACAAATTACTTATTAAGCTTGTTAAATAAAAAAGTATACAATTATATGTATTTAAATTTACAAAACATTTAAAAATAAGCCGCCATATATTCAGGACACTCGTGAGAACTATCAAAATATTAATATTACTATTTTAGGATCCTTTTTAGATATAGAAGTGTCAGGTGTCACAAAGATGCAAGTGACTGGGCTTTTTGGTGATTATTATGTAATCTAAAATGAATTACGACAAAGACAACGTTCGGCGTTAAGTTAAGCGTAACGATTCGATTTTGAGCGGTATTTAAATAAAAATGTAAATTAATTTTGAATTTAATTTTAAATGAAATGTTAGTAATTGACTATTTTTAAAAATATGTAGAAAATTTATAAGTATAAATATATGAATATTTTCAATATCCGGTGAGAGATAACTCAAAGTAATATTTAGATAGGTAGATGCACTGTACGTACAACATCAAGCCTCGTTGATGCAAGTTCTAAACTGTAACTTTAATAACACTTAGAAGCTAAGCTATTACCTTAGAATCTTAGAACCACGAGATGTATACACTATGAATGATTTCACACAAACGCGATTGGTTGTGGGATCGATTCCCACTCGGGGGAATGCTTATATGTAAATTATTTTCATTCCTTCGCTCTGGCAAAAAGACAACGCACGGCGTTGAGTTCCGCCACGAATCAACACGCAATGTCTTGATTTTGGGCGGAAAGCAGAGTACAGGTTTCTTAACACTAGGTTCTCTCTCAGTCGGAGACCTTGCTTTGCGGGAAAAAGCGTGAAACTGAAAAATATGTATAAAATATGTCATATTTTTTTGTTCTATCATATTACATATAGTTTGTATATCAGCATTGATAAATAAACGTATTTTATATATTATAGTAATATATATAATTAGAATCAATAAAACAAAAAATATATATTATTAATATCATAACATATCTTTATATTTCCCAACAGTTTTAATAAAAATTCAAAACGCTCTAGTTTTCATTTAAATTTACTTTCATTTTGCCCGTTTATATTTTCTATTCACTGTGATATCAGCTTTACGATGCACAACATGCTATCTCTCTCACTTTATCGGGACTCCATTTATCTAGGTTAACTATGAAACTTGATAGAAACGATGTTTCCTTGAAGCATCAACTTTGCATTATAATATATTGCTTATACTTTCGTACAAGTCATTACAATTATAGTTTCCGTAAAAAGGTAATTAGCACACTTTTATTAAGAAAATTTAAAAATATTAGCTTAAAAAAATTGGAATACGTCCAAGAAGCGGCGATTCAAATCCTGCTACGTTCAAAATTTTATACAAAATTTAAATATTCAACTCATTACGAATTTAAAAGATCCTTCGATAAAACAAGTTAAGATTTCAGCGGCATACTGAGTTATCTAAAGGCTTAATAAGGTGTGAATTTTGTTTTAATCAGATGCGCCTGCCGAGTTGATAGCTCGCTGGTTGTTATCAACAATCGGTCCTCTTAATTGTTGGCCGGTGCATGTCGGGCTTTAATTAGTGAAAATGGTTGCTCTTTATCTACCATACATCTTTGATTTTGAATGCAATTACTGTTCCTCTCAATGCATTCAAGACAAGCACTGATAAGTTATTGCTTTGCGTGAATGCAATTGGATTATTTTTTCAGCCGCCTTTTTTGTTTAAACGTTGTCCTTTTTTTTTCATTTTGTTTTATTATACACCCTAGCTTCATCAGTGTTCTTACAGTATTTTAAAAGGAATATATTACTATACTTTTGAATGTATTCGCAAATTCGTAAATGACATAAATATACACGCAAATAAACGCCACTATACATTCTACTACTATTATTATATATGTATTTTAATTATTTTTAATTTATATTAAAACAAGTCTTTAAGACATCGTGAAGTGGGACAGCGTCTAACTGTAATTGAGATTAGGTGTGCGTTCGATTCCCACTCGGAGGAATGATCATATAATAATTATTTTCATTTCTCCGCTCTGGGGCACAAGATAAAGCGCGGCGTTGAGTTCACGAAAGTGGAGAACAGAGTGTTCTCTCTGACTACCCACCCTGATATGTGGGAAAATACATGAAACTGAAAAAATATATATGTGCTAGATGCCCGAAACTTCATGCAACTTGCGTGGACGTTATTACTTTACGATTGATTAAAATCATTTTAACGAAAAAATAGGAAATGTACAGACAAAAAAAGGACTCTTAATTCGACTTAATTTAGATTTTTATATTAAAAAGAAACCTTGTTATTCTTATATTAGAAGAAGTTATTCATTAGTTATATTAATTAGAAATACTTTAATATCTTATACACAGTATAATTCAACAGAGTAATTAACCGAAGGTATTAAGCTTCAACCTATTCACATCATCTAACATGATTCATCTATAGAAGCTCAGTGGGATGTGTGCTTTTATTCTATAACTCCATTTGTTCAGAGAAGTGAAAATTTCATTAATTTTCCACTGTATGAATTTCTTTAATAAAATCTTAGTTAATTGGCGTCATAACCCATTTTAGGCTCTTCATTCTATGTCAAATTACAGTAATTGGATAATACTATATAGCTATTTAAGATATTTATAATTATGTATGTATGTATGTTAAGAAGTTTCTTTGTCATGTCCCCAGGCTTAGTACAACGGCCTGTATTTGCCCTCTTACTTTAGATAAATGGTATTGTTCATAATTTATAGTAGACCCTGCTTTTCATAAAGAACAAAAGCTGTCATAAGCCTCGTACTAGATGGTTATAAAACTTATAGCCGACCTAGCAATTATATCTATACAATGAGAAAATTCTGTAGAGAATTTGATATTTTTAAAATTTGTTGTGATAGTAATGTCATGTGACTGATGGAACTCAATAGTTTTGTGATAGCCGTCTTTGGGGATATATTGGCTTATGTAGAAATTATAAAAGTTTAGCTTTCTAAAGAAAGAGTAAAAAAATGACATAAGTAATTCAATAAGTTCTATCTTCTTTCACAATATCAAATAATAAAAATATGATTTAGTGCTATGAGTATTTATTTATCGGTGATAAAGTAAGATTCTATAAACATAGAAAATATAAAAGCCTAAGAAACGTAAACAAAATTCTTTAGAATATGCTGACTAGAAATCTAAATTTTGAAATGCTTCTGCAAGCTTCTTCTCTTCAATGCTTCTAGGGGCAAGATACTCCGTTGCCCGCTTGGACTCAAGAAATTACATTTTGAGTGGCGGAACTTAATGTCGCGCTTAGTATTATCAGAGCGGAGAAATTAAGATAATTTACATCCGGGAAATCGAACTAACAGTAAAAAGATGTCACACTGCGCCTCGAAGGCCTTATGCTTCTTATAGTCATCCAAATACGAAAACATAATCTCTTTTGAAAAAAAAGCTTTTCTTGCTAAGAATATATAAATGACAAGATTCACCAATTTATACTTATCTGTTTAAAAAAGAGCGCTGGTGGCAGTGTATGACGCATTGAAACCCAATGAAGCTTAATATCGAGGGCTCATTTATCAAGCAATGAATTGAAAAAAGGTAGGAGCTCCCATAAATGTTTATATTAAAGGCCATGTTTACATATAATATTTATGTAAAATGCTTAAACGGTACTTGAGCTTAGATACAGTGTTATCTAAGCACGTTTCCTATAATATTTTATATAGTACAAGTGACAGAAGGTAGTGTCAGTATATATGTTATCAGTATTCCATACACCTTTTGCATATTTAAGATATTCCGTGCTTATGTTTTGTAAACATATTTGGGAAATGAATCTCATCGAAAACATAAATTTGGAAACTGTAGTCAAGTTCAGTATTAGGATGACAAAAAAAGATCTAACTGTCTGTCGATTTCTGTACATAATTCTGAAAGCTTTTTTATACATGAATAAAGAACAAAAACGAAAAAGATCTCGAATTCGCCAAATCGTTGAATTGAATTTAAAATACCGACAGCGTTCGTTTAAAATTTTATTTTTATTTCATTTTATTTTCCATTTCAATTTTGCGTCATACTTTTCTGGGTTTGTTAAAAAACGAATCATATTTAGTAACGCGTCTCAGGGCGCCTAAAGCTCGTGCCAAATGGTGTACTTTAATATCAGCAGCGTCAAGCAATTGGCAACGATAATATGAAGAGCCACACTTAAAGAACTTCTGTATAAGAGATAAAACGTAGTGTGTATAAGTGTATAATAAAATTGTGTTGTTTATTACACATGGATTTAATCAAATCAAATGTTAATATTACAAAAATTACTTGTATTATATGAACAAAAAATGGTACACGTCAAAACTATAAAAAAATTAAAATATTGTACGGTCCAAACAATACATACCTAAGTATAAAGGTTTAGAACTCAAGACATCCACTCTACTAGGTAGCTGCTACTACATATATGTTTTACTGTAAAAGCCTGAACTACGGTAAATCATAACCTTTTTTTGTGTCTCTGGGAAATGTAATTTACGTAGACTATCCGAACACAAGGCCGGCAGATCTGCCCTACGACCGGATGATAATGTAGGATTCACTGGGGAGCCCGATACTAAGTCCAGTGGAAACCCTCTCCACCTCCATCAGACGTCGCAGGTTCGCTCGTGCATGCGACTGCGATGCCTTAGTGGACGGTCGGCCAATGAGGGCCACCATCGCCTTCGGGGTGCTGGGGGGTTACTTCCATCTGGGATAGTAAGAGATCCCTAGTCACTACAGCCATAAAGGCGTGGCATTGTGGGGCCCAAATAGGGCATTTGGCCAGATTAGGTGTGATGGGCAAAATCAAGGCTAATACTAACCTAATCCACATTAACCGCGCATGTCTCAAGTAAATTTTTACTTTAAAGTTTATATAAATTTTTATCGAGATACAACTTACAAATTAATATGGATCAAAAATCTGTTCAAAATTTACCATTTGTATATTGGTAAATTAAAGTTTTACTTAAAAATCGGCAGTATGATATACAGTTTATAATATTATAAACTCTTTTACGTGTCAAATTTTCTTTTCTTCTTTTCACTAAATCTCTATCAACCTCTTAGACAAAGCTAGTCTGCATTGAACTACTTACTGATATCAAATATATGTCCCGCATTCCCTTTGTGTAACGTCAATATTATGTACGCACATAATATTATGTTACTACCAATCTAATAGGATATTCTGAGAGAATATTCCCTTGAATAAAGACATTGGACACCTTTAAGCTTTCTAGTTATTTTCATATTTTAGATTATAGTACGAAATATTGTGTGGTTTGATATTTTTAAAATTTAAAAGACTAACGTATTCATATTAATACTTAATATTATTTTATTATTTCGGCTTTACGCTTTGTCAGGCATAGAAGTGTAAGAAGAGAGATCCTAGTGTCAAGATCAGTCACTTTGTTCTTCAGTTTCCGTCCGAATCCGAGACATTGTGTGTTGAAACAATGACATCGCGAATTTTATTATTTGTATATGTAATTTTATTATATCTATATCTGTGATTGTAAAACAAATAATACTTTTACAAAACGGTATAGAGATAGGCCCCATGTACATTATTACGCTTCAAATTATTTATAAAATATATATTTAGAATTTTTGAGATCACAATAGAATACATTTTGTCCAATCTAAATTTATATTCCATAAATATTCCATACTAAAGCATATCTTATTTATATCAATTTATGGTTATATTCAAATTACGTAACGGTCAGTATATCGGCTAAGGCCACTGTACAGTAGCTGTAGGTGTTAAATGGACAGCCTATATCTAGCCGTCATATCTAGAGATTATATCGATCAACCATTGTGGCATGTCAGTGACTAACTATAAACGAAATGATACTGGGTTCTATTCTTAGTTAGGAAATAACATTTAATTTTTTTTTTCTCGTGTATAGTAAGGCTCTAGCGAGTTTTCTATGAACAAAGAAAGCTTTAAGCTTAATCTATGTGGAATATACTTGAGGTTAAAAAACTATAAGAACAAATTTAGCATACCAGTTACTTCAAGTTTGGATGGCTGCCTAATGTTTTTTAAAAGTGTGCAACTTATCTTATATGAACTCATTTTTCATATTAACGCTATACGTTCAACAAAATAGTATTTTCTTGTAATAATTATATTATGTAAATTATTAAATTGGTTTCATTTATTTTTAAATATTTTCTTTATGTATTTATTGTGTAGTTTTAGAGAACGCTTTAGTGTGATTTTTCTTTTTGAAGGAATAAAAATTGTTATTTATAATTTTATCTATAAATTAATTAATTCAAAGAAGAATTTAATTTTATTATATTTTCATAAAAAAATGTAGTTTACATTATATTATTTTTGTACGAAAATGGCCAAAATTGTATACTACGATATACGTAAAGTTGAAAGGAAACGATATTGTGCAAATAAGTACAAAGGTTAACATTTTACATGGACAGGGGAGCACATGGGGATTTCATTCATCACTCTCCAGGGCATATCCGGAAAAAATCAAAGTCACTGTTTTGACATGAATCAAGTTATCCGTTAGAGAGTTTAGGAAACATATCATACGATACATATGTAGTATAGAATAGTTTGAGTTGCTTGTATATTTATAAAAAGTCATTGGTTTTTCGATTAAAGCAATATTATCACTTTTTACTAAGTATAGTTAAGAAATTAAATGAAATTGTACCATTAAATGAAGATCTAGTCAAAACAATAGAATTTATATATATATATATATATATATATATATATATATATATATATATAAAATCGTGTGGAGTGTTTTGTCAATAGGTTTTTGGACTACCCTGCTTCACACTTTTTCCCTAAAATAAAACCTGGAGTTCTCCATTTTAAAATGGGAAAAAAAATACAAGTGTTAAGGTTAAATAAAATTTAGAGCGCATGTAGACAAACATATAGGTAAAGAAGTCAAGACCGCTGATGTAACGTAAGCTAGTGAGTGATCTATTGGCCCCGTGCGCTCGCTCAATCGCATAAGATTAGATCGGGTGAGCTTTCTATTGCAAACTGCTTTCAGTATAGACTTTAAGGAAGGAATAACGGAAAAAGTAGTTGTGTTATATTTTATTTTTGTTTAAGTACTATTATTCCTTATACATTTAAAAATTTCAGAATATTTTTAAAGTGCTCTAAGAGCCAACTTTAACACGAACCTACGAAATGTATATCAAGATGTATAAACGTGATGGTCCGTGGGTTCGATTTTAATTCATGGAGACGTATATATATTTTAAGCTACAACACTCAATAACTTGTAAAAAAAGTGTCACCTTTTGTAAAGCTATATGTGTCGATCACATGGTAGTACTACGAGTATTTATGTTATTTTACTTTTTTTAATTGAAAGTATTTCTAACGCATTAATATAAAAAAATATAATCTTTCATCCCTTATCACATACACTTTGACTTTGCTAAATTTTATTATCATAAAGGTTAGAAAAGGACCTAAAATTGATGTTTGACGTATTGATATAATGATATATTTTGATTTCTCTAGTTTTGTTCAATAAAATACAACGTTGCAATGAACCAAAATCTTGACTCGGCTTCATCGAGACTATCCTGCGTGACGAGTGAACAACAATTTTTTTGTAATAAACTCAATTTCCAATATAAAACTACCAATTTAACTACGTTTAAAACTTTTTAATCGTATCTATTTGCCGTTTCCAAGTTACTGGAAAGTATTTAGTTAAGAACTGTCCGATTCGTTTAGCTTGTAGTTACTTATTGGTATGCTGCAGGGAACTTTAAGGCAGTAAATATAGACTACAAAATGGCCGTCGGCTTGCTATCTGCTTGGCGTTAAGTCCTCTTTGCCTTTAAATGATTTACACTTACAGTTTGATATGCAAAATTGATATTTAAATTAAAAAAGTGTTTGCTTTTTGTGCCTTAAATACATCTATGCATATTTTATAAGTGAAATACAGGTGAATTTAATATTTACGAAATTAAATAAATTATTTTTAGAACTTATTTTTATTAATATGTGGTACTATAATGATTATATAATAAAATTTTAAGAAATTGCTGTGTACAGGCTATAACAGATATATAAATGCAATATTTTTATTCATAACCCAGTCTTTTTTCTGCTTGGTGTCAAAATGACCAATATCCTATTAGACTGACTATAACAGGCAAAGTAATCTTTTGAGGCTCCTATCCGCTGCCATCCATATCCGTATTTTAAACCTTTAATATCTTCTAAGATATTCATTTTAATGGCATGTTGTTAAATATTAACTTTAACAGCATATTGATCGATCTACTTGAAATACTTAACGTATCTAACGTATTTAAATGCATAAGAAGTTATACTGTACTGTTGTCAATAGCTTCGTAAATAACCCATTATTATTTTGTAACATGTAAAAGATAACTATGGTTACTATATGTTATCCTATAACACAGAAAAATGTCATCTTGGACTTTTCTGTAAACATTTTTAAGATGTGTCTGTTAATCAAAAGCACAATAAAATCTGTGGCGTAGTTTGAAAGATCTAAGCGGAGACTTTGCTTTGTACTACGTAAAATAGATAAGAATTGAAACAAAATAAATGAAACATGAATTGTTGTTAACAGTACTTGCTTTCGAGACCCGGCTTTTAAGAGTAGTTTATAATAATCAAATGTAATGTTTATATATTTTTAATTAATATCTTTTAACATTGTTAACGATTGACGGTAGGTATAAAAATAAACGTAATTAGGAACCCTAATTTTTATCATTTTCATTACTATATACCAATGCTTGCCAAATGAGGCAATTTAGATTCTCCATGGAATTTCATTAGAAATAATGATTATTTGACGGCCTCTTCAACCCTGTTACGAACTTATTGATAATAAAAGTAATCTTTATTTATACAAATAAATTAATAAATTAAATAAGTTCTAGAAATATAATTACTTAGGTTTTCATATATTCCGCCTCATACAAGTTGCATTAATTTGTTCCTATTATAATATATACATTTTCTTGAGAGAGATTTAATACATGAATTAACTCAACTTATTTTTGACGGCAATATTTTCTTATTTTCTCCCATATCAGCCGCCTTTATTGATATAGGTCTATCACAAGTCACAAAACATTTTGATCGCACACTTTTCTATTTTATGATAACAGAACCTAACATCACATTTCGTCTAACCAAAACATGTCATAAATTTAAATATTTGGATATGGGATTTGAAGCTAAAATGATCAAGCTGGTATTAACTGCGACGAGATAGCTTTTAAAATTAGCTTAGCTTAGCTTCTAAACACAATACTCTTTTAACGCTTTTTCCTGCATAGCAGGGTAGTTAAAGAGAACCTAGTGTCAAGACACTCTGATTCCCGCTTTCCGACCGAATTCGAGACATTTCGTACCGAGTGGCGAAACACAATGTTGCGCTTTGCCTAGTTCACCAAAGCAGAGAAACGAAAATAATTAAATTATAATCTTTCGTCCGTGTGGCAATCGAAGCCACAACCAATGGCTATTAAAGACTGACGCTGGCCCACTGCGCCACAAGGGCCTCTTATATTCTTTTACTAATACTTAAATTATATTATTGGATAGTTTTAATTAATTGTTCGTGTAATGGAAAACGAGCCTTACGTTGCTAGTTCAAGTGCTAAACAAACTTGAATAATGATTTTGATTTCGCAAGAAGTAGTATCTACTTAAAACTAACGTGTAGCTTATTAACGTTAGTTTTAAGTAGGTACTAAAATGTAATAATGGCAGAAAGATTTACAAATAATATATATTGTGGATTTTTTAACTTGCAATATGGAAAATCACTTTTGTTTTTAACAATTTTTAAAGTGTTATTCACACACTTATGAAATTTTGAAACATATTTTTAGAAAACGTATAAATAAATTAACGCAGTAGGGTTTGAACCCGCGCGTCTTGGAAACCGTCCAAGCGCTCTGACGCTCTGACCGCTAAACCAAGAGTTGTACATCCGGCTATGTCGAAATTCTTATACGCTTGTAACAACTTATATCTTTTGTTAGCATTTCTGTAAAGAGATTTTTAAAAATTTCTGCTACCCAAACATTATTCTACGAACAATCGTTTGGCAAGAGATAATGCTTTTTATATTTATAAATTTTTATGTAATATGTTTTTCACTTTAGTTTTGTTCGTTTAAGTCTAAAGAACCATTTATGGTATTTTACGTAATTTCAGTTTCTTTTAGTTATTAATTGTAAGATGCGCTATAGTGGTACAAGTTAAGGCCGAGATAATATGTCCAGACATGCAATTACATACGAAGCATAGAATGACTTAAATCTAAACTCATTTTGGCTACCCCATAATATACTCGTAACACGTGATGTCAGAGAAAACGATATTACTTCAATCAATAACACAGTTCATGAGAAAAAAGTTAATTAAATATTTCCTATGCCACTTTACTTTTTAATTCTTTTTAATTTTAAAAGATTCAACGGCTCATCTTTTATTATAGAAACAAGACAGTCGATTGCGATCCAGGGCACAAACGCAACGTGTGGAGTTTGTAATTGAAAACGTTTCATGACACTTCGGTGACGTTGATGGATTATTTTTAAAATCTATTTGTTATCGGCTACGTAGTTATAATTTAAACATGTTTTGTCCTCTGCATATATTTACGCTTTAAACGTCTATGAAAGAAAATGATATTGAGGATTAATAATAAATGTTTGGTTCCCACTATTTGTCATCAAAAGTAAGATATATATTGACTTGGCATGATATTACGATATTATAAAATGCACCTTGGTTGTGGGTTTAAATTTGGAACTTTGTAAATATTTTGGGGTATAGTAGTATTTCCTAGTTGTCAATATACATACTCGTATAACCAATAATATATAATCGTCACATTTTTGCTGTATACTATCTTTAATATAAACGTTTTCAATTCAACATTTTAATACAAAATTAGAATGTTATATCCAAGGATTAGAGTTTATAAGGTATAAATATTTGTTATTCAAACACAAAATACTTTATAATCTGTTAAGCGCCGGGTTTGACCTTTAACAATGTAGCTTTGGTATCTTCAAGAGATGGAACAGATAAGTCTTCCTTTTAAACTTCGTACACAAATTGAGAATTCCAAAACGTAATTGAAGGTACTTTTAATTCAAAGTAATTAAACAGGGTAAAACTAGGATACATTTTTTAAATAGCTTTCTATTTTTAAAAATATTAATAATATATTTACAAATGCTCCTAGCTTAACCTTTTTTGTTAGATTATTTATAATGTTTATTTAGTTTGAGTTATCAATTACAGGTTTTGCAAAATTAAGCTTTTTATGGAACACTTTATGTTAAACTACAAGCCTAACAAAATTTTATGAGGTTCTACTTCTAAAACAGAAATTGTCTCCAAGAAACATGAGTTGCATTATGAAATATATATGGCATTTTTTTGATTCTGTAATTATTATCGTTACAAGAGTTCTAATATCATACAAAAAACACTATAAATTAGAACATGCATCATCACATTTTTATTTAAAGAATAACATAGTAAAGAGATCTTAATTTTTTAATCTTACTCAATTAACGTTAAGCTATAAAATCATCTTCTTTCTTTTCATTTTATAGATCCGTAGACTATCATCATCTTCTCTATTTTAATTGTAAATAACTTGTCTTTTTAGTGAACTAGGGAGAAGCATTTCTCCCTAGTTTACTTGTAAATAATAATTCTTCATCACGCAAATCGTGATGACATTCGCAATCATCGTTATCACAAAAATAATGTTTTTTTTTTATTTTCATTGTCTCGTTCTTTATTGGTAGTTGTTTATCGTTGATAAAGAAGAAGGAACAAAGAAGGACTTCTTTGTTTCATCATCTTTATCAACAGACAATGTGACTGAGTTGACAACTTTTTTTCTACAAGTCTTCCACGATTCATTAATATTGAACATCCTTTCCGATTTATCCATTTTTTTTCTTTCGTGGCATGGTTTTGATCTAGCTGATTCAAATCAGTGAAGAGTCCAAATATATATAAGGACATAATCATGTACCAGAATACTAATTATATACCTTATATTTGTACATATTGTGTATGGAGGGATACATGTCCTAAGGGCACCTATACATTTAAAAATCAGGGCAACTAACGTTTTTGGTAGGGGTACGAGAACAATATTTTTTTTAACAAATAAAATTAAGGAACAAATTTTTATACAATTAATGAACTAGTAAATTGACGTACTAACGTGGGCAACTTAGGTGTGAGGTGAAATCGTCTCATTTGTACTATTAATTTTTATTTAAGATTTTGGGAAGCCACATTCTTAGAAAATGAGGCATCTATCTCGCTGCCACACCTATCCCGGTTTTATCCCAGAATAATTTAATAAATTTATTGTAATATGCAAATTTTGTATGAACGAATTTATTGAAACATGAGAAATATTTCACGCTGTCCTTTACTTATTTTTTCAACTGAATAATTTATTCGTACAAATTAACTTTCATATAACAACAATATTTATATATCATTTTTTTATGAGTATAATTGGAAAATCGAAATCGTTGTTTTTAATTACTGTTTTTTGAATTACCTATGAGATTGAAACCATCGTGGTGTATTGGAGCGAGGTCCAACTGTTAAGGCGATTGGTAGTGGGTTCGATCTCCATTAGAAGTAATGATTATATTTAAATTATTTTGAATCCCTTGCTCTGGCAAGACAAAGCGCGGATTTAGTTTTCCGCCACTTAGCACAGAATGTCTGGATTTCGGTTGGAAAATATAAAACTTGACACTAGGTTCTCTTTGAAGACCATGCTATACGGGAAAAAGCGAGAAACTGTTTTTTTTAATTATTATATTATTTTTATAATATGTGTACGATTTCGACAAATTAATAAATCATTGCCTTCTTATGAATAACAATATAATATTTCATCAGGATACTAAAACACAAAAAACACACACATGTGACGCTCCAGTGCAAAAAAAATATTTATATTATGCAAATTTTATTATAAATTACGCAAAAAGTAGTTAAAATTTTATTAAAGCTATATTTAGCTCTCATAATTTGAGGTCATCTTGGCGCAGTGGGTCTGAATATAAATGGTTGTAAATTCGATCTAGTTCCTAAGAAATAAATGTATATGAAAAAAAAAACTGCGGCGGTGAGTTCTGCCACTCAACACGAAATATCTCTATTGGGTGGAAAGCAAAGAAGCGGAAGTAAGCGGAGTGTTTTGACACTAAGTTCTCTCCGACTACCCTGCTATACAAGATATATTTGAAGCTAAAAAAGTATATATTATTTAATATTATATGTACGTGTGGTATGTACCTACGTCAGTATCAAAGCTGGGTAATGTAAATTAATTTTCTAGACGCGAGCGCATCCATACTCATTATCTTATAATGCAAACTTTGCACCTCCTACAGTATTTGCTATCAGGCACTTTAATATCGCTTTTCAGGTTTTGCGTCTCGGCCTCAGATCAGATACCGTCTTTGAACACAACGCGTATTTATTTACCACGTTAAGACGATTATTTACGATGTTTACTCAATATTAGTTAAAGACTGCAGCTTAAGTATCTGTTGATTTATTAATTGAGATTCTTTTTTAATTTTACATATTAAGGCTAAAAATAATGTGGGCTAAGTGAACTTTATTAATGACATGCCACAAATGTTTTCTAAACTAGCAACCCGCTCGCGGCTTCTCCTGCGTAATTTAGACTACTATAACTATTTAGCTTTTTAATCCGCAAGCGTTCTCACTTAAATGACAATCTTGACTTAAATTTAGTATTTAAATTGTTTTATATTTATGAACTGATTGAATTAAAATAAACACTAAATGTTAACAGAAGTATACCAAAATACAATAGTCAAAACTACATTTAAATCGGCTTAGCTTTTTTCTGACGTTATTGTGCACGAACGCACAGACAAACCGAAATATAGACAAACACAAAAAAAAAGTTAAAAGACAATTCTTGAGTTTTGTTACAATGATATATATATATATAATATTATTAATATTTTTCTTATATATCTTCTATGTACAGACTAGACTATGTATGTTTTTATTATAAGTATAGGGTTTAGATGTTGATATAAATATTTCTTTGAGTGGAATTCGAACCCACGACCATACGGTAGATGCATGAATATAAAAATATTTAGAATAAAAGATTAATGAAGTCATATTCAGCTTATTTAAAATGAAATAAAAAATGTGATTTCCTAAAACGATTTTGTTATAAGTATAGCCATACATCATTTTAACGAGCCGCGATCTTAGTAAAATACCAATACAGCCTACCTATATAATATATATTCGCTACACGAACAAAATTAGCATGTGAAAGTAATTTAAACAAATTGTCTAAACGATTTTTGTGAAGAAGGTAATTTATTTATTTAGAGAGTCAATTGGTTCCGTGTGTAGGCAATATTAATATTTCGAATAGATAAATCATTACTGATTGTGGATTATGAGCTTATAGCTCATCTTATAAACTTGGTTTTGGGATTGTTTTATTTTCATTTTTTAAGTAAAATTGTATGTGAGTTACACATACTGAAGCTATGTACGAGATAATGTGTTTTTTTTTGGATCTGCGATATATTACGCCATGTTTACAAGAAAAGGTTACACTGAGAATATTGTGAAGTCGCTTTCGTTTATTTTCCATCTATTTGTATATAATTCAAAGGCATAATGCAAAGGCAAAAATATGATGCTCTAAATAAGAATATGTTGGTGTCATTTCTCTATATCGTAATTAATAAAGAAATAGTTGGGATTATTAAACAAAATCAACTTTACTTTTTATTTTTTTATTTTTAGTTAAAGATTATGTATAGATTATATATATTATTGCATAATAAATTACAAATTTATATTAATTTACATACTTACACTTCAAGTACATGTGCAATGGCGGCCTTATCACTAGAAGCAATCCCTTCCAGACAACAAATTATAAATGATTTAACACAAAAGAACGAGCGAGGCATATTTAAAACAGTCTATATATAAATATATAAGTATTTATATTGTTTATTTTTATCTTAATCATATTTTTAAGCTTTAGCCAACATAGTGCGTAGTGACGTATCACTCTGTTCTTCAATGCCATACCGTTTTTCTGAATTTTACATACATTGCGTTTTCAGTGACGGAACTAATAATTTAGTTTATTTGATCAGGATGTTTGTATATTGAATTCTTGAGTTTTATATGTTTTATAGTCAGTGCCATCTTAATTTTTAATTTTTTTAACAATTGTGAATCATATAATTTTTTTTTGTCTAAATAAACATGTATTATGAATATATACTATTAATAATATTGCTATTAACATCTTTTATTATCAAACACAATTCATTTCCCTTCAAAAAGTTTACTTACATTTTTTTATACATAACGCGGCAACAGTGTCCAAATTGTCGTATTATAAAAGGTTTTATTGTGTATATTTTTTTTATGTGGGTCACCAGGAAGGTTTCATAATTCAACTAAATTACTTTATATATACTTTGAGCGATAAAGACGGACATTAAACAGTGTTTTGATAATGTTTTGCAAGACTATAAAAAGTGGCCATAAAGATAATTTCGTATATTTGACTAGCATATTTATAAGAATAACATTTTATATAATTAAAATGTCACTAGAACGAATATAAGGATAATTGGTGAGTAGTTGACAATATTTTGTCTCTTAAATAAATAAGCCTCTCCTGCTTATTTTTAACGTTAAAAAGATTAGTGATATATTATGTTCGGTTAGTGATTAGATATTATCTTTGACGCAATGACGTATATTTACAGAAATTAAAACTTTATTAATCCTTATATTTTTCAGTTTCATGCTTTACCGTACCCTGCTACCGCCAGAGAGAACTTAGTGTGATGGCACTCCGATTTCCACTTTCCGAAAATTGAGATATAGCGTGTTGTCTTACATGAATTAAAATAATTTAAATTTTACCATTCGTCCGAGTGGGAATCGAACCCGCAACAAATCACGCATACAGTCAAGTGCTGTCCCACGCGCCACGATGGCCTCAAACGTTATAATTGTCATAATACACCTTGAACGCATTGTATGGCATCACTAATAACAAAACGTAAAAGTTTCATCGAAATGAACGCCATAAAAATCCCTTGTTAAGCCGTTTAACGGGTGGGCAACATAAAACTATTTATAACTTAGGAAGGAAAGTGTTTCCTTCGTATTCATTCGATGTAGTAAATATTAATATCGGTCCAAACTTTCGTTTATGATCGCCAATACTTATATCAGTAAAAGTGAACGACAATGTTCATTGGGTTGCCTCGGGAACTAATCTTCCTCAAGGACAAGGATGGTTCAAGTTGTCCCTTTCTTATATTTTGTTTGAAAATGTAATAATCGGTATGGAATGATAATTTAATGATGTGATTTATTTTTAATACAAATCTATTTTGATCCAAATACAAACATGGCAACCGTTGTATAGAAATTGTGTGTTTAAATTATTCTAGAAGGCAATTAAATACTTAACTAGACTTTTGTTTTCAGCGATGGCGCTGAGTTTGTCGTCGATAACAGAGCGGAAAATAGTTTAAATAAAATAATTTCTCCGAGTGGGTATCGAACACATAAATCACGTTTACAGTCAAAAGCTGTCCCACTGCGACACGACGACCTAATATATCTAGATAACCTGACAATATTATTTTTTTATAATATTTAGTGGCTTAATTGACATAAATGACTGGCTATAAACAATGTTTATAAGTTGAAATTTTTCATGACAAATTTGTACATTTATTCTATCGATATTTACACGTTTTGAATCTTCGTTAAGTAACTATTTACCTAGCACATGATTTAAGGGATCTTAAATAGATGGAAAATTGACTTATCACTTATTCTGTTTAACACTCAAATTAAACGTTTTATAGTTTAGAATACTGAGATGAAAATAAGCTTTATAAAATGTTTAGTAAACAGTCCAGTTAAGACGATTAGTTTATAATTGTATTTAATCAGGTTTAATAGATTGCAATGTTATGATACTTGTATTCTCAGTGAAGAATGGTAAGTGAAAATATAACAAACGAAATCAACAAAAACATAACAATATCTATTGGGTATACGAAGCCCGACTTGCATGGAAGCTTTTCAAAAGAAACTTTAATTGGTGCCCTAAAAACTGGTATTGTTACAACGTCAAAATACAATATTAGGAAGGAATTGGTATCGTGAGTCCTTCAAAAATCAAAAATGAAACTACTACTTATAAATTGGACGGAACATTTAATTCTAAAGCATTGTTTTTTTTATAATACAATACTTTCACTTCTTGTTTTAGTAGTTTTGTTTACTGTTTTCAAAATGTTATTTCGCTTTGATTTTTTTTATTTTATTTTTTTGCTAATTCACACTTTCTCCCACATAACAGGGTAGTCAGAAAGAGCCTAGTATAGTATATACTCCGTTCTCTTCTTTTTGTCCGAAATCAAGACATTGCGTGTTGAGTGGCGGAAATCGACGCCGCGCTTTGTCTTTGGTACCAGAGCGGGAAATAGAAACAATTTTAATATCACGTTTACGGTCAGGCGCTGTCCGCTCTATTAAAAAATATCTTAAATCAATTAAATATAATCTATCATCTAATATCCATTTAATTTATACTTACGAAATATATAAATATTAATGAAAACAAAAAATATTAATTGTCATATTAAATAAATTACTGTATAATTATATTGTTTACATTTTTCTATTTTAAACACATTACTTGTTTAGCTTTTGTCTACTAGAGCAAAAAAATCTAACTAGAGTTGAACCTAGAACCACAAAGTATATTCAGACAAAACTCAGCTACGCTTCAATGACGTATTCATGATAATGAAAAATACTTGCGTGCTAAACAGCAATTTCTCTATACTTAACTGCAATTGTTAAAAGAAAAAAAATCACGTGCAGTTGCCACAATAAAAATTCTTAGATGCGTAATGATAAAAGAGTTAGTATATAAATTAAATAATACAAGTGGGAAACGACTTAACAATGCGTTACAAGACGGAACACAAAGGAGACCGCCACAAAAATGTTGAGCGAAGCACTTGAAATTGTGGGAAGGCATACAAATCGCGATTTAAAAATAGTAAGAACTGTTATACAGTAACATCTATAATGACGATAAACGTTAACCAAGAAGCGTTCTGAGTAATTAAATTACCTATATTCTGCTACAACAATAAATTAAGGAATGTGGCCGACGAATAAATGCCATTAGTCCACCTAATGGCTGATCTTCTTAGCAAGATACAATAAAACAAAGTTGATTAGGAGCAGTGTGATGTTTCGGCTATAACCGAATAGCTTTCATGTATCGTTCTAATAAAAGCTTTATTATTACTACACGTTGTTTTAATCTCATTGGGAAGAAGTTCAATAAAAGAAAATTATATAATAACGGTGTTAGATAAGATAAATATTTTATACATTATGCTTTCGTCTTAATTTAATACAAAACATGATGAGATATACATACAAAATTTCATTAAGACTCCAGAATAAACATTTCGTTTCGTAAGAGGGCTTTGTTCGATGCGTGGTGGAGGGAACAGCTACCAATTTTCCCCATCCTCTAAGCAAATCCTTGCGAATTCATAATCCCTGTACTCTGGAGTCTCGAGAAAGATATTGCGTGGCTTAGAAAGCTGAATTCTTGTAACAAGTGTAATGGTAAATTAGACACTCAGTATTTAGTAGCTGTCTTAAATGAATGATTAAATCACAAAGTATTTACAAGAAATAAAAGTATATTAAATTAAAGATGGTAACAAAAATACGGTCGTTAACTACTATCTCAACAATCAAGTTGAAGGCGTTGAGCGTAATCGTGACGAATACGTGCCTGACTCGAAAAATATAATAACATTACTATGTTCATTTGAGGTCATTGACCTTGTAGCATTTTGGCGAAATGTTTCTAGTTTCCAACCACCCGTGGTTTTAGTCGTGCTTTATGCATTTATTCATGACTCCTATGGCTTGGTGGAGTATGTTCCTAAGTTACTAATCAGTTGAAGTTCTATTCGAAGAAGCTTATATACGTCTCTACAAATAGTACTTATAAATGTTGATGTATTTAGTATATATATATATAAGTATCCTATGTGTGTCATTCTCTTTCCTTCAGGTAAAAAAGGTTAAATACAATGAAAATAAAATGTCTTCAAAGTACAAATACAAGAATATTTAAATTGTCACTCTAAAGTTGTTTAAGATGAATAAGCAAGACTGCACCTTGTCGGCTTCAATAATCGATATTAAGGCCATCGTAGCGCAATGGTACAGCGTCTGACGCATGTCAGGAACGCATGTGGTTGTGGGTTCAATTCCCACTCGAAGGGATGATTACATTCAAAATAATTTTCATTTCTCCGCTCTGGTGCCTAAGACAAAGCACGACGTTGAGTTCCACCACTCAACACGCGATGTCTCAGTGCGAGTTCAGGCGGAAAGTGGAGAACGGAGTGTCTTGACACTAGGTTCTCTCTTGCTACGCTATTATGCAGGAAAAAGTAGAGCTGAAAAAAACCTTTTTCTTAATTTATTAATATCATTTTAACTTAACATGGAAACATGGCATACTGCATATTATAATTTATTTTTCCTATTTGTATGAATAAACGAGCATATCATCTAAATCATTTGGACTGGCCGACTCTAATTTTACGTATTGATTTATCTAAAAAGATTTCAAATAATTATCTTTGAGAATCCACACCATTAAAACCATTGTTTAGGACTGAAATATGAGCTGACGTGGAATAGATCACTGATTTAGGCGTTACTGTAGGCGTTTGGGCTTGGTAATAATACTCGTCATCTACCTGATAATTAAATTTGACCTCAGGCGTTAGAGGAAATACAAGTATCGTTTTTTTAATATTTATTATCGTATAGAAATTTACTTCAAAATGTAGTTAACGCTACATAAATATGAGATGGTGAGAAAATCTTATTATATTACTTATGAGGTATGTATTATATGTTTTATGGTTACACTATGTGAACCAAGATGGCCGTAGGTTCAATTTCGCTTCGTTTATATTTATAATATAGTTGTTTCTAGAGTGTTTTAATGGGAAATTTTACTGTAAAATAAAACAGATTGAGGTTTCATTAAGATATACAGTACCCTGACGTATTTCAGAAATCTAAAAATCCTATATAAAATTGTGTTCCTTTGAAAATAGGTCACTGTATTTGTGTGAATATTAAAAGCGAAGGCATTGATCGCACGAGTGTGTGGAGGTACGCATAAAATATGTTTTGTTTGTCCTCCAGGCATTGCCTTGATAAGAGGTGACGATTTGAACGCGGTACTTATTTATATACAAACAAAATTTGATTTTTTTTTTAATTTATCATAGCTTGTTATTTTTGATAGCACAGACAAACGAATTAAAGGAAGAATCAGGTTTAAATTAATCAAAATCTGAGTGACATAATCGGTGTAAAATATAGTATAGTTAACCAGTAAATGTTTAAAAAATCCATTTTTTTTATATATTGCGACATACACGGGTGCTGACAGCAGAGAGATCGTTAAATTTGCAGCTAAATTGTACAAAAATACTTATAATAATTTATTGTAACTTGCTAACTTGACGTACAAGCATTACGACCTCTTCAGACGACTTAAAAAAATAAACGACGACATTAACCTCGTTCTGACGGGCGCCCCCAACTAATATTCCTCTAAAGTGACATAAATAAGTTCACTTCTAGCTAGCGAATAAAAAATGCAGAGGGATTTAAAGTTTCATTGATTTGTTGCCGGAAACCGAGTCATTAGTGTGCTCTTGTAAATTCAACAAATTAGTGGTGTATGACAAACTAAAATTAATGAATTTCTGTCTGCCGCAGGCATTTTTTAATGCGATAGTGAGTATTTTGATTTAAAATGAATCTATAATAATAAATTAAGTTTTTATATTAATAAATTTCTTGTCTTAGTTATTGCAAAATAAAAAGTGTTATATGAAGTATTTGTTTATAAATCTTAATCATATGAATCAAAAAATAATATTTAATGCATATTACTATGAATTCACAATAAACTACGAAAAGCGTTTCGTTTTTGCTCCAGGCGAGTATCAGCGCACTGCGACGTTGCACCTACACTGTATCGTTTAATTATCTCCTCTTTACTTTAGGTTGGGCTTTTAACGACCTATTTAAATAAAAAAACAAATAAAAAATAAGTTAAGTTAATAAAAACATTATAGTTCCAATATATACTAGTCAAAAAACAGGAATATATGTTTGTGCTATTATAATAAATTTAATTTATTTTGAAGTCAGATTTATTCTTTATCTATTTCTTCGAAAACATGTAATAAAAAAGGGGGTAAATGTACTAGAACTACACACGATGCAATGCAATATGTAATAATTGTACTATATAGATTGTTACTATATTGGTAGAGTAAAGGCTGTCGTGGAATGTGACGTTTTTTTAGTTTGTCTTTATGATAGACAATATATAAAACCTCTTATTTATTTCTCTACGTTGTAATACGTAAGCTATGGACAGCGTACTAAAAATTAAAAAAAACGCTAATATATGTAGTATTCGAGAACTCATACATAATTCCTAATATATATTATTTAATCGTAATAGGCATAACAAATATATGGCATATTGTTATTGAACAAAATAATAACTTAATGGTAGTTTGTAATCATAATTTTAAAAGAAGCTTCATTATACAAAATATGTAACAAACACAAATGTTAAATGATGTAGTCAAAGAATGTACTACGGAATAATTGTTTATTGTAATTATACCTGATATTTAATCTATACAAATAAATAAAGTGGATGTATGTAATATTAAAATAACCACTTTTGGTCTGTCTGTTTGTTTCGGCTAATCTCTGGAACGGATAAACCGATTTTAAAGAGACTTTCACTGGTAGAGAGCTGATGTTAAAAGGAGTAACTAGGCCTACTTTTATTTTAGAATTCCACGCGGACGAAAACGCGGGCACAGCTAGTACCTAATATTTAATATTTATATTTTGAAGCTGATATTTCAAATGATATATAAGCTATTTTTATTTTAAAACTACTCTCACGACGATCTTAAAGGTGTCTTGGTATGTGTTTGGTAACGTGAAAAACAAATAAAAAGAGTTAAAACCAACATTAAATTTTTTATAGATTAATTATCAAATAAAAATAGCTATAAAAGGTTTTAAGGTAATCGTCCATATATTTAACCGATCGAATCATATAATTAAGTAATAATAATAAATTTGGCATATATTTGTGTAACCCAGGTTCATTCCCATTACAATGCTCGAGGGGTGTACATTTTGATTAAATTTTCACAACCCCAAGCTTAAGCAGCGCAAAGTCATTGTAAATTATGACCGTATCCTAAATATTTGATGAGCATAAAAAATATGGTTTGTTGTTTCATATTGTAGTAGTGGGTTATTATAAATTTGAAACCTATTACTTACAACAGTATGAATTATTGAAAGCTGATAATAATTTTCAATTATAAAATTTACATGTTATAAATCACAATATGGAAAAAACTGTAATTTTTTTTTAGTTTTTTATAGTTTGCAGTTCAATTTGTTCCAAGAATAACACTGAGACGAAGACGTGAAGTATTATTATACCAACTTCTATAGGTGCCTTTTTAATACTGAAAGTTAGCTGTTAGCTTTTTAAACTCTGATTATATAGAGGGCACCTACTAGTTGAAGGCAAATTAATTTTCTAATATCAGTAAAACTTTTAATGATCTTCCATAAGAATATATACCGTCAGACTGACAACATATTTTACCTTCAAGGTCCTTGTTAAAAACTGTAAGAGCATTGGTATCCATAATACAGTTTTTTATAAAATAATTAAATCTTATAATTGCACAGAGCTTATTAATACATAATTAATGTACGCACAAGAAATATTTCTACTAGAACTGGTTACTTTACATACTCTTAGATAATAAATATATTAATTATTTCATAAACTAATTTATCAGTACATTTAAACACTTACTGGACGTTGCTGTGGTCACAAAACTTTAACAAATTATGTATGTACGATATAAAATGTACACATTTAAATTAGCCAATTTTCCTCATGAAACGTTTTAACCAATCAAATAAAAGATTGAATCTAGCACTCTGTATTTTATAATTAATGGGCAAATCAATCCGTCATTTTGAAACTAATTGATAGTGATTGTTGAATGCAAATGTTGTTTAGGTATAGTGTGAAATAAAATATATGAATCGTAACTAAATATTTTTAAATAACAATATTGAATGATATATATTTAGATACAAATAGTTCTACAGATTTCATTATTCATTCGTCATAATACTGTTAAAATGTGTTAATACTGTTAAAGTTAAAAGAAACTCAAGCGAGCTCATCTGCTCTTAGCAAAACGATTTTCGCTCAAGAGATATGCCGCCTATAATTTGGCCAACTATAGCTGTGAAGCGATATATCAAGTTTGATAGTCAATTATTGGCACTCGGGACTAGAAACTTGTCTTTGAGTAATCTCAGCCATAACGCATTCTAATACGCTATTCATAACCCCTTTAATACTCTTTATGTACCTATGTAAAATAAGAAATTAGAAAACGTATAAACACAAAAAAATATTTTTCTTTTTTTGTGTTATTTACAAATTTAATATCGTATTTTTTCTCTTTAGAATATTTAGTTTAATGTAACAAGAAAAACATTTTTGCATGTGTCAAAATTGAACAACTACTTCACAATTGCTTCGTTTGTGAGAGGGTCCTAAGTGTGTGGATAACACTTTCAAAATGTTCAAATTTATTGTATAAGTTTCATGGACTTAAGATAGACAGACTTAATTATTAAAATAATATATTAAACCTAATAATATATTTAACATTAATATTAAGAGTAATACACCGAAACTAATAAAGTTCATCCGCCTAATGATAAGTATAAAATAAAAATTTTAATGATCTCTGTATACTGTAGTAAAGTTGAGAGATTTATTAGGAGAAGGACATTAAAACGACATTTGGGTTGAAGCTCTGGGAAATAGCAAGCCCATGATGACGGTCGCTCCAGTGAGCTATTAACCGAAATATCTCATATTCAAGATGATTATGATTCTCCAAAAGTCAAAGAACCACTAAAAGTGCAAAAGTCGCGCCATCTTTGAAGTCCTGCCTTTAATCCTCAGTTACTGGTAGTTAAATTTAGATCACTGCGTAGACCTTTTAGGGCGCGAACTGACATTTGTCACGATAATTTCGAAAAGACTTAATAAGCAGGATTATTCTTTAAATAACTAGTCGTTTATTACAAACAAGAGAAAGCTATTATATTAAGCTTTACATTCTACATAGTGTTCGTTCTCGAAATACGTAAACTAACACACACTTAATATTTCTACAAGTTTTAAGAATTTCCAACTTAAAAATGTAAGGCTATAAATAGTTTGTCCGGCTCCAAATAAATGTGGACAAATAGATGCGTTTCAATGATTATCTATTAGGGCTAAATATTTTCGAGGGCAACGGTGCATGTGATTAAGGGATGGGACATTATACTCGTTGCTTTTGTCCACAATTGTCCTTGTGCGGTTAACATTCTCTTATTGCTGAATGACATCCTGATCCCTATTGCCTTGTTAGAAGGTACAATTTGTTGAAGCGTTCAAAAAACGTTGTATTGGGTTACGCAAACCCAATACCGTTGCCTAGGCGAAAGCTGATCTCTTACAGTGACATCGCCAGAAGTATGTAAAGGATTATCGAATGACAATGTGCATTTTTTCATATCTCGTGTGTATTCTCGGATACAAGATAGAGAAGGATGCTATTAAATTGCGCGTATATCTATTGTCATGCCATACGGCATTTTCAAAGCAGATGGCTGGATAAGTCCTCGTTTTAAGTAAATAAACTAATGAATTTCTATTTTACTTTAAATAGATTTAAATGTTTTGGCTTTACCTTGTAAATCTTGAACTCTAGGGTATTTAAATTTGTATAGTTGCGTTGCATTTGTGTTCTGTTATACAAACGTTGTGTTTGCAGCAAATAGAAGGATTTTAGATTCCAAATGAATGTTATGCGAAGTGCATTTTAAACTTGAAACATGACAGTACAAGTTTGTTACTGTATTTTTTTTCTATGTCACTAACAGTCTTTGTTAGAGATATTACTAGTTGAAACTCAAAATGGCAATATTTTATATCTCTGTCAATTTCACTATATACCATTATTGATGAAGAATTAAATGGTAAATAGCTTTAAGTGAATTTATATTCTTAGCAATTATTTTTTATAAAGACAACTTATAAAATCGTGTCGTTAAGATTGATAACGAAGTAAAATTGTTTATTTGACAATTGGTAATAAGTTATTTTTATAATATTTAAATTGCAAATTATGTTCAAATTATCAATTCACTTTTATGTGTTACAGTTTATTATACATATATATTTATATTACAAATCTTGAGAATGTTCCAAATTATTTTTGGCTTATCTGATATTTAATCACGATAGTAAAAAATTACATGATGTTTTATTTAAATATAATTCCAGTTGTAATATAAATTAAATACTGACATAATAATGAATTAAATATTTTCAAGACCATCATGGCGCAGCAGGACTGGGACTCTAGACCGCGATGGTTGTGGATTCGATTCCCACACGGGGGAATGATTGAATATATTTAAAGTAAGGCTGAAAAACTATAATAATAATTTCGTCCAGCACTCATTATCTTTACAATATTTTTATTACAAATAGAAATTTTTAAAAAAGATTTCTAAAATAGAAAATTCATGATAGTCTAAATCAATCCTTTCTACTTTGTCCAGAAAAGTTACCCGAGTTCATATCTGATATAAATCTATTTATTTCGCGACCTTTTAGTTTCCTAATCCTAAACTTAAGTTACATTTGCGGGTCTCGAGTTCGGTAGAAAGTTATAGAAGTTGATAATTAAATTTTATTTTAGGTGTACATATTTACTTTTAACCATTTATATAATCCATATTTTCTATGAAATATTTTTTTTTATTCATTATGCTATAAATCAAATAATCTATCTAATTTATATACGATCAATGTCATGTTGTCAATTTTAAGTAAAAAGACTGAAATATCAACTTCATTATAATATTTTTAGAAATAAAAGTAAATCAAATTTCTGGAACTGTCCATCAAATTTTTAATAAATTAGTGGTATAATAAGTATACATAGCGTACAAAATTGCATTCAAATGGCCATAAATATTACAAAAGAAACAAATACATATATACAATATCACCGAAACTAAGTTCACAGTTATCGGGACAAGTTTAAACAATTTTAATCGACCGCTAGCGTGTCTAATCTCGGTCGTATATCTATCTAGCTTTAGTCATGTGAGAGACAGAAATACCCATCTATCAGATAAAATCACGCAACATACCGTCCCTCTACATTTCGGCTAATAAAAACAAGTTTCCCCATTATGTCTATGGTGACCCGTTGGCTGTCGTGATAAGGGCGGACGTCAAAAATAACCTATGTTGATTTTGTTTTGATTCGTTTACACTAAGATAATGATAGCAAAATAAGATTTAGATTTTTAACCTTTTTAAAGTGTTATTAACAAACTGTGGATTAATTATGAAAACATATTATTTCGAAAACGAATTAAAATTCGAGCGCATGGCTTAATGGTCAAAGTTTTTGGACGGTTTACAAGAGGCGCGGTTTCGAATCCCGCTGTGGTATAGAATGATATAAGTTTAAAAGGTGCCAAAGGTATCATTATTACCCCCATATTTGTATATTTAAAGTCTTCTGTACTTCTGTAGACAGAATATTTTGTTTTTAATTCTGCATTAAAATCGTTATGTATATAATAAAATTATATACCTTTGCCTAATATTAAATCAAATAAATATTTTTGGATTTGAATAGTTGATATTGAGTATTAACTGTATAAATACTTGGTAATTTTTTTTAACGTTTGCTTGGAAAATTGTAGATTTCTTACATATTATGTGTCTTGTACTGAACTTATTTATTGACCATAAACTCAGTTACTCAGTGATAAGAAAACATCTTCTGAAGATTTTTTAACAAAGTTTTGGTATATTTTTATTTGTGTCGAAAGATACTGTATTAGATACTTTTTTATTTTGAATATTTCATTGCATCGTGTATATTAAAGTGCATCATTTATATTAAAATTAAAAAAATATAACCTAAGTAATAATAATTAGAGAATCACAAAAAAAAAATAAAGCCAACAAATACAAACCAAATGGTAGTGGAAAAAAATAAAACAAAGCAAATTAAAAAATGAAATGTGTATTTCAAATGTTCTTCGAGAATCCTTTCCTTCGATTATATACAATTATATACAAAAATCAGATATATCTATTTACATATTCGTAGTAATATATGTTTTATATAACAGACTATAATATAAATGCATTAAACTTTGTACATTATGCTTTTAAGTTCATAACTTTGGCATGATATAATTTAAGCGATATTTTATTATAAAAAATAATCATAGAGATGTAGGTACTTAACTAGTTTTATACATGGATATAGTGAAAGACCCTATCTATTTATAAATTATTATCGCAGAAATCAGGAAATGATTAATAAATAGCTTTTTAAAACTTAAAACGATATTTCAAATGTACACATAAATGCTTACTAATGGCGTCACATATTTGCTATACAATAAATACAATTATGAATAACTTAAAACAATTATCACTTTATTGGACTAATACGCTTAAGCGTCGCAGATTGAGATTTACCTGCGTTGAAGCATACGCTACGCCCAGAGCTGGGCATGCGGCGGCATGCGCGGGTCGCGCACATGCAGGCCGGCAGGAGCGGCGAGCCGGTCGCCCAGCCCGTCCGCAAGCAGTGGCGGTAGCTTGCCAGACGGCGGTGGCGGGGGCGGCGCCGGTGCCCGCCCGGCACCAACTGGCGACACTGACGCATAAATATTCACTGTCGACCGGTGATATTGACACTTCCGCAAGTCCGGCATCGCAAACCTTAGTTTTTGCCAAAATTGTCTATCTCCCCACTCGATACACGTGTTGGCTTTCAAACACAAGCGTAATTCGGGATCGATATCCCGCTTCGGAAGGTCACCTAGCAATATTATTATCAGTCTTCTTCGTCTCTCTTTTAACACTTCGTGTAATGCAGTTTTGAATTCGAATCGACACCACTCGTTATTAATGAAGTTCTTGGAAAGGACAATAATAGTTCGTTTTGAAGATTCCACAGCCTCGATAATAGTGTCGGCTACGTATGTCGACGCGTTAAAATCGCGGTAATGTAGACAGAGCCGGAAACTCGGGTCCGTCGATTCCAGGCCGGGCGCTAACATCTGAGCGACGAATGCCTCATCTTTCACGCTATAGCTAATGTAGGCGTCAAAAAGCCTATCTTTGTCAGCTTCTTCGTCAAATGTGGTACTTTTATAACACATTCTGAATCCACAGTGGTAGTAAATCCATACTCTTAGTTCTCGTCGCCAGTAAAATATTCCACATATTAGTACTGAGCTCAGAATAAATACAAAAAGCGAGATTAGTAGCAACGGTAAATAGTCATTGATTACTTGGTTTTCAATTATAGATGAGCTTCCGCCGACATGACTGGTACAAATCGTAGAATTAAAATCGGACATGTGTGGCCCAACTGCGTTTGTCACGTTGTCAAAAACGCACGTTATTTTATTGGAATCTTCTACTTTTCCTAAGTTGTTTTTAAACCAATTTCGAAATTTATTCATATATTGACAGTCACAAGACCAAGAGTTGCGAGAGAGACTTATTTCTACCAAATATGGGTTCAACGTGAATTGCCATACAGCGAAGCTATAAATATTGTTTCCTTCCAATCGCAGTACTTCTAAATGTCTCAACTCCATGAACGTGCGATTATCGATATAATATATTTTATTGTCTTGTAGATGTAATTCACGTAAATTCTCTAGGGGAGATAATTCGAAACCTAACAATTCTTTGATGTTATTTTTTTCCAAATGAAGCACTGTTAAACGTTTTAGTCCACTAAACGTATTATTATATAAAGCGTCAATATTCGAATTATTTGCATATAATATTTTTAAATTTTTACGACCAATAAAGGCATGACTTGTTAAACCACCAAAGTTATTACCGTCTAAATAGAGTTCGGTAGCGTCCATAGGTATAGTATTAGGTATCTCCGAGTAGCCGGCAGCGGAACAGTCCACTATATTCGCTGACCACGGCTGGTCGTGATAGCACGTACAGTTCAATGGGCACGTCATTTCACAATCACACGCGTCAAAATCACAACAATGGCACAATGTAAAACAGTGAGTTTTGTATGTACACAAAAACTGAGATGATTCCGCTTCGATGAGCGGAATATAAGTCCTTTCACGGTTATAAAGTAACTTGCAATATATACTTTCTAAGTCCATAACTCTAGGATGTTGTCTCAAGTGGTCGAGTTTGTTTATACGCTGTAACCATTCCATTGTGCAGTCACACTGGAACGGATTACCACCAATATAAAATTCGGGTAGAGGTCTTCCTGGATCAACTGGAGTCAAACGAAGCGCATTAAGGTCCATACTAGTTATTTGATTTGCATACAAATCGACTCTCGTTAAATTGGTTTTTCCAACAAAAGTTTGGGCCTCAACTTGTGTAATTTGATTATCATTCAAGAATAGCAGCTCGATACTGCTGGGAATTGAGAAAGTAGATACTTTTGTCATTTTATTGAAGCTTGCGTCTAACGTTTGAAGACGCAATTCTTTGTCCAGGCGGTAATTATTGCTTAACTCTTTGATGTTGTTGCTATGAACATCTAACCATTGAAGTCCCGTTGGAATTACAGTGTAGTCAAACCATTCCATTTGGTTATCTGACACGTTTAACCACAACAAAGAAGGGATATTCACAAAAAGTCCTTGAATATCAGTTAGGCGGTTGGCATCTAATCTCACAGCTTGCAAATTCGACAAACTCTCGAAGGCATTTGCATCGATGTGTTTTAATTTATTTCGTGCCAAGTTCAAAATTTGTAGAGTTGGCAAGTCTGTAAATACGTCTTTGCTTATATTTTCAATTTTGTTGCCAATAAGCCGTAATCCATACACATTATGCAAACCAACAAATCCTGGTTCTTCTAATGATGTTATCTGATTCTCACCGAGATCAAGTGTTCTTAGTAAACGCATATTTCTCAGCGCTATGGGCACTTTCTTTAAGCGATTTCCATTTAAATTCAAATCTTGCAAAGAAGAAGTATTTCGAAATGCCTCAGGGTGAAGTTCTTCAAGATGGTTATTATCTATAGATAGAAGTGACAATACATACAGGCCATTTAAAGCATAAGCATCAATGTGTGAAATTTTGTTATAAGATAAAATAAGAGTATGCAAATTATTCATCGGTGCGAAAGTGTCTGCAGCAATAGATTCTAACATATTATGCTGAACATTTAAAATCTGTAGTGTATAAAGGTCTTTAAATATTCTAGGGTCTAATTTCGTCAATCTATTATTTGATAAGTTTAAAAGCACCATTCTTATAAGACCAGTAAATGTGTTTTCGTTGATCCACGTGCTCGTTAAATGGTTATTAGATAAATCCAGTGCTAACAGCTGATCTAAGTTAGCGAAAAGGCTCGGTGACAGCACACTAATGGAATTATTTTGTAAGTATATTTCTTTAATAACTGGCCTACAATCTCTAAATAAATCTTGTGGCAGTGCAACAATTTTATTGTTAGACAAATCTATTATTTGTAACTGTTTCAGCCCTGATAAAGCTTTATCAGCAACCATAGAAATCTCATTATCGTGTATATGGAGCTCTTTGAGTCTTCGTAAAGCCATAAAACCATTTTCTGGCATGAGCACAAACTGATTGCTTGACGCATCTAGTACTTCAATATCTAAAGAGCACGTTGAATGAGGTAATGATGAAGTTGACGGTGACGGCCCCTCGTGTTCACTAATTAGAGCTTGATGCATCACTCTTTCTCTAAACCCTAAATCACTTACATCTTGTAGGCGATTGGATGATACATTTAAATACACTAAATTTGTCAGTGGGCAAAACAAGTTCTCAGGGAATGACCAAATGTTATTGAAACTCAAATCTAACTTTTCCAACTGACGAACTGCCGTAAAGCTTTCCGGAGCGATTTCTAAGCTCATTGCAGCCCATTCGGTGTTTTTAGTTCTAATTGTTAAGTTTCGTAGGTCTCTCAAACCGGAAAGTACACCAAGCGGCCATCTTCCAATTTTACAGTTATCCAAAATAAGTTCACGTAGTTTGACTAGATGTGCGAAACTGCGGTCATCTAATGAACTTTTGTACATCATTTCTTCGTTACATTCTATTCGCAAAGAAGTTGTGTGCTCTGAAGGTATAACACTAAAATTTGTTGTGTCAAATTCGCTGTTTATAGTACGCAGCTTACACGTGAGTGAAACTTCATGGGCATCATTTGGTCCTCGTAGCCACCACTGGCAGTCATCAGGAGCTTCATACTTTAGTGGTAATGAGCTTTGATCTGCCACATTCAGTCCAATAACAAACCAAAATATGACTTGGCTAAAAATTGTATTTCGTGAAGATAGTCGCTGAATAGCCATTTTTGAAGAAATAAAATATCAAGGAAGAGGGAAAACAAAGCACGGTTGGCTCAGTGTCATGTTTTTTCCGACGGCATGCGTTTGTTGCGTCCCCTTGCCGGATGTAAAGAATCCATCAATTTATGAACCAATTTTAGTAATAATCTTATTAAACGGTTCTCGTATGTATGGTGCACATATTGAATAGTTTTTCAATCACAATACTAAGTCCTTTATGTTGTAAACAAAACTGTAACATAACCACTTTGCGATATACTAGAAACGTCACTTAAATGTACTTTTTCTTAGCAAACAATGTCCGTTTTAGTTCTCTTAGTTTTTTATATTTAAAAAAAAACTTCTGCGTTTCAATTCTAAATCGCGTATATAATCGTAATATGACTAAACGTTCGTCCGCCCAGAGCGTCGAGCAACGCGACCGTACCTCGACGCGGCGCAGAGTTAACTAAATGTGAGTAGAGGTATTGCAGTCGCGTTACGAGTAGAATACACGCTCAACGGCAGAGAGGGGTGCGGGCTACGATGAGCCGAGCGGTGGCGAATGTTCACGAAGACTTATTACAATAAATTATTTTTTATGAAGCTTTAAGAGATTGGCCGCATGTATCTCAGATACGGACTTTGAATGAACATCAGCTGCTTACGAAAGTTTGAACAAAAATTGAAATTGTACTTGAAGCTTAAAGTTTACTTAATTAGTTAAAATGTTTTTTGGATAATATGAATGGGAACAAATAAGTCAAAACAATCATATTTTTTTACAAAAGGAAAAAATTAAATAAATGTTTAACGTTTCAAAGCATACTGTACAGATATTCATATTATACAAAGAACAATGTATAGATATTAATTATTTATTTATTTAAAAATGACATTCAAGTCAAAAGGTTTTTGTGGAATGTAATCTAATTTGTGAGCAATATTTTCATGTATAGCAAATTTTGCTTTAAAATAAATTATTTACATTAAAAAATTAAAATTAATTAAGCGGCCATCGTGGCACAGTAGAATAGCGTCTGATTGTATACGCGATTGGTTGTGGGTTCGATTTCACACAATTATATCAAAATTATTTTCTTTTTACTCATTTCCACTCAACACGCAATGTTTCGAATCTCGACACTGGTTTCTTTCTGATTACCGTGCCAAGTGAACTACAGCGTCATGCTGAAAATAAAATAAAATAATGACGGTCTGGTAAATAAAATATCATATATTTTTCACAATACTTAATATGTAAATCACAGCTAAATAAGCTAACAAAATATCAAAAGTCGGTTATTACATTATTACATAACATTTTAAAAGGATAAAATATTCAAAGGCACTTTTTAGTTCCATTAACCTAGCAAAATAAAATTTAACACCAGGTGAGCAAATCCGTGAAAGCAACAAAGAAAACGTAGATTACGAATCAACCCTTTTAAAAGTCCAAAGGAAAAATTAAAAAGTAACTATGGTATAAAGGTATTAAGAGCTTAATGTAACAAAAGAGTTCTGTTCACGCTTCGCGGACCACACGGCTGTTAGACGATGGTAGATATCATTTTAATCCTTTTAGTTAAGTTGACTATGAAAAGATAGACGTCTCCGCGGCATCGGTATTTTTCTTGTACTGAGCTGACATTTATGTTTAAGGAATAAAAGGATTATTAATTCTTACAATGAATTTAAAAGGAATTTCATAACTTTTCATACCAATAGAGGTTTGAATTAACTGTTAATTATTAATTATTTTTTTTACTTATTTGTCAACGGAAATTTCATACATTATGCAATATTCAATTCAATATCTAATATGACTTACATCCACCAGGATATATATAATATACATATATTAGCAATAAGTTCAGAAAAAAATACAAACAGTAGATATTACTTAATTTACAATATGAAAATGCAAATAAATATTATTTAAAAAGCAACGTTAATTATAAAGCACCCTATAAATTTCGACTTAACAAGTTATATTTTGTCAAAGCTATTTCTAATATAAATATTTATGATCGTTAATATAAAACAAGTTGTTTCGATTAGTTGTACAAATTATTTTTAATAAATTGCTGACATCGTCGTATGACGTATTGATATATAGTCGTTTCAAAAAAAAAAGGAACGAAAAATCGATACATAAAAATACATTACGTTAGAGAACAAATAAACAACTAGTAATAATATATTGTTGAAAATATTTAAATGGTCCAGTGTTGAATTGATAATAATAGTTATGAGTTCAAATTCTTACTGAAAACGTTTTCGTTTCGATACTATTTACATTTCTCTGGTCCAGTTTGTCTTGAGCTTGTTGGTTACCGTGTTAAATGGCTGCAATAGGCGGATAGTGTATAACAGAATGCTGTACTAATAACTTCTCTTTACCAATTCCGCAAGATGTGGGAGGTACGAGATGATAAAAAAACCATAAATTATCGCCCCACTACCAATCTTTGTTAGCATTCATTAAAGAAATAATTTATTATACATTAAATATATCAAAATTTTACATTTAAATTAGATAATTTATGATTTATATACATTATTACGGTTATATGAAACGTATCATGATTACCATAACACATGTACATGTCACCTCATTTATTATAATTAAAGAAAAAAAAGGCGGTGACGTAATTACGGAGTTAAGCTATGTTTTGGGGACACATGTTAGTTTGTTGTTTCACAAAACATGTATGGCGATGAGTCCGAGCTCTAAAGTGTTCACATTCCGTCACTTACCGAAATGAATAATGATCAATCATAACTATAAAGATTTTTTCCATAGCAACTACAGCAACATATAAGCTATTTATTGGCTTAAAAATAACGTTTTTTCTTTCTTATACAGAGCGTAACACGACTTTAAAATAGCATAAGCTAATGCTAAGAACAGTAAATGAAAAATAAATTATATATTTAGAGTGTCAATGTGTTTTTTAAATAACAATTGATTATTTTAACTTACTAACGACCAGTTCGCGGCTTCGCGTAAAAACTACACAACTAAACTATTTCCTATTTTCAGTCTTCCTCATTCTCAATTAAACCATAAGCTTCGTCATTTCATTCATTTAAAATCGCATTTAAATCGCTTAAGCTGTTCCGGATAATAGCGTGCACAAACGCACAGATAAACAGAAAAGAAAATTAAAAATAAATGTCCCTTATTATGTATATATTTTTATATATATATTCCATGTACAGACAGCGGTTAGTTACATTTTTATCATATGTATATATTGTTTTTGTGTAAAACAATAAAACTTAAGTAATATTTAATTCAAAATACAGCTGTATTAACAGTGGAAAGCTACACTAGCTAGCTAGCTTATTAGTCTTTTTGTTAAGTCGATACGTATTGGAAACTGCGTAGGAAGAAACAACTTTAGGAACAATTTGTGACTATCAACTTTTAATCACTGTAAACAATTGATCACTGGCCCGTCACAATAATGACGGAGCGTTTATAATGTTTTTGGCATGTTGGTACACTGATTTATATTTCAACCAATCGAATATAATTACCTTTATTTATTGTTTAAGTAAAGTGCTGTGTTCAACATTTTTTATATTTTCAGTTAGTTAATAAAATTTATTATATTTTTTATATTTGTTATATTTATTATATTTGTTACGTAATATATTAATAAAGTTCTTTGAATATAATATATGTATAAATATAACAAGTTAAATTAAATATTGATATTCCGTAAATTATATTTATATTTTAAAAAATGAAACCACATAAATCATTATCTTGTCATTAGAGCAGAGAAATACAAAAATATTAAATATGATTATTTCCCCGAGTGGGAATCGAATCCGAAACCGTAGCGTATACACTTATAGTAAGATGCTACACGAGAATAGAATATATAATTAAAATAGTTTAGTTTTCTATTGGCCTATAATTGGATCTAGTTCAAGATTTTAAACACTAAGGAGCTTCTTCTAAGGAATTCCTTTTAATTTTCTAGAAAATTTTGTACCGTATGTTTTATTGTATGTATTTTTAAATGAAAATTATGATATGATTTTTTAAATATTTGTAGTAAATTATAACATAAAGTGAAATTTATTTCTTTTATTTCGTTTTTATTCTTATTTTATATATTAACCTAACCAGAAAAGAGGATTTAAACAAACGAATAGCCAGAGGATCCGTTGGCCACCAAACCAAAACGGCTGGAAAAACTAAAAAAACATATTTAAAATAGCCGTAAATAATTCAAATTCTTATATATTTAAGTAAAAACTAAAACCTTACAGATTCTAATAATTTATAATAGCAAGACGTGTTCCAACAAATTACTTTAAATTCGAAGTATAAATTTTGAATGTCTTTGTCTGAATAATATTTTATCTGGCTACGTCAAGAGCTTTTAAGATAATTAAATAAGATTGAATTGATTTAGGATTGTATTTATAATGAAAATCTAAAACTGTATATATTATAGAATATATATGGGAATAATATAGAATACATATGGAAGATGTAAGAATATATCTATATATATATATCAGAATATTTCATTTCCATATACAAGTGATCACTTGTTATAATAGGCTCATGTGGCGCAATGGGATAGTGTCCAACTGTGAAAGCGGCTAGTCGTAGGTTTAATTTCCACTCGGAGAAATGATTATATTAAAATTATTTTTATTTCTCCGCTCTGGCACTTAAGATTTGTTTTTCCACTCCGAGACTGGAGACCGGAGACCGGAGTATTTTGACACTAGGTTATTTTTGAATACCCTGCTGAAGATGAAAAAAATCTTGTTATAATTACATTTATATAATACATTACGCTTTTTGTTTAAGTAATAATATTGTATAGAGGACGCTACTTTAATTTTTTTTTTCTTTTTAACTGTTTAAAAGTATTTTTCGGAAAGAAAAGGTTTAAATATCTTATGGAGAAGACGATGCTTATCCAGTATAGCCTACTAGTTCATAAGTTTATATAAGATATATATACATCCTGTTGCTGTACAAACAGGAGGAGTATGGTTTACTTCACGCCATTATAATATCGAAGTTAACACGAGTATCAGTTTATATAAAATTCTTCCCTTACTCTCTGCGTGACTGTCAGACAACACAGCCGATTTTTTTTAAATTAAGCTATTTTTAACCGGATTAATCGCGTATATTTTTGGTATTCGAAAATATATTTTAGAACCCCGACGTCTCGAACACTTTACAGTAGTCCGTGGTAGGTAGACTGAGGTGGCATTTGTCTATCAGTTGATACAATTATTATATCAAACTACCGCCAACGGTTTTGTAGTTGCCTCGCGTACTCGTGTAAGAACCCAGGGCAGTACGCGTTTCTGGAATGTATTTACGAATACCAAAAATATATGCAATTAATCCGGTTAAAAATAGTTTCATTTCAAAATGTGTCAATTTGAAGCTCGATTTCTTTTCGGTTTAGAACCTGCAATTTGGTATTAAGTTTACTTAGGGAACACTAAGTAACATATCATATTGTTAATTTTATAGTGGAAACTATGGAGGGTAGAAATTAAAATAACACGAAAAATATTATGAAACTCACTCTCACTAAATACAGTTAGTGTTCCTAAGAAACTTTAAAATAAATAGATACTAAAATATTTAAAAAAAAATTAATAAATCCAGTGAAAACATTTTGTATTAAACTAGCAGTAGGTAGATATACCTGTTTTGGTACAAAATATGAGAATGAATCAAAATTAGCTCAGTCAAAAGTTCTACTGTTAAGTAAGAGATTTAGTATATTTTTTATACTGAATAAATTTTCAAATGTTAATAATAATACCCCACACGGAGACCACACATTATAATTCAAGAAAAAAGCTTATAAAAACGTAAAGCTCATAAATTATACTTTAAAAAATCAAATATAAACTTCCTCCAGGAAACAGCGATTAGGATTAAAAAATACTTCCTTCTTAGCGTTTAATATAAATGTGTTGACAGTCACGGCCATAGCGCGATTCAGAATTTACAATGAGTCCGACCAAAAGTGGGCAAATATGCCCTCCGACACAAAAGTCCAAAATTCTTTAGACAGTGTTTAAAATTAAAAAATTATGATCCCTGACAGCCATGAATCACCAAATTAATATCCTTGAAAAGGAATTAAGCCAATTAATGATTCTTAGATTTGAGACATTTTTATATTTTGTCCTTTTTTGGCCCTTTAAAGATGTATATAGTCTGTCTTGCTTATAAGAGTTTTGGGTTGACAAGGTTGGCCAGTAATATTTCACCGTCAGCGTTGTGCAGGCTCAGGTAGCAGTAGGTTATCACTATAGGCGTCGTTCACGACTTAAAAAGGTATCTTAAATGCATTCTTGTAGAATAGAGTAGATGTATATCTTAGATTTTTTAGAAAATATTAATACTTTACTTAATTAGTAAGAATATCATATGTTATTTTTTTCAAAGCGCCTATATGACCTAAAGTAGTCACTTTATAAACTAGTTACTTTACAACTAGTCAGTTGTAGCGACCATATAGATACTATGATTATACGTAATATAAGGGACACTATTTTTATAACAAAGTAAACCAAGTAAAAACCTATGTAGGACAAAGCTTCTCTATTTAGCACCTGTTCAAAATTTCGTGCGAATCTATGGAATAAGTAAAAAATAACTCTTAAGCTCGACTAAAGAAAAAAGTTATGGGAAGCAAAAAACTAAAAAAGAATAGCTTCTCGGTGTGAGCGACCGTTTGCTATAATACCGTCTTTTGTGCCAATTATAAAAGTGTTTTTAATTTCTTACTCCTTTTATAAATATCTCGGATAGATTTCTGATAAATCCAGGCCTTAAATTTTATAAATTAAATTTTTCATGTTTATTCATCTCCCGTTTTAAGATGAGTAGACTGAACGAAGGCTCACCTTCGTTCAGCCTACTCATCACAACGTAACAACCCAAAGGTTGGTGTTCAAAGACTTTGGGATTAACTTTTAAATTTTAGAAATCTATATAATGTATTGGTCATTTATATTTATATATATATTAACTAGAGATATGAAAACATTTTGTTAATTTATATTTTATGTTTGCCATGTTTACATGGCCTGCGTGGGAACCGAACCCACAACTATAGTGCATCTGAATTTAGGTTATTTATTTATAAAACATCAAACGTAGTTGCACCTTGTTAATACGTTGCTCGCTGCGTGGAACTCGTGTCCTGCGACCAAGCAAATTATACCATTCACAGCGGGTAGCACTGCCTTAACGCCCTATATCTTTTATATTCAAAATAAAAAATGATGTTCAAGCTTTATATTTTATATTAAAATATAAGTCTAACTTGTATAATATATGTGCAATGGCTGCAGTCCTGATCTTAATCCTTTTAATAAGAAGTTCACATTAACCTAACAAGTTAAAACCTTTTCTTTTTTTCAAATTTTACAAAAATAGTTTCATATTATTGTACATATTTCTATATATGGCTTGCCATACGCATTTGTATTTATATAGTTGCGAAGGCCCATCGTGTCACTTGGAAGTGAGACGAGAAAGCGACTTTAAACGCGATTGGTTGTGTTTTGGTTACTCTAGGTAGAATGATTAGACAGAATTTAAAAACTATGTTCTTTTTTTTCAGTTCTCTCCATTCTGGTCACGTCACGTAATAATCGAGGACGCATTTACCACGAACTTCAGTTCGTGAAATCGGCAAAAGGAGTGTCTTGACACTAGCTTCTCTAATGTATTTTTTTCTAAGGTCGCCTTGGCCAAGCTAATTTTAGCTTTAAAGTAGGTACTAGAAATTTACCATTTTTTTCAGTATCAAAATTTACTTAATATTAAATCATATTGTAGCACTATAATGAGTTTTAGTTAATTAAACGTCAAATTTTAAAATAAACATTTAATTTACTCATATAAATTGGTAGATTAAATAAGTCAATATAAACAAACATCTGTAAGAGATGGGCTCTTACGATAAAAGACTTTAAAAAGTTGATAGGTTTAAATTAATATGAGAAGATAGCAAAATACTGTTAACAATTTAAGCACAGATGAGCTTTGACAAAGCTCTCACTCTTATAACATTTGAAAAATATTTTGATTATAATAAATATGTATAACGCAGTATGACTAAAATGTTATTTCATTTCATGACTTAGGCAGTTTCAGTCAGGCTCGTAGGGATAAATGCGTCCAAAGCAACACTTAGGTAACGGAGCTTACTTATTATGCCTTTGTTTCACGAACAACCTCTTCTCCATAGAAGCATGCTTTGAAGCAAGATGATCACTTGAGCTTTCCCCAAGTTTCCTTGTAATTAAACAGATTCTTAATATGAAAATCAAATATTTATATTCTGTTACTAATATCGCATTGGCCTAAATTATTTTGTTGCGTGTTTACAAAAAATACTCAATGTAACAGACACACATTTAATATCGTATAGATAGATATATCAAAGGTAGAATAGAAAACCGATCTTCAGTCCATCACCAATAGCCACTTTATTGATTTTTTGCTATTTAAAGCGGTTCTCATTATAAGTTGATATCAGAATCGCAGGTCAGTTCTATGCTTATAATAGATATTGTATCTTTAGTACAATTGTGTAATAACTAGCTGCGTCCGTTAAAAGTTAAAAGTCCGTCGTCCGTGTGGAATTCTAAAATAAATGTAGCCTAAGTTACTCCTTATTAGAAGTACGATTTTGACGGCACTTTCACTGGCAGATAGATGAGCTACCTACCAGTGAAAGTGCCATCAAAATCGATCCAGCCGTTCTAGAGATTACCTGGAGCAAACATACAGACAGATTTAACTTTATATCTATATTTAAAAATATATAAATAGCTGTATTCTAAAGAGCAAAATCCCGTTACTATCTAATTCCTTTAACTTTGCACCCGTTGGATGGTGTTTTAACCAAAACCACAATTTGTCAAATGAAAAGTTATTTTCATTAATTAACTAACTCTAGTAATTAACGATATTTTGAATATAAAAGTGCTTCATAAATCTAAATTCATATTACAAAAAATTCAAGCGCTTATTGTAAATAATTATGAAGTGTAGCTTCACGCCTTTTGCGGCATTGGGTTCCGCCAACAGTACATCTCGATATCGGACGCGAGAGCTTTACACAAAAAAAAAATAGTGTGTATACAAAAAAAACAAATTTTAAAATTGATTTACAAAGAAGTGTGTGTAATGTACAGTCAGGACAACACAGACGTCTTAATTAACCACAACCGGAGACGATATCTGGCTACTGAGGAAAGTATTCCATCAATCATTATTCTTTGATTGATAATAGTACGTGAATTACTGATAAATCGAGCCACGGGAATGCCCGGTTCAATTTATTTACATGTGGTGTGCTACTTGTTGATGTTGGCAACGGTATAACATGTTGCCTTAATACTGTATAGACAAACTAAACATATTATTTTAATATTTTGAAAGTGTTATGCAAACACTTAGAAAAGTGAAACACATATTTTTTTAACATTCTTTAAAGTGTTATTCGCACATTAAGGAAAATGAAAAAGACATATTTAGAAGACAGAGCGCTTGAACGGTTTTCAAGAGGCGCGGGTTTTAATAGTTTTTTTATACGTTTTCTAAATATGTCTTTTTCAAATTGAAACACATTTTTGGAAATAATCTCACTTTCAACTTAGGTATTTTGGCGTAATTGTGTTAAGGGTCCAACGCCGCGCATTAATTAAAAAAAAAACAAGATATGTTATGATTGAATTCGCATCCATCTATACTCATCGGAAATTACGTTGTACCTAATTAGTTCAGTGCTGTGTAAAGTACCAAAATAAATTTATAAACATGTCAAAAGTAAATATTTTGAATAATTGAGCATTCCATTGGATACTAACTCTCAACGATTTAATATTACAAGAAATCTTAAACCATTTCTATTATTTTATAAGCTCGCATCACTGATCTGAGATAGCTACTAACGAAGCGTCGGATGTGATTGAAAATCATCGTAGAGAAATGATGTCCTAGACGGAAGCCATTATAAATCATATACAGACAGTAGTCTATGCATTATAAGGTTGATTATATGATAACTCGCGGTGAGCAATAATTAAAAAAATCTTTTAAACGTAGGTATCTGTTATGTGTATTTTGATCGAAGTTTTGACCTTAAACCTATTGATGTAGAACATCAAGTTGTAAGTTTAGTTGTTTCGAATTTTAATGTCTTTATACGAAATTATTGAAAATAGAATAAAATACCCATTGACGTGTCAAATACACGCTGTCTTAGTAACGTGCAATTTAATTAAAAAATGTATGTGTTACGTTTAATATACTAATTTAAGGTATTAGTAACACATTAACACATTTATGTGCACTGCTTTTTGACATGTACTTTAAACTGTCAATGCCAAATTTGTAAATTTTGCCTTTACTTATCATACATATATATATATATATATATATATATATATATATTTCTACTGCTCCGTATTATTTTATTATCGTGCCTCAGCACTATAATAACTAGCTACTCAGAAAGAAGTACAATTAAAAGGGATCAATAATTACTTAATTAAAGATTCGAATGATAACCGGAGCATGCGTAATCATCCAACATCACGAGCGACTACGAACGGATATCAATTTCTTACAAATTTGACCATTTAGTTACACCTCGTTGAGTCAAGGACTCTACAAGTCATTTCACGTACAATACAAGACGAAAAAAAAGGTAACAAATTAACCGATTCAATCGCTCAGTATGGACCCCTAAAGAGCGGGTTTCTGTTCATTGAACTAATTTATACCCACCTGTATCATAAACAATACAAAGGTGCCGATACGGAATGTTTTAAAAAGCATTAAATATTTTTATTTAACATGATACTAAGGACGTCGTTCAAGACATGTTAAGTCATAAAACTTTGCTTGCAAACGCGTAATATCGGATATTATACGTCTTTGTTAAATTTATTACTTATAAAACTAATTTGAGTTATAAATGAAAATGTAGTTAAAAACCAATAATGAAAATCTTTATTATTATTCGTCGTGATAAATATGTACTTAGTATTAAAACATATAAATTAGAAGTCTCTATCTAATCTATACTAATACTAATTTAAAAATGAGGAAGTATTATATGAAATATATAATACCGTTACCTATACTACGGATGTTCTTAAGAATATTTGTTTTAATTGAATCAATACAATACATTAGATGTAAAAAAATAACGCAAGTTCAAAAATACATACTTTTCTACACTACAAAGTATATCGTGGCGCAGTGGGACAGCGTCTCACTGTAAGAGAGATTGGTTGCGTGTTCGATTCCCACTCGGGGGAAAAATTACAATTAAATTATTTCTCCGCTCTATTCAGGGAAAGTTCCACCAATCAACACGCAAAGTCTCAAATACAGGTGAAAACGGAGAACAAAGTGTCTTGTGTATTTTGAGTCCACTAGATTTCCTCTACGTACCCTGAAAAAGAAAAGTACAAATAAAATAACATAAATATTATGCTTAATTGTGTATGATATACTTCTCAATATATCAATGCTATACTTAATACATAAATTAACGGCAGATGGCGCCAATATCAAAAGGCACAGTGGCTTAGATATTCCATTTGGTTTGTCAGTGGGGGTTCGGTTTCAATCGTGGAGACGATTAATCAAAGTACAGCAATGTCATCCTGCTATGTCCGACTACGAAATTGTATTGGATTTTTTAATACGAATCTACTTTTAGTTTGAATTGAAAGTTTCATTTGTTGTTTTTTGCATCCAATTCCATTAAGTTAAGTGGATATATCACAAATTACATATCACTTCTTTAAGTTCTTTTGCTATGGTATGCAAAAATATTCCATATATTATTATTCTTACATCCAGAGTTTTTGTGGTATAGTATATTTTAATGTTCTTGTAATATTTGAGGGAATTTTTCAGTTACAGAGAACATTTATAAAATCAATTGTAAATCAATTGATTTTTTCTAACTTTAGTATTTTATTTGACTTTGACACTAAGATTTATGGGCAATACAAAACACTCATCTATATTAGAATCTTAATTAAAATATCAATTTAATTAATCTTCATATATTCACAAAATAGAAATGTGAGTTGGAATAATAACCGTGCTGAAGCTTGCCAAATCGATAATAATTTTATAATAAGATACGTCGGAATTATCTCATCGTACTTTTGGATCATTTGTTATACTTGACGTCTCGCAGTGGAGCGAATCTTTGGTCATTAACTACACTTTTTCGTCAAGATACAAAAGAAAAGGTCAATTTAGAAAATAATAAATTATTTATTTGGTTGGAATTTTAACAGGTTTTTGTTTGCAATATAGAAAATTTAGATTCTATACATTCTTAAAGTGCCTTCTAGAAATAACTAATACAGTAATTGAATAATAAATATGTAAATCATTAAGTAAGTGCCAATACATATAATTGGCATAAATGCCAATATATTTATTAAACATTGTTACTTAAACGTAAAAATTGGTAATTTTTGTATCATAATCCAAAGCAGAAAGTTATTTGAAATACAATAATATATATATAGTATAGGTACATATTGTGTGGAATCAATATGCTGTAAATATTTAAATTACGATTAGGCAAAGTATTAGTTATGGAGAAAGGAGTGCCTACACTAGGTTCTAGACTAATAATATAAGAACATTAATAAGCTCGTATTATAAAATTTGATCTAAAAGAAGCGAAAGGGTGGTCCACGCTCAGTGAAACGCACGAGTTGCAACTGCGTATGAATACAACACATAATGTAACATGAGCTTTAGCTAATCAAAGGCGTAAAATGGAATTTATGGTGTGCAGTGTTCCTTAGCAAGCGTATTGTACAGTCGTATAATGGTAGCAATTACTCAACTCACATATAAACTTGGTTCATTCCTTTAAAATGTTTGAAAATTATTCATTGAGCTCTCGCTAACCTGTTGTAAATCTTCTTAGGATCAAAAAGTGGTTAGTTATTTAGATAATTTAATGATGCAACAATAAATAATACATTTATTTATTATTTCAAATTTATCGAAAACGGCATTATCCATCTTATTTTTGATTTTGTATACTTTTAAAAAGCTATTTATAATTTCGTAATAAAACAGAAAAGTAATAAAAATTTGAAAAAACAGTTACCATACATTTTTCTAGCGTTAACACGTTTTACTTCCGGTATAAAACGATAAGCCAGAAACTTGTTAGGAAGTTATTGTACAATATACCACACAGCATAAGCCGTTATAAAATTTTTAGTGCAAAGATAATAATAGACTTTCAAAGCTATATTAACAATTAAAAGTATTTAACGATTTTTAATAGTCTACAATGAATGTCACAAAATACATGTATAGCCTATATTCCAATTGAATCATACAAAATCGTCATAACATTTTTCTTATTTGAGAATGGTGGTGAAATTAACCACTTGGTATGCTGCAGTGGACCGTGAAATATAATATAAGGGCAATATAATCAGTTCTAGTTTGCTTCATTTTCACTTTTGTTTGCGCTTTGTCTAACTAAAACGGGGTAGCACCGATTAAAAATAAAGTGTTATGTATTCATACACTTAGAAAATTGAAAATCAATTTTCACAAAAGGTTCAAATCTAGCAGCGTTAAAATTTTTAAACATTTACCCAAAATGTTTATTCCAGGTGGATTTGAATTCACAACTATTCCGTTCAGGCAAGCACACTGAGCTACGATGGAGACATTTCTGAAATAGTATAAAATTTTTCTCTGCACATTCTCTCGTGTGTATTAAATATATCACTAATCAATACAGAGTATCACGATACGGGAACAGACAGTGTTATGACTCTAGGTTCTCTTTGGCTAGTCAGAGCTAGGCACAACTCATATTAGATACATGTATCAATCTTATATTAAAAATCATGTTTTTTTATAATATTTTCAAAAATATTCTTAATAAACAATTTAAAACACTAAACTTTATTTCGTGCTAATACCTAATTACATTATAATAATTACTTTCAAATTCAGTGATCATGGTAAAGTTTTTTTTTAATCTCATACATAATTATGCTGACTCAAGTTGATAGTGCCCATTATTTCATGTAGCCCCAAGCCACGTTGGAATGGTAGAGCCGCTGTCATTCTTCACCTACTACATGTTTACTTTTAAGTATAATTATCGTTTGTAATGATCATTTGAGTTTTTCTAACTATTGCCCAGTCATTTTATTCGAATTATGTTTTGGCTGCAGGAGTAATATATAAATGTGAGACAATTTCGTAGTATAATATATGCTTCTTGAAGTTTTATTAGTTTTTATCCTGATGGCAGTATTATTATTATTATTGAAATAATGAATAAACAAAGTATTAGAGGCCATGGTGGCACAGTGGGATAGCGTCTAGCTGTAAACGCCATTGGTTATGGGTTCCATTTCCACTAAGAGAAATAATTATAATTTAGGTTATATTTACTGCTCTGGTACCTAAGACAAAGCGTGGCCGTTGAACTCCTCCACTCAAAACGCAACGTCTCTTATTCAGGCAGAATGTCTTGACACTGGGTAGTCTCTGCCTACCCTGCTTTGCTCGAAAAAACGTGAAGCTAAAAAAATACATAATCATTTTTCATTTAGTGTTCACATTTATGTGGTACCCGTGTTATTTGTATATATTAACTTTGTGTGTTTCTGACGTTCATCCGCAAAACGCAAATCTGCACAATGGAATATATTATTTTTTACTAAATCATACTATCCAGTAACCATCCCCAAAAAAAGCAGGAAGGGAAAAAATAAAACATTATTCTATAAAATAATAGCCACAAAAATATTTTATTCGCCATGAATACATTATCCAATCAATTATTTAGAGTACACAGAAAATATTACAAACAAACAACACGGGCGTATTAAAAAAGTTCCAGCACAGACAATTCGGTGTATCAGTCACAACCATGGTCGTTTCTTGTTTGTAGATTCGTGCATACACATTCATCATTAATTTTAATTCTGTAAATGAACTAAATATAATTAATTAGCGTCCATACTAATATTATAAATGTGAAAGTAACGCTGTCTGTCTGTGACATTATCACGGCCAAACCTCTGAACCGATTGTGATGAAATTTTATATAAAAATAGCTGAGGATTTTGGGATGATCATAGGCTACTTTTTTTAACCCACTTTTAGTATTTTTAAGAATTTCATTGTTAAAGACATATTTAGAAAACATATAAGGATTTGAACTCGCACCTCTTGAAAATCATTCAACTGTTCAAGAGGCGCGGGTTCAAATCCCACTGCTTTCAATTTTTTATATGTTTTCTAAATATGTATTTTTCAATTTCCAAAGTGTGCGAATAACACTTTAAAATTTGTAAACAAATTATTTTATTATTTTACAAAAAGGCTCCGAAAATACGAAATAGATATATATCACGATTTATATAAATAAATATATGTTATGTTTTATTATGGAAAAACAAATCTTATAATACCTATAGTTAATTTAAATATGTTCAAACATTAAAGTTTGTTCCTAATTCCATTCATTGCAAAGCATAGCGTTTTTTAATACTTACATCAATATTTATACGTAAAAATAAATACTATAAGATCTACTTGAGGGAATGATTGTATTTGGAATTATTTTTATTTTCCTGCTCTAGTAAGTCTGTCTTACTGCAGGGTTCTGCCACTTAACATACAATGTGCGTTCAAAATAGACGGTTAGTGTAGAACGAATAATCTTAATATTTACTAAGACCCATCCATACTAATAATATAAATGCGGAAGGTAACTCTGTCTGTTTGTCAGTGACGTCACGGCCTAATCGTTGAATCGATTGAAATGCAATTTTATATAGAGGTACTTGGGGGCTTGGGAGGAAAATACGCTACTTTTGCTCCCATTTTTTTAGTTTTTTTAAAAATTTCGTTGTAATAAAGGCTGTCGAAAAAAAGAAACAGCTATGAGCCGCGAGCGAATGAGTGAATCTATAAATATTAAATTGCTAGTTGTCATGTCGAAACATTACTTTCAAGTAGTCGGAGTTACTGATGGCTTGCGGAGTGTCTTGACCCAGGAGTATGCTTGATGCTCTTTCCACAGAGCATTTAGTCAGAGAGAATATAGTGTCAAGAAATTCCTTTCTCCACGAATACTTCTTATTATAAACTAAATTTTTCTGTAATCTGTGTTTAAGATATCTATAATAGTATATATATTGATATTAAATGTTACCGACCATAAATTTGTAAGTCATAAACAAATGCCAATGAGACTGCAAGAATCGTCTAATAGCATAATATAACGCAAAGTAGATTTTCTTTAATACTCCTAATACTTTAAAATATAAGTATAAAATAGTAATATAGCTATCAACACGGTTCACAGTCATAAAAGTCCCATATCGAACGACTGAGTTAGCGCTAAGCGCGAAAGAGCGTACTCGCCAAATGGATTCACATAAGCAATTTTCTCGCGTTCGTGAGAGATAACCGCGAATCTACGGTTAGTTGGAGATCTATTCAGATTTGTGCTCGTGAGAAGAAAAAACAAAATTACAGCCAATTTGTTGCGATATCCTTATATAGAGGCAATCCTCTTACATGTTAAACTTATGGTTAGATTGAAGAGCGCGTCGAACCAACCATCGCATATTACGAGGGCACCTAATGACTATCTTGTGAAGCGAAAGTTTTTCGCCTTGCGCTAACATAAGGCGGAGATTTATCGAAATAAGGTGATTATTACTGATTCAACGATATGGCCGTTTATCTCGATGATGTATATTTTGGTGCACTGCATAAGTATTGTTTTTGACGTTGAAGCATTATAGTGTATTTTTTAGCTAGAAATATTTTGTTATACGTCTATAATTTTGATAAGGATGTCCAAAAAACTGTTGAAATATTTGTATTGACACGTAAGTCTAACTAATATGATTGATATTGAATGGTATAAATAAATTGAATATGATTCATTAATAAATAATAAATGAGACATAATATGCATATGATCTATTAAAAATGGTTCCAACAGATCGATATCAAATCTAAATAATAATTAAGCGAATATACAGTATAGATGGTAATACCAAAATAAACTTTTGCTATATCTTTTGCTATATATATATATATTCGGATACCTAAAAATGAACGGTTAATTCTATATTGTTAACGGACGGACGAAACAAAGGGATCTTATCGTTATATATATGAGACTTTTTCAATACTCCAACTTCTAAATTATAAAATATATCAAATTGTTGATTTGCAAAGTGCTTCAAATAGAAAATACAACAATAGACTTAGCCAACCCACACATGGCTATTCAATACCAAACTAAGCAGAACTTGCATAATGGCGATCAGAATAACATAGGTATGTATTTTTGGAATATCTATGTTAATTGGAAATATTTGTTCTAAAGTGAAATCGAACTTGCTACCCTATTGGCGAGAGTAAATAGTCATGTTCTACTTTTAAAAAAAAATACTTAGCTATTTACAATACGAGACATGACGTTATTTCAATTGTATGTCTTGGCAATATGTTTAATTGAAACAGTCGTAGATGTCTTTATTGGCTTAATTAATTAATCGTTTAGGCGATTGCTCTTAATTGTACCGATTTCTTTAGACTAAAATTAAAACTTCTTTCATTTTCTGAAGGATGTTAATAAATGACAAAGGATCCGTTCAATTATTGAACGATAATATTAACAAGTTTGTATAGGTTTTATGTAATATTAAAAAGAAGCTTGGTAAATTAAAGTTACTACTATGTCATATAAAATGCTATGAAATCCACAAAATATAAATTTTAGTAACGAAACTTCTTAGATTCGTACCCCTTGATTTTCCTCTCTTAAAGTTTTATGAGTTTTTTATGGAACCATCTCCACACGGTTCGCTTGGCTGGTGTACCATTTCATCAAACTCACTGGTGAATAAGGCATTCACTCTTGAAAGATTTAAATCCCGGTTAAAAGTTAAAATGGTCGAATTGTTATATTTCTTGACAAAATTTATTATTCCGTTTAAGCTTTATAGAGTAGAGATACAAAACTGTAGAAAGCATTTAAAATGTGTTATTTTCATTTTTTTTACTGTGTTATGTTATATACAGCTACCGTAGTGGATTTGTTACAGCTTCACGCTTTTCCCTGTCACCCAGGAAAAGAGAAAAACTCTAAAATCAGTCTCTCTGAAATCAGAGGTAATCTATTTTTATTTTGGCACATTGGAAACACAAATCACGACGTTAGCTACAGCTGCCGTACACGATATGACATGAAATTGAAAAGAAATTGTTAAAAATAAAGTGTGTTAACACTAGGTCCTCTCTGCCCACCCCGGTACTGCCTATCTAGTTCCCGGGTCACCTAGAGGTGCGGGAGATGCGTAAAGTTATAGAAATTTATGAAAATAATACATGTTTTTTGTTTTAACATTTATTTTTATGTGTTTTTCTGCATCGTTTATGTAAACTTGAACTGTTGATTATTAAAGAATATTCAATAAATATTAAAATATACATTAAAAACTAATCTCTGAACATTGAATCGATGTTCATTTTCTTTAATTTAAGAAATTCTTTAAAATTGAATGTCTATATTACGTTACGTATTCTTACATACAAATTAATGTAATCAAATTATAATAATTTCCCTGAGTAGCGATCGAACCTACAACCAATTGCGTTATGGTTCAACATTTAATCAGACGCAGTCCCACTGCACCACGATAGCTTTTAAAATGAACATAATTAATTCAAGGAATCCTTTGTAACCTATACACATAATATATACTTAAAAAATGTATAAGAAATTTTAGTTTAAAGGAAGTGGTACAATTAAAAGCAATTGCCTAAACGATTGATTAATCCAATCCAATAAAGATGTTTAGACATATAATCTATCGATTTAATTATTTATAACTTTAATTTTCGTTTAATATGAATACTACAGTATGGTAAAAAAATAAATCATAATTTGAACTACAAGCTTAATATTAAATTAATACAAGTAACACGATATGGCAGACAAAGCAGGTCTTATTGCATAGGTCTTAAATCGTAGTGTGGTGTGAATGCAAGTGCCACTGACGTTAAATTATTGTCGCTATGGAACGTACACTACACGTGTGTTAAGCTTTAGGCTTGTTCGTTATGTAAGTTAAAGATACATATCATATAGGATATGATGTATGGAAATATAATAAAGCTTTAAATAAATGAATAACAAACAAAAAGTCTAATAGTCTAGTCTATATATATATAATAAAAGGTGGTTGGTGGTGGTTGATATACGCTATGGAATGTACACTACACGTGTGCTAAGCTTTAGGCTTGTTCGTTATGTAAGTTAAGGATACATATCATATAGGATATGATGTATGGAAATAGAATAAAGCTTTAAATAAATGAATAACAAACAAAAAGTCTAATAGTCTAGTCTATATATATATAATAAAAGGTGGTTGGTGGTGGTTGATATAATCTCTGTGGCGCAGCAGACAGCGCCTGTACTGATTGTAAACGTTATTGGTTATGATGATGTATGATTTTCACTGTAATGATTATTCTTTCCCCGAATGTGAATCGAACCCACTGAAATTATCTTCATTTCTCCGCCCTGGTAATATGCAGCGTGGTATTGAGTTCCGCCACTTAAAACACAATATCACAAATTCAGGCGGAAAGTGAAGATGTTCATACTAAGAAAGAGTGTAAGGCTGTAAATGAAAATTGGAAATCGAAATCTTTAAAATATTATGTTAAATATTAAAAAATATATATTAGTGAGCGTGGCAATTAATAACATAAACATTGCCGCTGTATTGCCTTCACCCACTACCACAGGTTGGCTGGAAAAAATCTCTCCCTCTCTCTCAGATAAGTCCACCGTTGCTAACTTAATTTCTGTAATATGAATTGTATTGTTTTTTTGTAAGTGCAATAGAGAATATATAATAAAAAACAACAAAGGACTCTTTGCATTTTCTTCACTGTACGAGTTCATATCAACTAAATTATTTATGATTATTAGTTTGCCCTAACATTCCCATGGCGCGAATAAACTCATAAAATTACGCATCACGTGATACACGACTTAGATATAATTATATTATAAATCACATAAATATATTTTCGACACCGCTCAGACCAAAGGCCAACGCTATTATTGACAGGTTCGTACCTATATATGGCATATTTATAGAAAAATATACTTTATAAAGCGCACCATATAGATGAAATTTGTATGAAAATAAATAAGGCAATGGTCCACATCTCTACATATTCGGCATATTATGATTTCTGTTATTACAGCAATTACTTCGTTTAAAATGTGGGTACAAACGTTAAGTTATTAAACTATACATTGTCAATCAAAAATGAATCGAAAAGTCAATTTTTGATGATAAATAAGGTTTATATTTCAATAGCAAAGCTCAGTAATAAGTGAAATGAAATTGATGTTTGATTGTGAAATGTGAAGTATTTGCATGTTTCAAACTATTATTTTTAGTGCTTTTTACATTAATGACACTTTGAAATTATTGTCCATATGTCATATACGTTTTAGATTATTGTAATTTATAATATTTTTATATAGTATTAGTATAATATTTTTATAGTTAGTTTACCGTTTTTATTATGTGTTACGTGAATTGAATTTCTTTACTTACACTTATTAATATTAAGAAGTATAGAAAATGACAAAAAATAAGTCAATATTAAAGCTTAAGTTATTTACTTTAGAAAAAATGTACAAATTATATAGAAATATAGTGACTTTTGAACTTTGAATCAGACTTTAGAAATAGAAATATAAAATAATTTTATTTGCAGTGATACAAACTATTTATTAATATCACTGCAGTTATTATTGTAGAAAAGAAAATTAATAAAAAAATTAAATAAATAAAAAAAGAAACAATCAGACACGACAGACTGCCACAAACGAATTAAACATTCGATTAAATCGTTCACTTAATTACAAAATTAATGTCGGAACAGACGCCGCAGCGCTGTTTAATGTTGAAACCACATTTATAACTGCAACGAAATATTATATTATCTTTACTCTGTGTTCAATATGAGCATATAAAATAAAAAAATATTAGCATCTTCTGTGCATAGAGAGATATGTTCATTTCGCCATGGAAGGAATATTTTTTTTTATTGGAAATCAAACTCAATTGTCTAATATGTTATTATGTTATTTTATTGAATTAAAGGACATATTTTATTTTTCCTTATCTTAAAACAATGTAGCTAAGTATAAACATATAATGCATTTTTAGAAAACGTATAAGAATTTGAACGCAGCGGGAATTGAACCCAATCGCTTTAAAAATTGTCCAATCGCTTTGACTACGTTCAAATTCTTGTACGCTAATTACTTATGTACCCTAAGTGTGTGAATACACTTATTAAGTACTAAATATCTACTAAATAAATGTGTAAAAAAACACTTTAATTTTTTTTTAAAAATATGATACTTTTATTAAATAATTACTATTGTGCCATCAAACCTTTTCTTCTTTATTTTTTGGGCAGATATTTTTAATTTGTTTAAGTATGATGTTTAAATTGTTAAAAATCATACTTTAACTGCTACTTAAATCATAAAATATTAGAAAAAATATTAATATTTCTTTAATATTTAATTTAGTACATAAAAAGTCATTTCAATAAATTATTCTAAAGCTGGAAAATGCATAGAATGGAAAAGTGCATATTTTTTAGTCAGCCTACAAGTACTTTACCAAAAAGTAAAGTTGTACTAAACAAAATATGACAAACCGGAACAGAGCGTCTCGCCTGACAGCTGGCACCGTCGAAACTGCTGTTTCAAATTTCAACTGTTGAGATTTGTATGAAAATTTTTAAATGGTTACCGCAAAAAATATATTTTCTGAAGTTCCTTATAAGCTTCAGCGATGGTGCAGTTAATGTATATTTTTTATAAAATGTGCTTAAACTACTATTACGTAATTTTTATCGAATATATGTTTGTTAAAAATATAGCATCTACTACGAGTATATTAAGGAGTCACACTTAAGAATCTACTAATTCAGATTAACCTTAATTAATGGTCTTCAACAAAGTATTCAATTTATTAAATGAAAAATAAATATTGATTTATATTACATCAATTGGTGTAGATGTATTTTTTTCATTTCCCTCTATTGAACAACATGCAAAATATGTAACGTTTTCGGAAAACAAAGTGTCTTGACACTAGGTTCTCTAACCCTTCTATGAGGGAAGCTATAAAATCGAATAAATAAATCCTTTTTACATTTATGATGTTGAATCAAATTACAGAGAGAACAGGCATTTTTGTTAATTATAAATATACACTATTGTCAAAATTATTCAATAATGATAACTCTAATAAGTTCTTTGATGTTCACGATTATTACACATTTTAAAATGAAACTATTTTTAACCGGATTAGTCGCGTACAATATTGTCTGTGAGTCTACCTGTGACGGACTACTGTAAATTGTATTTTCGAATACCAAAATTATACGCGATTAATTCGGCTAAAAATAGTTTCATTTCAAAATCATTACTCTGTTAAGTATAGAAACGCTAAATAGTTGAAAATGGTAATATTTTATATGAAATACAAGAAAACTATTCTTCCAACGTAATCCAAATGTTGCCTACAACAGAAACGACATGCACTTAATGTCAATTCAAATTACTAGTTAACATAGCATTTCTGCTCGAGTCCCGTTTATTTTACGTTTGATATAAATGAAATCCATTTGCGAAAGCTCACAGAAGTGAATGTGTGTCCATTTTTAATACCTACCAATTACTGAGCAGGAACGTTCATAAATAAATGTAATGTGCTCAATATAAAATCTACATAATTTTTTCTGTCCTTTGACGATTAAGATCAAATAAGGATATAGAATATGATTTAAATATATATGTATTAATTTATTGTAAGTATTGTCAAATCTAGCTTCATATTTAATGGACATTAAATAAAGTAAAAATATAATCGGGACCCCGAAAATAAAAGTATTTTACTTTTAACAGCTCTTTCTCTCGTCTCTCTCCCGTTTTTACTATAATATCCTCAATTACGCCTACCATTCTGTATAGATATATAGAGTGAGACCATTGTGGATTGAATCAGCTAAGCCGACTCCGCATATTCTACGAAGGAATCGCATCGAATCGAAATCCAGAGGCCGGCAACATTGCTGTAGCTCTTCTGGTATTACACGGGGTCGTGGGTGGCGGTGATCACTTACCATCAGGTGATACGAACGCTCGTTTGCCTTGTCTATAGAAAGAAAAAATAAAATAAAATACATGCAGCTGCATGCATTTGTTCTGCCGTCGCATTAAAACAGACTTAACACCGTTAATGCCTTTCTACATCGATATCGTAACTTTCATCTCTACTAAACATGCTTCCCATATATACCACTTTATTAACCTGTTCTAATATCTTTCCGATCTTCGCGCATCTTTGAGGAGTTTCTGGTGGCTGGTGAGGCTAGTCACCATACAGTCGTTTTGCTTTCTTTCCTTGCTCTATATAGAAACTGTACAATAGAATGGTGTGTAAAGTTTTCTTTGTCTATCAAGTATATCAGAAATACCAGTTTGTACTATAATGATTAATATTTCCGTAAATTTAACAAATAAATTTATAAAAATTAAACGCTTAAATAAAAGCTTTCTTAAACACTTGTCTCATGAGTCATGACGTATTTGTACAACCATTTTAATATTAAATTAATATATTTCAAGTATGCTCGTACAAAACAGTAGAGGTGCAAATTAAAGTGAAATCTCCAACAAATTACATTAGCCCGCAAAATAATTTAAATTAATGGAATTGCATTCTTACTAACGCTCGGTTTAAGGCGCTGTCTTAAAACAAAGTTACAAATTAATGCTGACATTTCAATTACATTCTTGTGCAACTACAGTCACTTTGAAATGGCGCTTTAGCTTTTTAATGAATTTCGGCTATGAAATTGGGTTTTACCGAAAATTTCAATAATTTAACTACTTTTGAATGAAAATTATTTTTAAAGTTTAATATGAATCCATACAGTATGTTGTACTTGTACTAAATAATTCAAGAGCTCAAAAGATAGCGTAGATTGTCGCGAAAGAGATTATTTTTAATAGAAAATTTGAGATCTTATGTCATAAAATTACGCATTAATGTATGGCTATCGTGGGGCAGTGCATATTGCTTTTGACTAAAAACGTGATGGTTGTGGATTTGATGCCCGCTCGAACGAAATTATTATATATATTTTTTTATATCTCCGATTTGTTAAAGTAAAATGCAATGAGCTCTGGCACTCAACACGCAATCCCGCGACTTAACTGGAATTTGGGTGGAAAAAAAAACTCGAAATAGAACGGAGTGTCTGTTTCTCTCTGACTGCCCTGCTATGCGGGATAAAGCGTGAAGCTGTTATACCTTTTATACACTGCGAGTAGATACAAGTTATCCTTACAGTGTAATTAAAGTCCAGTATTATAAGCCTTGTATTATAAGCAGCATTCACTATCTCAGTATCACAATGAAGTAAAAATAAGAATAAGAAAAAGATTGAGAAAGGCGAGCTGTTGATTAAACGCCATCTAGTGGCGACCTCATCAATAACAACAGTTTAATTAAACACTTTTATATGCGCCTAAATAGCCGAGACTAGAGTCCCGGCTTTTAATTTGCTTTTTTATTCCTTTTTTATATTTTTTTAATATTTTACTTAATGGGGTAGATGGCGAAAGGGCCTTGCAGCTAAATGAGGGTAGAAACAAAGGAGTCTGGCGTAGATGTTTGTATTGTATACCTTTAGGGCTTTAAGACTGAGTTGGAGATAACAAGTTCTAAACATTTTTCTACGTAATCTGTTCATATGGTAAAAATGTAAATATTATCTATTAATATTGAAATTAAGTTTCTAGAGCTATTTTTAAATTTCTATAATATTGATTACATTTAATTTAGTCAATAAATTTAAATCAAAATGTATAGAAACAAAAATTACCTTCCAATATTGATCGAATTTAATCATGTCCTATATACTTATATAAATATACGAGACGTAGATAAGGATACGTCTCTTTGTAAAAAATTTGGTACTACAGTTAAATTTTTTTAAATAAATTTAATTTGAGGCCGTCGTGGCGTAGTGGGATAGTGTCTGGCTATAATCAAAATTAGTTGTGGGTTCGATCCTACTCGGGGGAATAATGATATTTAAAATATTTTCATTTCTCCGCTCTGGTACCTAAGAGTACCAAAGCACACAGTTCTATCTAAATTTCTCATGAATATGTATTATTAGGTACATTTATTTAGTTAATCTTTTAGAACTATTTTAATTCTTTAATCCGTATACTGCAACATTCGTATGTTAACGAAATAATTACGTTTTAATCCCATATTAATTCAACCAAAGCGTGATTTACATCCAATTCAGCTAATTAGTAGGCTCTATTGTATTATTATTAACGTCACCATTTAATTATGTAATTAACATAAAAAGCACATTACCACGTTATTAACTTTGAATTAACCACATGCGCATGGTAAAAAAATACATTTACCACTTCAATTAATATAATTTAATCGTAATAATGCAATCGAAATAGTTTTACCGGCATTGTACGAAAATAGCGCAGTAAAAACGGAAGAGATAAAAGGCTCAAAATAATTTACACCTTAATGAGTTGGAATTTGTTTGTATGTATTTACATACCGAACGGAAACAAAGGAGTGACATCATTCTTTCGTAATTACCGCTCGTAAGCCAAGCGACTGTTATCGGTAAAGACTGTTATCGATAGAGGTATACCCATTTTATTCCTTGAGTCCTTTATGTAGAGTTCATTTTTTTATTATCAGTAGTTAGAGGTATATTGTCATGCGCTGCGATAATTAAATTAACTTTAAAATTATATATCCATAAATTTTGGACTGCCATTGATGGCTGATTATTTGGTGGGACAATTGGTTTTTGTCCTGTCGTCGTGTCGTTTTAATTACAGTCAATTAATACTAAAATAAACATCATGCTTATAAAGATATTTATTATATTTGTAGTAGAATTTATGTTTATTCATTTCAATCTGTCTGACTTATATGGTAAATGAGGTGTTGGAAATAATATTTAATATAAAAAGGAAAAAATATTTTATATTTTTTAATAAACAAACAAATTTCATAATATGCTTTTTTTTCAATTGTAAGAAAATTCTTAACCATAATTTCCGAAACTAGGTCACGTTCTTTTCACTTTTCACGGTAGTATTAAAAATTGTGCTCTAAAATGCCTTTGCCTAAAACTTTTTGTCACTTATATGGGAATTGTATGAAAATATGAACATTTTAAAAATATACGTGAAACACAAATTAGGGAAAATTAGACAAGAAAATTTTAAATACATACTTTGTTGACATAATCAGCTTAATATTTTTTCACGAATAGATAGGGGTAGCAGAGAGAATCTAGTGTAAAGACACTTCTTTCTAGAACTGGAACTAGAACTCAACGCCGCGCTTTGTTTTGTCACCAGAGCGGAGAAATGAATTTTATATAAAACTAATTTAGATAGAATCCTCTCGACTGGGAATCGAACCCCACAACCACCATATTTAAAATCAGACGCTGTTGCACTGCGCCATAATGCCCTAAACTATTTATTACTACTTAAGGTACTTAGTTAGTAATTAGTTAAAAATAATATCAAAATAGATCTAACAGATTAGATAGAAACTTAATTAAATAAAGCAAACCCATTTATCACTTACTGTCAGACAAGTGGAAAGTACGCCACGACAATATTATGAAATTGACTATTTATTGTTTTTAAAATAAATTTAATGGAATTTGAATTGAATTTGAATTGAATATCCTAAAATAATACAATATTAAATAAAATAAATTTAACAAGAAGCCTTTGAGGCACAGTGGAATGACTGACGTTTGACTGTAAACGCGATTGGTAGTGGGTTCTATTCCCGCTCGGAGAAAGGCTTTTATTTAAACTATTTTAATTTCCTCCACCGTATCTGGAAAAAGCGCTCACTTACTCTGCTCTTTACTTCTTGGGTACTTTTTGCCTGTTATGAGAGGAAAGTGTAAAATTGAAAAATTTAAATTGGTAATAATAAAAATATTTATACATAAAATTGTATTTAAACCAAAATAGCCAAATGCAATTTCGTCTAAATAGGTTCTAACTGTACTCTTAGAAAGCGACATAGTAATACGGCCTTAGTTGGAAAGTCAGTCGACGCGGGGGTACACTTAGTTCTTCTCACGTAATCATTTTATATATGTTATGAGTTTCACGTGCATGAGATACGACGTGCTGCGACCGACGTGTTAATAAAGCTTTGAACTTGACATCACAAATATAGGGATATTCTTTTGATTTTATTAAACTTATGGGACTGTTTTTTTTTCAACAAGACCAACGAGAATCTAGCGATAACTTCATTTACCACTTTCTTTTCAGAAAAAAGCCTGTGTGTGCCTGACGAGTTACAGAAGTTAACGACGTGCTTCTTATTAGAAGCTCTATTGAGCAAGGAAAAATTATATGATAAATATATCCAATTAAATACACAACCTTAATGCTCAGTCATATCTGACTGAATTTTAACGACACCACAGTGGCTTTTGTAATAAGAGTTTTACGTTCAAATTTATTTGCCTTTAGGTAATAATACTGGTATATTTTAATAAGTAGTATCGATTACTATACGAGTATTTTAATCTCACAGATTAAATAAAGATAGCCAAGAAAGAAATCAATTAATTATTCTGTCTTATTTTATAACAAAAGTCTTTTATAACATTCGTAAATTATATAAATAACTTATTCGTAAATAAAATAAAAAAAAACCTATAATTTTCTCTTAAATACATGATGAATTATATTTTATATCAGACTCATGTCCACATTATTCTTACTTAAGTTTTAATTATAAAGCAATAATGGAATAGTAAACTAGGATTTTATAATATTTATCATTCGTGCTAAAACGATTTTAATGATATATTAGCATATATTATTTCAATATTGTGTTCATAATATGTTTAATAAAGCAGGCTAGGTATGTAAATTATAAATTTAATATAATTGAATACCTTTTTTAAATTTAAATCTCGGTACTTATATAAATAAAATGCGAGAAAGGCATAATAACAAATAGTGTTTGTGTTTATAATATATATATAATAATAATACGTGAAAGAAAAACTTTTACGAAAATTATGCGGAAAATTATACTTAGGTGTATTGAATTTGGAACAGTAAAAATCTATATGGAGAAGAAGTGTAAAGAGGAACTATATTATTTAGATTGTTTTATAAACGATAAACAACACGTTTGAAAATACTTTTGTATAACGCGACATGTGTTTTACGTGTCAATAGGCTACTAGGTATTATAAATATTCACTAATAATAATAATATTATGTGAATGTGTATTATTTATATGTGTAATACACATATAAAATATATTATTATTGGAATAACAAATATAATAACCAAGGACCGGGTAATATAAGTACCATATACAGCCAAGAAAAAGTAAAACAAACCTAGGTAATACTTTGAATAAAAGCAAAAAATTTACTCTACTGATAGTAGATGACAAATGAAATCGATATTTGCTATAAATAATCATTATGTATTCAATTTACAACTTTATATAATCATTAAAAACGAAGTAAAGATTATTAATTAATTTGAATCCGTTTATTCTGTCATAATTATCTTTGCGGACTCAGAAGCGTCTTATTTATTGCTTTGGATGGAATAAATTTTGTTTTATCAAATGAAAAATTTGAATTTTGATTATTTTACTAAATAGACGACTTATTATCGACGATTTGTATTTCATTTATATTATAGTTATCTATATGTGGAATATGATCGTAGCTTGGATTGGAACCCAGTACCATATACTTATCATAGGGCACTGGGTTCCAATCTAAGCCATATAAAATTATACATTTTGAAAACAGACTTTTTACGAGTTTAGTTGAGCAAAATGCGACATTACGGTCCTGAATCCAAAAACGTTAGGTTGTTTATAAACAAGTAAGTACATCATTATAATTCAAAAAGCGAATTTAAAAACTAAATTCAAACAAGTATAGTATAAAAAAGTAAAATAGCTACAAATACGACCGCGATGCTTTAATTTCCTCTACAATATTCCAAGCTATAAATTAAAATGATTTCTTCGTCTAGTAGTACATTTGGACGTTATCCTTAAGGGCAATAAAAGAAGAATTTGGCATAAGTATTGGCGAGGGTGCAGTCCAGCTTTGGCTATATGCCCAGATTTGAGTCTCTTCAGGTAGATGCAACATGCATTTGAGTACTTTTAAATATTGAAATATTTATTTAGGTATGCTATAAGTTGTTTTAATTAAATTATTGTATTTTTATAAGCCTAGTGTAGACAGACTAATATTTAATAATATCATCAAAAAAAATGTCAATGAACGCATATAAAATTTCGGCATCCATTATTTTCAAAAGAAGCAATAAAAATAATTGTAGTGCAAAAATTGAGGCATTCGTGGCGCAATAAGACCGCTTCTGACTGTAAGCTCGATTGCTTGTGGGTTCGATTCACACTCGGGGGAACGATTATATTTTAATTAAATTTATCTTTATTATATTATTATAGGTTGGTATGACAAAGCACGGCGTTGACTTACACCATTTTGGAAAGTTGAGAACGGATTGCCTTGACACTGGGTTGCCACTCTGCTATGAGAGCAAATAAGTAAAGCTGCAAACATATCGTGTTAAAAATCATATCTATCTACGCGTCACTATTGATGTAGGTGTTATTCCTATTTCGAAGGTCACTGTTTCAATTCTCACTTATAAATTATATTTTTTTTGACTAGCTTAAGTATTTTTATATTAAATAGTCAAAATAAAGTGGTTACATAAAAAAAGGTATTACTATAAATTTAGCTTAGTCCTTGTACGTAAAGTTTAGAAAGCGAACAAAGTTATTAAAAATGTAGATAAAAGACAAACAAATACTAATTCAAGTTATGTTTGAAGAATATTTCAAAAGCTTAAGACACCTATTTTAATTAAGTTTAATCTTTAAGTGATTGTATTATGTAGAAATATAAATAAAACTTATAATTTTTGAGGCCATTGTGGCGCAACCAACGTCTTACTGTAAACGCGATTGGTTGTGGGTTCGATTTTCAAACGAAATAAATGATAATATTTTAAAATATTTCCATTATTCTGCTATGTTACTAAGACTGTACTTTCTTTAACGATACAAATAAAAAAACTCACTCAAGCTGTATAGATCACACGGCCAAAGTTCTCGCGTTAAAGCTAACCAAGTTCAAGGTTGAAAGTAATTTAAAATAACATCTTAACACAAATGATGTATACGAGAACGCCCATTAAACTAGTAGGTAATTATCGACTGTACTAATGTGATAATGTCTAAAGTTCTTTTGACGAGTTCATTTAAGTGGAGTATTTTTTTAACCATTAATTAAGTCATGTAAAGTAATGTTGCTTTTTTTTCGCTTCACGCTTTTTCCCGCATAGCAGGTAATCAGAGAGAACTCAGTGTTTAGAAACTCCGTTCTCCGATTTCCGCATAAATTCAAGAAGACAAGCACAGTTGACTGGTGGAAATCAATGCCACCTTTTGTCTTCTTACCAGAGAAGCACAGTAAAAATAATTTTAAGAGTCAATTTTTAGTACTGTATCTAAATGCAAGAAGATATATTTTTTTATTTTACTGACACCTTTTTGGCGCATTGGAACGTAATTAAGTAACAGTGCCAATTGAGTGTAAGAGAAAATTCCTTTGAAAAACGGAAGTCTTTTGGTTCGGTTATAGTATTGTCTGTCTTTTTTATTCAACATTCAAAGAAAAATGCATAGTGACCAAACACTAATTTTAATATATTTTTCAACCAAAAATGTCACTCTAACGAATGGAAAGGGAACAAAATATAACTTCCTTCAATTAAACATAGGTTATCACTTAATTTGAGTTGTATAACCAAAATTATCATGGGAAGTGTTCTATAGCGTAGTTATTAGTATACGAAATAATTACTTTGAATTATCGCGCTTCGGTTGGGATGCGCAAGCGCCGGTAACAAGACAACATAATGATACGGCTTTTGCCTGTTTCGCCACCTGCCCAAATATCATAGAGATGGAATGTATCGATAAATGACTAGTCAAAGTTTTTGTTTCATGAATATTATGATAATTAAAATTAAACAAATTTTAGACAGACATTAATTATAGATTGATTAAAAGTAACGCTTAAATACGAATTTTCATTTTAGAAAATTTTTGATGTTACAATGTATAAATATATTAGTTTTTAGTTGTTATTTTAGTTTTTAGAAGTTCGCCGGATCAGCTAGCGTCAATAATATATTAATTAAGGAAAATTATATATTTTTTAAAACACATAAAACAACACACAAGCTGCTAGCCTCTGTTTTACATAAAAGTTACAAATATTTTTTATATTTTTAGGATTTATTTCCTAATTCTATCGATGTTTATTTAAATGAAACATCCTTACAATACGTATGTCTGTCTTGTTAGCGATTATTAGTCGCTCAAGTAAAGCCATTTTGAGAAAGGAGGCTTTTTATATAAAGCCTTAAAGGTGTGATTTTCGACGACAGACAGTGTTAAGTAATTATATAAAATCGATATTCTCCTTTTTAATAAAATTCCGAACTGGAATTTCTGCTGAACGTGTTGTCGTCGCACAATTTCATTGGAAGCTACCCACATACGAACGGGTGTAATTACGAATTCTGAATATTTTCAATGATGCGTTATCCTTTGCCGGTTTTAAAAGTCGTGTATTCTGCAATATATGTATATTGAAATGAATACTGTAATACAACGATCAAAAATTTAAATGTCTCCCTTTTTCTTTTTTTCTTTTCATGTTCTTTTTCATTCGCTTCAATTTGAATGAATGTTATAGTATATAATACGATATATAAAAACGTAATTATTAAGTACTTGACAGATATATTTTACTACTCACTAATGCTAATATTTAATTATTTATTGTTTTTTTAAGGGTTTATTGTGTTTATTATGGACGCATGAACCTTATTTGTTGCTAATTATTACGTTTTTAAAATTTATATTACTTTACATCGGCATTAGATAGAAAACCACTTATATAGACAAGTTTTAGAGGAGCACCGAGCTCTTTTTTTGCAATGCAATGGACCCGGCACTTACATGAAGAATCCATGGAATGCTAAGGAGTTTATTTTCTATGTCTTTTTAGAAAAAAATCCGAATGACAGACAAATCTTGCAGCTTAAAGAGGATACAAGACACGTTCTCCACCTTCTTCTAATATCCTTCTACACACTGTTCACATTGTATTAGGAAGGATATATATATATATATATATATATATATATTTGTATCAAGCCTTTAATCAACGCGTGGTAGTAAAATACGTTAAATTAGCTTCAGTTAGGTAAATTCCGAAATGCATCTCAAAAGACCTAACATCCTAATATAATTTTTCAACAAAATTTTGTCTATTTTTTTATTAAAATATAATTTATAAAAATGTTTAACTTTATTGTTATTACTACTGTGTGAACACTCACTAAAACAGTGATATATGGATATTTTACTCACTTTATTTACTTTTATAGATGCTTGATTTCCAAAGTCCAAGCCATAAATAATGCGGCAACTGGACATTCTACCTCACTGCTGTGAATACACTTTCCTCTTATTATACTTTAGATATAAATTAGAAAGATTTATATTACTTCTATATTAGGTATACAGCCTACTTTTTATCATTAGAATAGGGACGCGTATATCATTCGTATGCCATACAATTAACAAAAATATTTTTAAAATTTAAAAGAGAAAGAAAGAAATAATGTTTAAAATTTACGCTTTTACGCTTTTTCAAGCGTAGCTAGGACAATCAGAAAGAACAGAAAGAAGCCAAATTCGGGACATTGCATACTGACTGGCGAAACTCAACGCCGCGCCGCGTTCTAGACCTAATTTGAAAAAGGTGTTACGAAATACTATATTTACTGTGGAGTAAATTACGTTTGTCTTGGACGATTAATAATACCTTTCATTAAGGTTTGGAGCTTTAAGCAACATCGTATTTAAAATCCAATCCAGTACTAGTACAATGACAAATTATATTGTTTTCTCTTAGCTTTTTAAACGATATAGATGTGATGTGATTTTACATTATCGATTATTTTCCATATTTTTAAAATTTCCTTTAAGTAGTTGTTGGACCTATAAACGTCACGTTGTGTTAGACACACTCAGTCTATCTGTGACCACGGACTACTGTAAAGTGTTCGAAACATCGGGTTTCTATAATGTATTTTCGAATACCAAAAATATACGCGATTAATCCGGTTAAAAATAGTTTCATTTCAAAATGTGTAAGAATCGCGAAAATCAAATATCTTATTACATTTAATCGTATAATTATTATACAATAAAATAAATATATATTGCATAAAATTTATATGTAGGCAGAGAGGACCTAGTGTCAAGAACCTCTGTTGCCCGAATCCGAAACATTGCGTGTTGACTAGCGGAAATCAACGCTACGATTTGTCACCAGAGCGGAGAAATGAAAATAATTTAGATATAATCATTTCCCCAAGTAGAAATCAAACCCACAACCATCTCGTTCGTATACAGACAGACGCTGTCACACTGCGTCACTATGGCGTGAATATACAAAATACTAATAATTAAATATTTATCATTTTTGTAGGAAAATAATTATTCACACATAAATAAAAAAAAAACAATACCACAGACGTTATATATAACCGATGGGTTTCTATGAATAAATAAAGGTTCGTGTCGATCGCAATTATATCGAGAGCCGACCAAGTAATTAATAGGGCTGAGGAAAGCCATTGTAGAATTTATTATTGTATAACGTATTTCGGCTATAAACTCCTTAATTGGCCGCCACTTTATGCTCAACGAGTCCTTAATTTACAAGGGCGAACACGGACAGTATCAAGATTTTTTGTGCTTCACACACATACGTGCATAGCCGGCTATAAAATTAACTAGCTACGATTCCTATGGTAAATACCGACGCCTGTTTAAATTAATTAGTTTTTTTTTATTATATATCTATTACTTATATAGTGGCTATGTAACACAATATAGGAATGACACTTATTATTTAGAGATTATAAATTATTGAATATGAGGCCGTCGTGGCACAGTGTGACAGCGTCTTACTGCGACTGGCTGTAGGGTCGATTCTGACTTGAGCGAATGATTACATAGAAAAAATATTTTCATTTCTACGCTTTAGTAAGTTACCAGATCAGGAATAAGACCAAGCGTGGCATCGAGTTCCTCTAATCATGTGTCGATTTAGGGCGAAAAGTGCATGCATGTTTTGACACTGGGTTTTCTATAACTACCCTGCTATGCGGGAAAGAGCGTAAAGCTATAAAATAAATTCTATAGAATATAACGTGCATAAACAATATGCTCAAGCTTCAACATGTAAAGTTAAACCTGCAGAACTAGAATATAACTAAACTTCAAAGATTTCATAAAAAATATTAAATTTTCATGAAAGTATTAACTTTCATAATAATAATCTCTAAGGCCTTTTTAAATTTAAAATACTCTAGCTACGAGGAGCTATTCCAATATCCAAAGTTAACAAGCCTCGTATTATATAATTTGGGAGCGCTACACTTTTTGTGAGGCAGCTGGTCTGCGAACATCAGAAAATAAATATTTTCACATTTATAAAAAAAATGTTTAACAAGACGTCGTCTTATAGAAAGGTCGCATTTATAATTTATTGGGTGGATTTTCGGCCTACTAACAAGGATCTTAATCGCACTCAATGTCAGTATAACAGTAATTTTGAAATTAAGACGGGATCGAGCGACGAAGCAAATGTTTTGAAATAGATAGAGCTAATCATCTTTTATTAAATATTCTCAAGCTTTTTGACGGCGGCTCCAAAAATATGATGTTGAAAGAATCATAGAACGTTTCCTCTATTACAGCCAATCAACGAGTATTAAGAATTAATATTGATAAACGTAAAAGCTAAGTTTATTAATTAAATTTTTCTTATTTTAGCTATTCCAGTAAAAATAAGTAATGATGTGCTTTTTAGAATTGATTAATAGAAGAAAATATAGCTAATTTTATTATTCTAAATGATCTTTCATAAAGCTGTTAATTTAAAACTAGACATTATTAAATTAACTTAATATGAAGGTAACTTAATTAAAAAAATTATGTGCCAATCAAAAACGGAATTTATAACCTTTATCTAGGCTCTTCCTCAGAACCCACCAACCAACAAGTGAACATGCAAGCTCGTGATATAAATTTTATACGGTATGCATTTACCAAAGGAAAATAACAAGTGCTAGTCAAAGTCATCGCTATGCATGCGATTTTAGACATGAGCATAGTATGCCATGGCGCCTGCGGGAACACCAAGTAAATTATTCAGGGCAAAAGTCAGTCACGAATCGCTCTTCCGACTTCTGCTCCCCTATTTCAGTACTTATATCCGTGATATTTTGTTTTTAATAATGTTTATGATCAATTTGCATTTTCATATTTTTTTTTACCTTTAAAATAAAAGTTATTTAAATTTATTTAGCTTTATTAATTGTATATAATATTTAGCACATTTTGGTTAGCTTTGTTTATACAGATTATATATTTAGTATAAGAAAAATAGACGTATAATAGTTATTAACTAGAACTGATTATTTCATAAAAAGCGTCCATATAAATAAATCTAACCTAATATAACATATCCTGATCACTTCAAACTTACTTCACACGGAATAAATTAAAAAGACAACGTAAGTTTTTTAACATTTTTTAAAGTGTTAATCGCACACTTAGGAAATTGAAAAAGACATAATTTGAACGCAGCGGGATTTGAACCTGCTGCGTTCAAATTTTAGTTAAAGTATTACTTTGTTAAGTTTTATTAAGTTAAAGTTTTTTTTGTTAGGTTAAACATTTTTAATTTAACTGATTCTCTACTTATTAAAAGTATTTTTAACAAATAAAACCGTGTTGATAATTAAAATTGTTTTTTTTACTTTTAAATCTTTGGCTTTTTAATAAATATTTTAATAAACAAACAAATCTTTGTAATATATTTACTAAGTACATATTGGACACATAATATATACATGTTGAGGTAATTTGGGGGGTAGTTGCTTTTATAAGGTCGCTTAATTCCAATTAAAAAAAAGTGCGCATATAACAAATGCAAACAATTCTCCGAGCAGTATTGAAACCTACATTCGCAAACATTCGTATGAAACTTTGCGAATGTAGGTAACTCACCGCAACTGAGTTGTGATAACTTTATATGAATATATTTCTAGTTGTAAATCAAAAGATATTTAAGACGTGACTGATCTAACTAATTTAGATCTGTAAAAATAAAAATCTAAAGCAAGACAAGATAAAATTATAAGCTACGTGTTAACTTCAAAGAAAAACAATAGATGTAACATCTTTTATTCTCAAAGACAGCTTTGACTCATAGCCAAGTTTCACTTTTAAATATGACTTGTAGATGTCGTAAAGCATTTTGTAAATATATATTGTTTCAGACGAAAAAATAAAAAGTAGCGAACGAGAACGAAAGTATTCATATATAATTCACGAGACGGACAACTTCTTTGTAGTGCGAAGTGAAATCTTTTCATTATCATAACTTTTATAGAAGAAATTGTTCTTACGAATTGCCGACAATAGTGTCGCAGTGTGAAGCCGAGATAAAACAAGTGGACCATAAAGTTCCTGTTGTAAACATTGTTTATAAAACAATCCAAAAGACTTAGTCGCAAACGAAAGTTTGGTCGAAATTCAGCGCCACCCTTTCGGCTTCCTTAAATTGTTATGGCGGTAATAAGCCGGGGTATGTGACTTTTATTGCCAGCAGTTCTCTTAGAGTTTTTGGGTACAGTGTTTTGTCACCGACACAATTGCCCGCCGGACAGTAAAACAATGTTAGGCCATTCTGACATACTCCGATGGAAGTCGGGAATTACTTAAAATAAAGCCAGCAGCATTCGTCAAATTTATGTTTTACAATGTCATATAAAAGCGGACGTTCTACTTTAAAAAAATATTTCGTGTTTAAATATTAGGCACAAATAAATAAGACTACGCTCGGTTTTAATGGAGGGACTTTATTGTCCTATTACTTATTTACAGCTGAATAATTTCTTTTGAAAATATCAGAATAATTAACATAAAGTTAGCTGCCTAATTTTCATTTTAATCAACTTTACGAAGAACATCAATCCAATTGACGGAATCTACTATTCCGAGTACTGTTTTACGAACTCTTCAGGCAGTCAAACACAAAAGTAAAATGGAAATCAATTACTTACTTAATTCGCGTCTTTATTACAAAGCACTCGAGGGACTTTCTTCAAATTGTCGTTAACTTGTGTTACGTGTAATTAATTACCTTCGAATGTCTATCCCAGTACAATAAAACGCTTTTAGATTATGATATGAAACGTTGAAAGCGAATTCTATACGTAATAAATCAGAGACTTGTTAATTACAGCTGCGTTCAAGATAGGAGTCGTAAAAGTGTTCGTCGTTTTGTTTTAGGCGCGAAGTGGCTTCAAAAGACATCCACGGCTATCGAGTTAGTCATAATAAGCCGCCTCCAAAGACGCCTGTAGCATTGTAAACAAATTTTGCTTGGAAATTGCTAAAGTTATTTTCTGGAATATAAAATGCTAATAAAAATTCTAGAGCTTACTCGTGGCCCTATTCATTCTCTCTTATTTCATTAGCGTAGCTCAAAGGAAAATATGACAAATTCGTTAAAGCAATTAAAATTTACCTGCTTTTAAATGAATAGCTTAATGAAAGTAATTATCTCTATCTCAAGTCCAAGACTTATCGTTAAACAAGCCGCAAGAACAAACTTTGAAAATAACAATTAAGTTTAAAGGTAACGTCAATTGCGCCATAAGCATAGATTTATTAAAGTGACTTTGAAACCAAAAATTAATTGAGTGTTTTTATTAGAAAACTAACGAAAACTCTAAAATAATCTCAATAAGATTTATAAATTCTTTACGATGAAGTATAATAAAAGTTATGTAAATGAAGGCCAATGCCTAAGACAATTCTTATTTTGGAAAAACATTAAAGGACATCGTGGCGCAGTGGGACAGCGGCTAACTCTAAATTGATTGATTATGGGTTCGATTCTCACTTAGGGGAACGATTATATTTCAAATATTTTCATTTTTCCAGCCTCACCCAGTCGCAACGGTACGTCTCTCTGATAAATTTTTTTTGAATATCACTTTTAGAAGACTTATAAAAATTTGAACGCAGCGGGATTCTTTCTGCCTACGCGGGAAAAAGCTGCAAAATAATATACAATAAGTTTAACTTTTTTTTAGCCATCCACTGCTGAATGTAGACCCACCGTTTACAGAGCGCCAACTATCCTGATCCTGGGCAGCTCGCATCTATCCGCTGCCAGCCACCTGAAATCGTCTGTCCATCGAGCTACAGGACGTCGTACATTCGTCCGTCTTTATACAATAATATTGAATAATATGAAAAAAAACCATATAAATAAATATTTGGTTATACTGTCGTGTTACAAAGATTTGAACAATACTACTTGCTGTATAATTATAAAGTACATGTCTTTAAAAAAAAACACTAGAAAACAAATGTTTCAGAACTCAGTATCATAAAATTAGCAACATACTTATCGGGCCACAATATTTTTTCTCATTATTTGTAGGTACTTAGATGTTATACATTTTTTTATACTAAAGGTTATTTCTATTTTATCTATGTCTTTAGTTTTTAACTATAATGTATGTTTACATTATATCGGTATTATTTTCTATTGGAATCACATTGATGTTTGTAGTTACGAGTGTTTTGTTTTGATCTCTCACATTTCACGGGATAGCAGAGTGAGCCCTGTACTATTCTTTTACCTTACCAACCACCAATCATAATACTTTAAATGCTCAATAAGGCATCTCCAAACTGCGAAACGCCAGCGACTCCGCTCACGTCTAGCATCACAGTCACTTAGTAAATATATATCGTTAAATTAAATAATTAAACTTAACAAGCCCAAAAGATGCGCACTTGACCGTGAATCCACATATAATATACATTGAAATAGGCGTTGCCGTGCGCTAGGGGCCGTCAACGAAGCATAACCTATGCCGTTTTTGTACGATAACGAGCTTTCAAACTACATATTATTATGGCGTCGCTATGTCAGCCCTACGTCAAGTAACATCCGCCCTGTTTTTCGACGTTTTATTACTAACAATCTGATAGTCATTTTAAACGGACAAGATATTCTATTTAAGCTGTTTAACGGGAAGATAGAACGATGTCGAAGTAAAGGAAAAAGACAAATGATGTTTCAATGTTTTCATGATAATTAAATGGTGAGGTATTTTGTTTAAAATGAAATGAGGCCATTGTGGTGGAGTGCTAGCGTTTGTCTGTAAATGCTATAGTTGTGGGTGCGATACCCACTGAGGGAAAGAATATATTTAAATTATTTTCATCACTCTGGTCCAGATCGGTAAAGAGCAGCGTTGAGTTCTGTCACTTTCAACACGCAATATCTGGAGATCAGACGAACGACTGGACTTTTTTTAAAATAATGTGATTTTTTATAAATAAGTTTTTATTGTTAACAATTTAGGCACTTAAAATTAAGGCTTATAAGATAAAAAAGAATTAAGTGGCTTCATGTATAAGATACTCCAGTTTCTGTAAAGTAAATGCCTTGCTTATCTTAGTGTACTAACTATATTCACTCATATATACATAATAGTAACTTCTACATTAATTAACAAAAAAATTAACTCCGTATTTAACATATTATTTGGTATAGATAAAAAATAGTAATTTGGATAGAGGTTTTATTTGTACCTACAAATAAAACCTCTATCCAAATTACTATTTTTTATCTGTACAAAGAAGTTTTATGCAGAGAGATGGATACACCAAAATGATTTAAAATATTAATTTAATCTAAGCTACTTCAAGCTGCTTAGAAAAAAAAATGATCCAAAAATCATTGTGTATTATTTTTTTTTTCATCAATTGTTCAATTTTCGTAGACCAATGAAATGGTCAATACAAAAACACCCAAAATACTTATACATATTATATATGTGTGTAATTATTACTTAAATTTATGACATATAAACGACAATTAAGGATTTTATTATTATCTTCTCAAGAAAGATATTTAGAAAACGTATAAAAATTTAAACGCGGCGGGATTCGAACCAGCGCCTCATGGTAAATTCATGCATTATGTTTTTCCATTTCCTAAGTGAGTGATTAACACTTTGAAATGTTAAAAAACTGCTTAAGATATTTGTTACTAGAAGACAAATAAACATTAAAATACTGGGTAGTACATAAAAACATTTCTTGTGAAGCTAAAATTTATAATTATTAAAATAAATCTGAGAGTTTGTAAACAATATTGAGTAAATGTATAGACAAAATTTTTTTTTGGTTTTTAGACAAACGTTAATGTGTTTTAAAGTAGATTCATATTTTGATTGATAGACTGTTCCTTTTGATAATTTATTCCAACATATTTTAAAATAGTCATTTCAATTTGTTTGTTTAATTATGATTGATGTTAAAAATGTAACCATAGAGTAAAAAAAAAAGATAAAACATATTAAAAATGTATCAAGTAATGATAAATTATCATTGTATTACAACCTATTTAATGGTTATCAGAGTATTTAACTTAATTTTCTTACGATACTTTCATATATCTTGTGTGGGTTTGCTTTTTATTTAACCCAAAGGGAATAATTAATATATGTACATAGGTTAAGTACCTACTTACGTAATTTTGGTAAAAAACTTTAATCATAGGTATATGAATGTAAGATGTTGCATGTTATTGATGTACATATAATTTTCTGTTAAATACGGTATAACGTATATTACATTTTATATATTAGTTCACAATACTAATTCCATATCTATCTATATTACAATAGAACAGCACAAAATTTGTATCTGTACATTGAATATATTTACAAAAGAAATAAATGTAGGGGGATGTAAAAGCAGTAAGTAATAGACTATGAATCGATGATTTCATAAAAAAAACTGTCTGTCTGTTTGAAACTGGACGGGTTTGAATGGTACTTGTTTGTTTATAGCATTTAGACCTGAACAGAACTTAGGGTATAGCTAGTCGGACAATGGAATAATTGCCGAAGCGGCCGACGTGTACTATACTTATATATGGCATTTAAAACAAAAAAATTCTGTTCCCCAACTGGATACTCTATGTACTTAACTGACTTTTGCAATACTGAGATAACAGCAGTATAGTTTTATGGTAATTGGAACAAGAATTAATTTTGTATTCTATACAAAAATAATCAAAATGTTTAAAATTTATTAATTATTAAATTTATTCCGATCTAAATTTCTATTTAAATTTCACAATTTTTTTGTTATCATTTGTTATAAATACATATTAATTAATGTTTAATTGGTTTTATCTGCAATTAGTTTGCTGTAGGATTAATTGCGTTATAAAATACGCACTAAACGTAATTTGCATTCAAAAAGGCCATTAGCGTACGTCTACATGTCGTGGACAATGGAATTGGGCCCAGTAAGCCTTTCACAAAAGATTCACCATTAGTTCTTTCCTAGAAAATTAATGGTGGTCTAACTGCAGAATTCCACTATTGCCGAAATTTATTTGTTCAGATCTTTCGTTTCAGAATAGGCTTCGACGTTTAGATAAAATATTTTAAACTCACTTTGCAATTCAAACGAGGATTTAGTGTTTGGAAAATAAATGAAATATATTGAATTGCCGGACGCTCTAAGGCTAAAGGGTATAAATGGTAAAAATAAAAAGATTAGTTACAAATAAAAAGGTACAGGTAACTTTAATACGTACCTACACGCCTGGTCGGTTTCCCCGCTGAAAAAATCAACCTATCTGTTTCATACAAAATTATACTACTAGTTTTACCAAACTATTGAACTTTGAAAAAGAATATTTTTTGTTTTGCGTTTAGTAATTTCACTTATAGCAAGATATCTAGCAATGGAGTACCTAATGATTGCTCAGGCAGTACTTTTAGCCTAAAAAGTTATCCATTATTTAAATATGCTTTCCACATCGTGGCATAATTAATTATTATCTGCGTAAAATATTAATATGAGTTGATAAACATTTTTTTTTTGCAACTTCACGGTAGTCAGGGAGAATATACTCCTTTTTCCACTTTCCGTCTGACATCGGAAGATGTTGAGTGGCGGAACTATATCATTCCCCCAGATGGGAATCGACCCACAAGTATCGCTTATTGACAGAAGCTGTCTCCCTGCGCTGCCATGGTCTACAAATATAGTTAATATAGTATATTTATATACTTATTTATGCAACTGGCACCACTCTATGTCGTTAAATTGGATACAAAGTCGCGACTTTACTTAAGTTAAGGTTAAGTTTCCAATCTTCAATATCCATTCAATTGAGCCGAAGCGTCGTTATTTGCAACAAATTGTGCCTCTTCTTTATGTGACTGTCTTAACTCACGGTAAAAGGCTAATGTGGATAAATTCTTTGTGGCCAACTTGAATAAAATATAGCGATTTGTTTATGAATTAAGTGGCTACGTTTTGGACAATTAATAAAAAATCTAGTTTATACCGCAACTCCGTTGGCATGGAACGGAACAGGTGGTATATATCATCTGTTTATATTGAAATTCTCTATTTATACTTATTGTACTCTAAGTCCTGCCTAAAAGTCCTGTTAAAACCTAAACAACAAAAAAAAACGTTACAAGTTACATTTAAATCCATCCAGTAACTAAAAACATGTGCACGCATACCAGACAAACAAACATATATATATTTTTTAAATAATTGACTATAATTCTATTACTATTTTTTCATGTTCCCAACATTATTTTATTGTAAACTACTAGCTGCCCGCAAGTCAATACTTGCTTAAACTTAAGTTTCATTCAAACATGCCGAATTGTTCCGGAGTTGTGCCTGTACAAATATTCCATATTTACTGTCTCATTATAGTATAGAATAGATGCAATGTCTCGAAATTGGGCGGAAAATGGACAACGAAGGCTCCTAACCAACGTTTTTCAATGCCTGATGTGAAGATGTATAAGATATATGTTAAAATAATACATAGTCTGACTATTGGTTGTGGGTTCGATTCCCACTCGAAAGGATGATTATATTTTAAATATTGTCATTACTCTGCTCTGGTATCTAAGGTCTCTACACTATGTACTCCATGGAAAACCCATTCTGCAAATTATGTATATAATTTATTATAAATACAAAATTAATTAAATCTCCAATAAATTTCAAGAAATAAAAACAATGAGGCAATTTAAATAGTCATTAATAATGTTACGTACTTTGTAAGAAATAAGAAGCGAATACTGGCGTCTATGTAAATGTACCATTGAATGGCAAAAGGCAGTTGAAACGCGGTATTTAGTTAAAAAGTCGGTATCCATTTGCATAATCGACATTGCCGCTGGAGTATTGGCAGCTGAGTTAGGTTCCTAACTAGTTACAAGGAGCTGGGGCATAGCTATATTGTACGATAGCGACTGTTTTTATTCATTGATTATGTGAAAATATTCATACAATATTACAGCTGGAGAATGTCTGAATACACGTGATAGTTTGAGACCGATCCAAACTCAGGCGAAATAAATATGTCCCATTTAATATGTACAGTACAGGTGTAGTTCTATAGTACGGAGTTTCAATCGTATTTCAAAGTATTGATTGCGTTTTCACGTGAAGGCCAAGGTTTATGCCACCTAAACGTTGAAACAGTAATTTTTTTTGTGTCCATTTGTGAAGATATAAATTATATTCTACAGTAAGAAATCAATACAAATAATTTTAAATTGTTTATCATTTAAGCAATTCCCGCCTTTTGCATATTATCATAAGTTATTTTGATGCTCAACCAGTTCTAGGTTATGATATTGATGACCCTCTAATCTGTTCTTGGGTGGACGGAATAGTCCTAATAGCGCTATAAAGAACGGCCAAACTGTCCCCACGTCGCTTTGATCTTTGAATGTTATATAACTATTTTTTTATTTACAAAGTCAATTTCCTAAGTGTGTGAATGACACTTTAAACAAAATAACTATTTGTACGTGTAAAAAACGTATAATAATTGTTACGGGTTCGATCCCCACTATAGGAAAAGATTGTTTTTATTACAATTTTTATTTTCCTGCTCTGACAAGACAAAGCGCAGTTTTGTGGCCGCCATTAACACGCACTGTCTCACGTCACGTCATGTCACGGCGGAAAGTGGAAAACGGAGTGTCTTGACACTACATTTTGCGGAAATTAATTTTCATATTTAAAATATTTAACTTTTCTTAAACTTCGCTCATACAATACAGTAGTATTTGCACCTCCGGCCAGATATAAATACTCTAACGAAGCCCAATTAGATACATCTTGATTTGCATTGAACGATCACTGTGATATACAATCGTTAACTGGCTAATAGTAACATACTGACGAATTTAATTTTAAAATTATAGTAATATCACTTCTAAGTAGTTGCAACAAAGGTCAATATGGCATGTGGCTATATACTTAAAGACTAGTCATAGTTGCTTGTTAGGGGGCCCCAGTTTATTCGTGCTGAGGTGCTAACTCACTTCGTTGGTCATGATTTCTGTTGACCTGTACGTTTGCATGGTCGAGCGTATTTATATTCGTAAATATATGTATATCAAAATTTATTTAACTAAATATTGTGTATATAGGCTGAAAATTCTTGGAATTTATTTTGAATAAACATATTTTGTGGATATATGAAGTTGTAAATAAAATAGCCGTCATAGCGAAGTGTGTCAATATATGACTGTAAACGCGATTGGTAGTGGGTTTGATTCCCACTCGAGAGAATGTTAATATTTAAAATATTTTTATTTATACGCTGGTACCTAAGACAAAACGTGGCGTTGAGTTTTGTCACTTAACACGCAATGTCTCGAATTCGGCGAACGAATTCTCTTGACACTACGTTTTCTCTGACTGAAAAAAGAATGATGAATGTGAATGGATTATACACATAAGGTTTAAATTTTCAATTAATTATTTTGCGCATTAAATAACGCTTTATAATTTAAAATTTTTAAATAAATCTATTTGAAATTAATCTATATTGATGTTGTAGATATTTAATTAATGGGATGATATGAATATAATTTGGTCTGAAAGATAGAAATAATGGTATGTAGTAAGTCAAACCCAGAGAAAATAAAGATATTCACTCAAAATATCTATATTATCTCATCTCTTATAAACGACTGCAGTAGGGTTATTTTGTGGAGGTGGTGGACATCCATTAACGAATGATGGACTGGAATTATGTATAAAGTCTGTCAGTTTTAAAGTTACAAACATAAAGATTGATGCTGGACTACTGTTTGTAAATGAGTAAATCCTTATTCAGTATTAGCTAAAAATCGTTAATCGTTAAGGGGGCGAAGTCGGTATTAAAAATGTATTTATTCCGGCATTTTTTAAGTTAGAAACTTATTTTTAGGCTACTAATTAAAAATGAGTAAATTAATTTTGCAACGTTTTTGCTCAATCTATATCTCAGAAATATTAAACTTTATTAAGCGAGAGAAATTTTATGCTTAAATAATCGTATATTGCGTGCCAAAGTGCGTAGCGTTATATGTAGCCTGTTCTAGAACTAGTACACAAATATGGTATACAAATAGGTCCCAAACTAAAGCTCTTAATGTTTTAAAATAACTTATCACGTCTATGTTAATAAGTTAATAATTAAAAGCTACTAATTACAATATATCGAAAACCGCTTGACATACAAAGATTAATTTTTGTTTTAGTTACAAATTTGAAATTATGCGGATGAAATTGCGGGCAAGAGCTAGTTTATTATATATAGACCTCTACCACTTCTAATTGATTGACTGAGAGTCAATATACAGCCGAAACTATTGGAAGTAAAAAGCTAGCTTGAATAGGAACAAGAAAATAATAAATTTTACAATTTTAGTCTTTTTATAAATTTAGTTTTTAGAATATCTACAGAAGATAAAAAAGTTAACAGTGTAGAAAGGGTCATAAGGACCACGCAAAGGAAGTGGTGTACTACAACCATAAAGCTACAAGAATTTGAAAAAAAAAAAATCTCTGTAGTTAACATTTTGAGTAAAGTAACTTCTGATACATTCGGTAAGTCGCTAGATGATAACAAATATTCTTAGACGCTACACTTGATTGAGCGAACTACGTGCCAACTTATCACACGTTTATATGAAACTAGCTCGCTAGTGTTCATTAATTAAATTCACCCTCGTTATTATCAACACCTGCTCTTGAAAAGCGTTTAATAATGGCATCAAACAACAGCTGCGAGCGGTCGACGAAACGGTAGTTTCAGTCTGAAGGAAAATTCAGAAGGTATAATTGAAAAGTCTTCATACTATTATGCAACGTCTTAAGTATTTGTTAATTAATTTGTTGCAAAATATATATTTGAAACTTACAATCGTAATTTTAAGTTTACTAAAAAAAATATTTCTTTATACATAATACTAGTATTATATTTTAGTTAATATTTCAAAGCTTCCTTGAATATCAGATAAAAAAACGAAAGAATATTATAAATGGTAAATTAACCGGGATGGTTGTGGGTTCAATCTCCACTCGGGGAATATTTATATTTAGATTATTCTTAATTTTCCCTAATTAGTAAAATAAAGTGTAGAGTGCTTCGCCAATTACATACAATACTTCGAAATTGGAAAAATAAAGAACGGTCGTAGTGGTAGTTTCTTTCTGCATACTCTACTATAAACGAGAGATAGAGAATGTAGAGTTAAATAAAAGAAGAACGTGAAATATTCAAGTATGTATAGCGAGATATTTTAAGTTATTCGCCTTTTCCAAAAAGTAACCTTTATATTAGCGTTTCATTGTAATAACCTACTAGCTGTGCTCGCGATTCGTCTGCGTAGAATTCTGAAATATCTATGGCAATTAATATCAGTTATTAGCCAGTTTCACACAAAATCAGTCAGAGAAAGTCAGAATCAGTCCAGCCGTTCTAGGGATTAGCCAGAAGAAACAGACAGACAGACAAAAACTGTGAATTATATTATTTATACATATATATGCATTTAGGAAAAAGTTTAATATTAATGTTACAAACAGACACTCCCATTTTCCACTCGGGGGACCTCGATCCGGTCATACGAAGTTTAAAATTCTTTTATTATACACAGTTTATATAAAGAGGCGAAAATAGGAGTGCTTGAGAGGTGCAGAAAGTGCAACAATATAAAAAAAAGAATATATGCATCGGGAAGAAGTTGAAAGTGTTAGAAAGTTTCACCACAATTCTTTTAAAATATAGGCTGTAACACAATAGTGAGCGCCGAACAAAGACTCAATCAAAGAATTTCGATGAAAACGCATTCTCTATTTTGAGAAAGCTAATTATAAAAGGTAATCTGAATCGATTCATTTACTTGCGCAAGCGAGTTCTCGATTACAATTCGACGTATCGCCTACTCTTTACCAATGCAACTTCGAAAAGATCGGCTTGATTATTTAATGAATGGCTTATCGGCATCTGAATGTTACTTTATACGAATAATAAAAGTAATTTAAAGTAGATACTACATATTCAAAAATAAATCGTATGAGCTGTTATCTTGATATTTATTATTATGTTTTATATCTGATAAGAATTAATTTTAAACGTTTCAAATTTAAGGTTTCTGAGAAATAGTCTATTATTTAATTTAAAGATATTGTGCGTTTCGTTTTGAGATTTTCGTCATTTAAATATTATATAAGATTTTATGTTACCACTGAAATTTTTGAGTAGTAGTGGATTCAAATCCCATTTAATGAATATTTTTACTTATAGTATATTATCGTATCACGTTATATCGCGTTTATCGCCACCTAACATTTATTGGTTTCATTCATTCCAAACTCTTATAACACCAAATAAATCTTAAAAAATGGTTACTTTCAATAAATTAAAACTGATGATAGAAGTTGACTATTTAACAAATAATTTTGTAACGTTTTTATAAAAGTTGTTAGACACAAATATATATTTTGTTGGGATGTGGTCGAATTATTTGAGGAAGATGGAGGGTTATGGTGATCCAAGAGGATAACCATAACCCTCCCTCAACTTGCAGGAGCAAATCATCGAGGCTGCGGGTGCTCTGGAAGAAACCCAGGACCACCCTGAAGACGACTGTGGTCTGCGCAAGCGTTCCTGCGATGTCTCATGATAGTAGAGAGAGTCCAGTGGACTTTATGGTTTTAATGGACGAATTATTAAAATGAACATACCCAAATAACAAAAAAACTTACACTGGTTAATAACAAATCATGTTAAATACTGCACAGTGTTTTCAAACTAAATTAATAAAACTATAAATTTAATATATGATCACTGTCTTTACACGTAATAGATATGACGTTTCTTGTTTCCATTCGACTTAACCATCGTTAACGGTGGCCAAGATATCATCTTAAAGCCTATGACGTTTGCTTCTGAGTTGACAAAATGCTTATTAAAAAGCTCACGACAGTTTAAGCTCTACAGGATTTTAATAAAGCTTATATTAAGTTGAAGAGAAAAGTATACAAACAATCAACTAGTATCAAATGTCAAATATTACATTGATGCATTTCATTAACAACTAAAATTCGGTGTATATATATACAGCATATTTCGTCAGTGTTATTTTTATTAGATTTATTAGATTAGAATGTTATCAGCGATTTTGACATATATTCTCTATGATACAGATTAAAGTTTTTTTTATTTGCATCGTGGATTTTAATAATTACGTATATTCTAACTATATGTATTCAGTGGGATGGCTGTAAATACGATTGGTTGTGGGAATCGTCCCACTCGATTATATTTAAATTATTTTCATTTCTACTGTTATCTAAAAGAAAGCGTGGCGTTATGTTCCCCCATTCAACATGCAATATTTTGGTTTCAGTGCACAAACTGGAGAACGAAGTGTCTAGACACTAGGTTTCTCTCTAATTTCTCTACTATGCAATTTTTATGCATACAAATGCTTTTATCTATTTTTTTTAAAGGCAGAGACACAATTAAAATAATTTTATTAATAAATAAAATAAAAGATATGTTATATTTTTGGTTCACTATCATTCTAAAAGTGAGATATTTCGCATTAACTCCATTTATGCTTCAATTTTAAATGTATAATAAATAAATTGATTTGAAACCATACTTTGTTACCTTAATGATATTTTATATTCATTAAACATTCCTCCGCTGTGGTAAGATTAAATCTATCAATCAAAGTTCAGTGTTAATGTCTCGAATTTGGACGGAAAGTCTTCACACTACTCCCTCTACCCTCGATCGCTATTCGTGAAAAAGCGTAAAACTGAAAAAAAAGTATATATATACATATATATATTTAACTTTACTCGGTAACTGCTAATTTATAAAATAGCCAGTTGCTATAAAATAAAATAGCCAGTCTAAATATAACTTCCTCCACAAAACAGTTACAGTAAGTTAGAGTATGAACGTTGTAAGAAAATTTAATGAGTTATAGTCAGTAGGAGCTGTAATAAAATAAAAATATTGCCTTAAACATTGTTAGTAAAACGTCTGGTACGTTACTACTGAAGTTTTATGTAAAATAATTGCAATGACCTTAATTGACTAAGACCAATTGACTATTTTTTAGTAAAAATATAATAATCTTAGATATTTTTAATATAAATATACTATATAAGACTTAAACAAACAAGTTTTACGTTTTATGTTCACTTTTATATTAAATAACTTTTTACTAAATGTATATGTCTGTATACACGGTACAGATACCAAAATAATATTTTTTACAATTTATATCTCTGTCTGTTTGTTCTGGCTAATCCCGAGAAACGATCTAATTTTGACGGAACTTGCATTGGCAGATAACTGATGTAATCAGAAGTAACTTGGGCTTTTTTACTTTTGAATTCCACGCGAACGATGTCGCGGGAAAAGCTAGTATAAACTTATATAAGGATTATTTATATTTACAATTTTAACATTCAAGCTTGGACTATAACATGAACTGTCTTAGATGTTCACAAACTTAATTTAACTGCATGATCAGAGCGCTTGGACTATTTTCAAGAGGAGCGGGTTCGAGTCCCGATACGTTCAAATCTTCATACGTTTTTTAAATATATTTTTCAACCTAACCTTACAAAATATTTTTTTAAAACTTATTCAAACTGTCGTGAACATATTTAGAAACGTAAAAAAAATCATAATTCAAAATTAATAATAATCGTTATCATCGTAGCAAGACTATTCTCAAAAATTATAAAAAAAAACCACGACGATCAGTAAAACCAACCAGAATAAATGTTTACCAAAATCGAAAGATTATAATTTAAACGAGAAAAGATAAACGTATTTACAGTATAAAATACCACCAAAACTAAATTCAAAAGATTCCAAATAGAAACTGATTTCATTAATTACAAATATAGATTGAAACCTTTGTAAGTTTAGAAATGTTTAACTACTTGATATTTATATTTGATCATTAAATAACAAAATTTTATGTTACTGTATTAAAACTATTAAGTTGGATTCCTTATCATTATCTAAATCACGGTAAACATTAATTCGGCTGTCATATTTCTCTAGTAGTCAGTATGGACGTAATAAAAATGCCGGCTTAACTTTTAATATTTTTAACGCTTTATGCATTTTTATTTATTACGACGAGGTAATTGGTTTGAGATGAATGATAATTGTATTCGGTTTTTAAGTATGCATGTTGCGCTCCGACGATGGTTCTAGAGTGGTTTGTTATATTAAAAAATAAAATGTTTTTATGTAAACTTTTACAGGCTGCTTTGACTGCTTGCTTCACTGGGTGAGGATTAAATAGTGACAAATTACTGCTCTAGTTTCGAATAGTAATATCATCATAATCGTTTCCTCGAAGAGAATTCGCACCCACAACCATCGCCTTTACAGTCTGATGCTGCCTTACTGCGCCATGATGACCTCACTTCACCACTTTACGTTTGAAACTGTAAAGACAGAAACATTATATATAGAAAGTTATCCCGAAGAAGGCACATAAGTGGTATTATATTAAGTGAAAAACAGATATATATTAAGTGAAAAACATATATTAGAAAAACGTATAAATATTTGAACGCAGCGGGATTCGAACCCGCGCTTCCAACCGCTAAGCCATGTGTTCTACGTCCAGCTGCATTCGAAATTCTTATACATTTTATAACAACAATATATTAAGTGATTCTAGCAAATCTTTTCTAGGACCACTAACATATATGTTAATAATTTTCTAGAAAATTTGACATCTTGTATAATAAGATTAAAGCATGTATTTCTTATATGACTGTACGGCCTCATTTTAGTTGGTACCATGAAACACAATGGAATAGAAGCTAGTTTATATAGTATAGTATAGAAGAAGTCTATGAATTAACCCAATGTATTAGATCCGTTCATATGTATAAGCTGCATGCACCTTATGTCAATTTATTCAAAAGTTTATATTAAAAACATGGCTAGTTTGATTTAATTTATTTATGTGATTATAACTTTTATTTCGGCTTTCTGCACTTCCGCTTCCCTAGAAAGTATAAGTAGATCAGACGTTCACTAGAAACTTTACGGCATTTTGAATATATTTTCGTAAAAAGGGATTTGTTTAGGGATGAAAATGGTGTCGTAAAAAAAATTTTGTGGGGACAGAAAAATATTTTAAAGGTTAATAATATGATACGATTATATATTCAAACATGTTATTAGTAAATTATATTTGAAATTGTCTTTGAGTCATATTAAGTAATGTTTGCAGTAACAATTTTATCTAAGCCAAAATATTAGTGTTGATTCTACAATAGAAAAGTTTTTACCAAGAAAATATAATAATTTGTTGATGGAAAATAATTTTGTTTTAATTACTAAACAAACGCGCCAAGCTGAATCTTAAAAGTGAAATAATAATTGTGGTTTATGTGAAGATTTCAGAAGCGTTTTTAAGTGATATTTAATGGAAATAGTAATTTGATTGAAGCATCTTACTGTGAGAAAATATATATTAAACCTAAATAATTCTCTAAGACTTACTTATCTATCAATTTATTCGTATACTTAATAAAAATATTAGACTGTGTTTTACTGAGCCACAATGACCTTGTTGTCGTCATTTAATTTGTAATGCTAATTCTATACGGTGTATTACGCATAAAAAGTCAACAACAAAATGTAATAAGATCTTTAGATTTCGCGATTTTACACATTTTGAAATGAAACTATTTATAACCGGATTAATCGCGTAAATAACTGGTATTCGAAAATACATTTTAAAACTTCGACATTTCGAACACTTTGCAGTAGTCCGTGGTCACAGGTCACAGGCAGTTAGGTATTTCAGAATACCAGCAATATACGCGATTAATCCGGTTAAAAATAGTTTTATTTCAATACAAAATATAAATTATTTATAAATAATCTTCTAAAATCATATGAATACGTGCCTCAATTCTTTTGAAAAGCATTCCAAATTGAGTGCTAATACAATAATAGCTATTTTATTAATAACATATATTATATAAAAACTATTTTGTAAAAAAAATACATAACAGAAAAGTACATCTGTTTATTTCCACAGTTTAATTCAAGTTTCTATTCTGCTATACGTAAACTTTTACTAGACTTAGGTTACTGATATATCGGCGTGAAATATTCTCACAGCAGGTTGAACAATATTTTAGACCACAAGCTTTTGCCCTTTGGGATGCCAGATCGTGTTCGTCAGACAATGGATAGTCATAAATATATACTATGTGTATTCATTCATTCTATTCCTACAAGGTATTAATAAAGTTTCACTAGCGAAAACATAGAAAAGATTGTATAGCTTGGATTTTTATAAGTTATCAAATTGAGTAAACTGTAAACGCGATTGGTTGTGAGTTCGATTTGCACTCGGGGGAATAATAATATTTAACATATTTTCATTTCTCCGCTCTAATGCCTAAGACAAAACCACCCGACACGCATTGACTCGATTACGGCGGAAAGTAGAGAATGGGAAAAAAAGTAAAAAAATAAATGATTAATGCAAGTATTTACATTGAAAAAAGCTTAATAGATAAAGCTTTACAGCACACATATTTGTTTCATTTTGATTTATTTACGTTGTAATATATGATTATTAAATAATGTTTTCTATACTACAGACAAATATGCTAATATATTCAATATAATGCTATGACAGATAGCGCGGCGTTGAGTTCCGCCACTCATCATGCAATAAAATGAAGACAATATACCTATATATTTCTATTTACACATAGTAAGTAGTAGTAATATATATGTGTGTGTATATAAGCGAGTAACAAGATAAATAGTCTACAAAGAAATTTCAAAACATCATAATTTACAGTTAGCGAATACATAATAAGTTCAAGCGAATTTCGCGAGTGCAAACTTTTCATATTCGCACAATAGTATATGTACTTACTCATTTATGTACCTACTTTATAAGCTTTATACACACCGTTGCGTAAATCAACTTGCCTCGCTTCAATCTAGCCAACTTCCTCTACAACGTATTAAACGACTGGCTCCAAAACTTCAGACTTATCACTTAATCTGTTAGCAGGAATATGATTTTGTTTTATGAACACATGGCTTTTAAACTTGATGGGATACTTCGATTTTGTTCTTCAAATATAAAAGTTAATTTTGCTACTTACAAAAGTTATCAATAAAGATATTTTGGTATGAGAACAAAATACGAATTATGAACACAAAGCATATCTAACTTTTATGATTACAATTTGCATAGATTTGTATTTGAAAATAATTTACATTTAAAATATTCTTTTTTATATCCAAAAAGTTAAAAAAGCACCCCTAAATGGCAACTCAAGACTGAATGGAATAATAATACTTCAAAGTCATTAAAAATTGAAACCGCTAGTACTCGTATAGTCCATTGGAACCAGTCTATTACTTGTGTGTAATATTAGACGAAAATTGTAATGAAGGCCAAGGGATCCCCACAAGACGATAGATAACAAGCTCTAGAGGCGGAATGAGGATGGGCTCGAATTGCAAAATATGGCGGTATACAAAATCAGGCAACTGTTGTAGAAAATTAAATAGTTATTTGAACAATTATTAAAATAAATTTCTTATGACAGTCGAAATCGTTATTAGTTTTAATAATAGTATAATTATCAAATTTAGATTAAAAATTTAATTAACGTAGTATTGTACAATTAATTTAGTTACATGCTAATTTTTAATGTACAGTTAATTTCTTTAAAATGTGTATAGCATTAGCCTAAAGTAGTTACAAAAATAACATTTCTTAAATCAAAATAAACATTTTCACTTTTTTTACATTAAATTTTAGCGATATATATTATATTAGGTGATATGTATATAAACGAAGCAAACAACTGCTATTATTGTTTCAAATTACTAAAAATATTATATTCTTGCATGACCTTAAATAGGCTTGACGTCTGGTATAGTGGGTTGGGTACTTGTAACTTAGACTTGTAAGAGTTTAAAGTTGTAGAGTTAGAAAGAGAGAAAGAATTTCTAATTACTATAAATATTTTATTCAGCATCAACGAAAGATTTGCGTCTTGTATAAAAGGTTTGTTAAATATTAAATTATTATTATTAATTTGACCCACGAGTAGCTTCACTAAAAATCCAGATATACCTTCACAGTACGTAACTATCTAGTTCTTATTTAATTTATTTCACAAATAGCAACACTTATTTATATATGCAACAAAGTAATAAAATTTTAAACCATAATTATTATAAACGCTCAAGCCTTTCAATGGCACCGACCCGTCAAGCTGGTGCCGAGTTGATTTATGTAAACAGAGAGTTCGTGTATTCCTCGTATGCTATATAACTGTATCTGACCTCAACGTCTCATCAACATACGTTAATCCCGTAGGATGCAAACTTTGCAATATTCCAATTTGTGTAACAAACTTTTTAATACGAGTACGTCCACTCTGATATCATATTTGCTGAATATCAAACGACATTTATTAAAACTATAGCGGTACAGTTCAAAAGTCATTGATTTTTTGCGCAATGGTTTGAGATTTGATTCCCTTCCTGCCTATTTGTATCGGCTCATGTGGTTGACTTTTGATAATGATTTTTGATTTTTTTGCTATTCAAATTCTAAACACAACAATAATATACTTACTAGCGACCGGATTGCGGCTTCGGCCGCATGTACTGTAGCTGTTTCCTGTTTACCGTGACCTTTCCACAAAACAATTAAATTTCTAGAAAAACCTAAAAAAAATTGGAGAAAAAAGTTCGTATGTATGAAATTTTATGTAGAGAATCTTGGGAATGATCCCAAGACCCTCTATATAAAATTTAATCACAATCAGTTTAGCGGTTTGGCCGTGATGGCGTCACAGACAGAAAGATATAAAGATATTTACTTTTGCATTTATAATATTAGTATGGATATTACGAATATTATTATATAGATGATGGTCTTTTCATTTAAATGGATTGTAGATAGATTTTTTAGTAATCAAGAAGTTGAGAACGGAGGGCTATATTATTAAGTTCTATCCATTTAATCTGCGAAATATAGATTTATTTAATAAATAAAAAGAATGCAATATCAACAAACCTATAAGAATATAAGTTGCGTACATCTTCGAATTTCAAACTGCACTACGAAAAACGCATAATAAAACTAAGTGTCGGTATGGGCGTCGACGGGTAAATGGTGTTCGAGACTGCAATCTTATCTTCATTTATAGAACAGTAAAATTACACTCCGCCGTCTACATAAAGGGCCGTTTATCATACTCTCCTTAGGTAGTTAGAGGGTAATGTATTGAAGATTGATATCCTTTGAGCCTACATCGTTATTTTTGTGTGAATTTGTGTGCTAGCCTTTGGAACTACGTAAAATGTAAAGCTTTATTATGACATGAGATTGTGTACACGATATGTTACTAAAAGAAAACATATATTTATAGCTTTCAAATATAGAATATATAATTGCTTATTTTTATTTAAGTACTGATATGTCCGTGGTAAATCTCTTTATTCTCTACTTTTTGGCCATTTACAAATTTTGCGTGATGAGTGGCTGAATTCAGCGTCATATTTTGTCTATTAATTAGACAAAATATGACGCTGAATTAAAGAACATATCTAGGCGCAGTAGGACAGCCTAACTATAAACGCAATTGGCTATGGGTTCGATTCCCACTCGGTGAGATGACTGTATTTAAATTATTTTTTCTTCTCCGCTCTGGTGCCATGATCGCTTTAAACGGGGCGTTGACTTTTGCCACTCAACACATTATATCTCTTTTTCGAGCGGAAAGTGGAGAACAGAATATAGACTCTACGTTCTTTATGACTAAATTTTCTTTATGATATGCGAGAAAAGAAAAGCGTGAAGCTGTAAGAAGGTCAATACATTAAAGAAAATTATTTTACCTTTTCCTGAGGTGCGATAAGACTATAATCGTCTGGGTCAGTACGATACTATTAATATTGATTTTCATAAAGCTAAAAATAGAGTTTTATTATAAAGGTATATTTTTTATTTATTTTCATTAACAATCCACCGTGGCGCAGTGAACGCCAGGTCTCCAATCTCGGGATCGGGTGTAATTTAACATCAACATTCCTCAATAATGATATTTAAATTATTTGTTCAGGCATAACAAGATGCGGCGTTGAGTTGTCAACACTTCATGATTAATTTTAAGCGAGAATGGAACAAAGTGTCTTGACATTAGGTTCTTTCTATACCAGGATCACATTTAAAATAAAAAAATTAAAAATATCTATAAATACTTAAATAAAATAGGACGTTACAATTTAATACAATAAACAGCCGTTAAAAACTCTTTTTCATTAACAATTTATATAAAACTTGTAGTATTATTTATTTACGAAACATACCTAATCACATTTTTATACTCGATAATAATATTTTATGACTTATTTTATTTTATAATGTATATAGCATCAATCGTAATGAAAATTTAACGAGCGTCTGTAGTGAAGTTAATAAATTTTCTGAGACATCTATAGTTGTTTGAAGGAAACGCCATGTAGTATAAAATATCATCAGAGTAACCTACATTCTAAAATAAATTGTGAAATCAAGATGACTTTTACTCTTTATTTTGTTATTAAGTATAAGTCAATTATTTAAAAAACGATTTTATTTTTTACTGTTACAGACATACTTTACGTGGAAAAGACATATTTAGAAAACGTACAAAAAATTGAACGCAGCGGGATTTGAACTCGCGCCTCTTGAAAACCGTTCAAGCGTTCTGACCGCTAATTTTTTTCCCGCTGCGTTCAAATTTTTGTACGTTTCCTAAATATGTATTTTTCAATTTCCAAAATGTTTCTAATAACACTTTAAAAAAGGTTAAAATATATATATATTTAATAAATAACATTCTCTCTTGCCAAACGATTGTTCGTAGAATTAAATCTTTGGGTAGCAGAAATGCTACAGAGATGCTAACAACAAATATAAGTTTTATGATCACAAACAGTTTGAATCACGACATATTAGATTAATATAAAAATATATATATTCATATAAAAATAAAAATAAAACTATTCAATATTAAAATTCTAATATGAAAACCCACCCTACCACGTAGGTCTCACAATCATCACATTTCAAAGTAACTGGATGGCGTTTGAAGTTCGCCGGATAGACATCGCGTCGTGAGCGAATGTGGCTGTTAACACATAACGAGGTGTGGAATATAAGCCCACCAGTTATGACCATGTCTTCTCTGGTTATCCGCCGACACTGACCTTACAATCGAATTAAAAACAACTTCACCTATCCACGTTCAATCCAATTTCAACCATATCCCATTAAAAATACAGTTTGAAATATATTGAAAGCTATAAATATTTAATACTTGAATTTGTAGAGCGGCAGGCGTAAGCTCCAGCGAAAATTTGTATGGTTCATTGTAGTATTATCTGTACGTGATCGATGTAACGAGTTAAAAAAACTCCACTGTATGAATAGGAAACGAATCGTGAATTTCTGAGATAAAAATAACTCGATTGGCTTCTTTAGCGCTATAACATGTGATGGACTTGCATTTGTATTAGATTTTCGCTATTTTTTGCACGGGCAGTATTAAAAAGACATTTAGGATAAAATGGCAATAATAGTACTAAAGTTGTTAAAGCATTATTAGAGTTAACGTTATATATATTTTTTTTACATTTTTTTAAAGTGTTTTATTACCACACTAAGGAAATTGAAAAAGACATATTTAGAAAACGTATAAAAATTTGAACACAGTGGGATTTGAACCCGCGCCTCTTGAAAACCGTTCAAGTGCTGAGACCGCTAAGCCATGCGTTCTACATCGACCGGCCAAGGGTCCCGGCGGCATTCACAAGCTTCGGTGCAAGCTGAGTCAAGTGCGACGCGAACGACAATCGTCCAACCAGGGTCAGACCCAGATACTTCTTCCGAACCTCCACCTCCTACCTCTGGACGCGCAGAGTAGCCCTGTCCCCTAGGGGTCCCCTGTGCGGGCCATGAAATAGGAGGGCCTCTGTCTTTGGCATGGAGACCCTCAAACCCAGCGCTTGAATGCGCTCTACGACGAGTCGCGTGCCAGCTTCGGCCAAGCGTGCCGCCTTCGAATACCCGATACCCGGGCTGTGACAAGAGTGTCATCCACATAGCAAATGACACTTATCCCGGGGAGAAGACGGCAACGAAGGATCCAATCATAGCCCCCCAACGTTGATAGAATTTTGCCATAACTTTTGGGGTGTTAGTAACAAAATAAAATGCTAATTCAATTCAGTATTTGCTTAAAATAATTTAAACTTTAAAAAAGAACATATTATTAGCGTCATTTAAATATAAAAGTTATTATTCTTATTTAAATAAAAATTTTTTTTTAGCTTTTACCTAGAGAGAACTCGAGAGAACTTAGTGCCTTTACTATTTCCACCCGAATTAAAGACATTGCCTAATGAACGGCGGACCTGATCCACTGATGATGATAATACTGAGTTAGGATTGAACTCTCAACCAATTCCAATTACAGATGTAGTCCTACTATGCCGAATATAGTAATATATTTAAAACTAATATATAAATAACTTTTAAAAATAAAATTAAACACAATATCTTTTAATATAAAATAAATAACCTATTAAATTGCACTTGTACATCAATTCTAATAAAAATATATATAGTCTACTTTGTTTATAAGTTTCGCCCAAGTTTGTATGTACATACAAAAAAGTAGTAAATTGTTTTTACGTCATGTTTTAATTTAAGGTTCAGTTAGGTAATTTTATTAAGAAATATTGCCAATATCTATAATATACGTCAAAATAATGAAAACGAATTAGGCTCCTCCCTAACAAAATCTTACTGGTGCAAGTCTTTCATGGACGAATAACTTTGCCAATATTTTATATGACTTTTTATGACAGGTTGTTTTTCTTGAAGGAAAAGTTACAAGAAAAAATAAATAAACTTTAGGTAAGTAAATGAACTTTATGTGATAAGTTGAATGTTTGTATGAATATTTCTAGAAAGTTCTTATATGGTTATAAGTTGTTACTATAAAAATAATATCAAGTAAATTGCCTATTGTATCGAGCAAAATTTGTTTCTACAGTACAGATAAATATTTTATACGATATATTTGCTATATACTTTGTGTTGTTGGGTCATTAGTTTCTTTAAATAAATGATATTTATTATTATTATTTTATATTCAGTCCTAACGTTTTAAAATTTTCGAAATAAATTTTGTTCAGATTTTACTTTTAATAAAAGACTATTGGTTAAAAATATATTTCAATGCATATGCAATAATGTCACTATATAGCAATATATTCTATTAAAACATAAATGTTAAGTAGAAAGTTAAGTTCAATATAAAAAAAACATGCGTAGTTGTTCTATCCACCTATAATAAAATTGATACATAAAGAAGTGCCAAGTTCTAATGATAATTTAGAATTTTAATTTATGAGTAAAAAAAAAACAAATCATCACATCACATCACAGTTTAAAGCAAACATTCATTAATTGAAGGTCCATAATGACAGTAGTTATCAAAACACTAATAAAATTAGACTTACTGCTTTAAAATTAAAAATTATAATAGTAGTAGCAAAAGGCAAGACCCTAAGCAATGTATGTAGAGCGTTAAAATACGCTTTATGGTGTACGTCATGTTCTTAGTATATTTACTATTAAAATTGATGAACTTACAAATAAAGTATAAAATATTATTAAGAATGCTTTCTCACTCTCAACTGAAGTCCCCAAGGTTTCTGGATACAGAATTTGCATAAATGAAACAAGTTCCATAAAAAGAATATGTGGCTCTTAAAATTTACCATTGCGCCATACAATAATATAAAAAATAATTAAAATCTTAATTTTTACTAATATGTAATTATTTTTTAGCATCACGCTTTTCCCGCATGGCAAGATAGGCCGACAAACCCTACCTATCAAGACCACTTCGTTCTCCACTTTCCGCCCCAATTCCAAATATTTCGTATTGAGTGGTGGAACTCATCGCAGCTCTTTTTCTGGCGCTATAGCGAAGAAATTAAAATATAAACATTTCGCTGAGCGGGAATAGAACCCACAACCAATCGCATATACAGTCAAACGCTGTTCTACTGAGCCTATAAACTCTATAGTATATAATATATGAAGGCATATTTAATCAAAGCAAATATGATACTTAGTCTTGTTGTAGATATACTAATGTACTTCAAATAATAATATTTTTATTGATACTAGTATATAAATATTTGTCGTAAAGTAAAAAATAAATCAATATTCTTTTCAGTTTTCTTTCTTCTACATATACACTATCGTGTAATATACCTTGTATCTAAAGTATTTACACAAATATGTCTTACATTATAAATCGCCTGCTCCTATTCTTTGGATCGTTGTCATAGAATACGTAAAACATAAGGCGGCTTGCGTCCTTCCGCTACCGCACTGCGTGTCCTCTTTCCATGTAACGACTCAACTTAGATGCAAGAGACTAAGCGCTCGCTGCACTAAGCTCTGTTATACGAAACTTCATTTGCCTTGCAGTACATTTTGGGAGCCGTTTTAATTTTAACATATATTTGAATAGTATAACAATTAGAAATTTAACAGTATTTGTGGCGCTCGCTGAGTTTAACGAGGTGACACAATATAATGCCTGTACCTAAGAGAGATCTTTTGTTGAAGTCAAATTTAATATATAGTTTTATAATAAATATCGTAAGCAGAGAAACACTTGTAGTTTTTTTTTTACAATATATTAAAGCTAATCACAAAAGTAAACTAGGTAAGAGAGGTATATCAATTGCTTATAAAGTATAAGATAAGATTAGTATATTACATAACAGAGAATTTTTTGTAAAACTCCAATGGGTTCCTTTACATCTTGGACTTAAGGGAAATGAGAAAGCGGATAAACTAGCAAAGCGGGCATTAGTGGAAGGTAGGAATTTAAACATATTACCCGTTTTTTTTAAATTTTAATCAAGTACTAAAAGGAAGTCAGAAAAATTTGGAAAGAGTATTTTTTGGTCAGAGGTCAAAATTAAAAGGAATATGGTATAAAGTTATTTAGAATAAGCTTCCTCATATTCCATGGTTTGGTGAAAAAAAATTGACACGTCGACCAATTGTTATTGCCCTTAGTTTGCGTGCTGGGCATATTCCGTTAAAGAAATTCAGTTTTCTCATAAAGAAAGTAAACTCTCCTCACTGTGATTGTGCGGAGTGAAGGATGATATTCACCATTTCTTTGTGGAATGTGTCCGTAATGCCGGGGCCCGTCAAGATTTAATTCGTCGATATAATTTAAATTTAAGAGATGTAGGTGTTTTCCAATGTTTATTGTCCTTGTTCTGTAGTAGCTAAGATGCTGTATAAGTTTAAGTATAAATAGTGTTCTTAGAAGATTAAGGAAATGCTATATTTGTGTGTTTGAAGATTGTTTTAGGGAACGATGAGGCTGACATTTTTGTATTATTAAATAAAAAGTCCCTAAATAAAAATAGATAAAAAAAAGACTACAGATAAAACTACAGATAAAATAAATATTTTATATAAGATTTTATATTCAAAAGACATTCAGTTTTCGTATAGAATACACAGGCTTCGAAAATATTACTAAAAGGCGCATTACACGCTTAACATCGCTATTTGCGCTTGTATCTCACAGTAAGTTGTCTTTATGCGGTGTTATGCTCATTAGATGCAAAATCCCCGTCTGCAAGTAAGACTGCTTATGCGCTACCGAGCAGTTAATTTTTACGGTAATCGGCGTGTATTTGCTGTAGGCGGAAACATTAGATGGCAAATACAAAGAGTTACGGTTAGTTCAGACTATTATATGCACATTTATGCTTAGACCATTTAGAATCTAGTTAATGTCTACATTAAATACATATATTAAAATGCTTCTTAAATTGATCGGTAAAATTATATTCAGTATGAGATAAATTTATTGTAGCATTACAGATCAAACGCATATCTAGCAAGGTAGGCAGAGAGAACCTAGTATTCAGACACTCCGCTCTCTATATGTACTTATTTTGAAAGTTAAGAAATGAATATTTAATATAAGTATATAATAATAATTAAAAAAATCTATCCCTGAGTTATGATTGACCCCACAAATAAACGTGAACGGTGGACACTGTCTTATTATGCCATGACGGCTTCTAAGCGCAATTTTTTTACATAAGGGACCTTAAGACAAAAATTATATTAAATAAATTTAAGATAGTGTTTTATTTATAAAATATAAGTAAAACAAATAATTCGGCTTCCATTTGTATTTAAAAAAAAATATTGTACAACTTGACGTTGTATTTATTCTATTCCATTATCAAATCATTGACTAAACTATAATATGTATACAATAAAACAAAATTTTCCATTCGAGTGAGTGAAAATTTAAACAGAATCGATTTCGAGATATAAAAGTTCAGTGGCAGTTGAGACGTGTCTAATTAATACTGTCCGCTGCACACGTTTATTGTGCATTCAATTTGAAACTCGACTGACTATCATATGTTGTTTTTATCTATACGTATCTCACAAATTACAGGGAGAGGTCCTAGTAAAAGATAACTCCGTTCTCCACTTTATTTCGTGGAACCCAAAAAGATAGCTATTATGCACCTTGTCAGGCAAAGAAAACTAAATAAAAATAAATAAATATTAATGTTTCAAAATATAGGATTTAAACCCACAACCATTGCAAATAATAATATGCTTTTTAAGAACACAAACATAATGTTTAGTGTATTCGTGTGAGTAAGGTTCGTCTTGGTTCAATATAATCCATTTTTCAAGCATTTTAAAAGAAAAAGGAAGATGAATTAATAACTAGAGTTTTACTCACTTTAAAATACTTATTTGAAAATATTATTCAGGAACACCGTATACTGATACGATGCAGGTTCAAACTACGTTAAAAAAAAATACAAAAAATACGTTTCAACAAATGAGTGGCGAAACTCAACGCCGCACTTTGTCTTTGGTACCAAAGTGAAGAAATCAAAATAATTTATCTATAATCATTAATTCCCTATAATGGTAATCGAAACCCACAGCCATCGTGTATACAGACGCTGTCACACTGCGCCATGTACGCCTCTATACATACGAATAGTAAAGGCATATCTTTTTTGTTTTTGTTTAAATTTTGGGAACGATTACATAACGTAGCTAGTAAATAAAATTTATTAATTAATGATATTTTACGTAGTTATTTTCTAACATGGAGCAAATTACCTTGAAGACAGGAAAAGAACAGCAATTTTAATTAACGTCTAAAATTCTTTAGTTTTAGACATTTTTAGAAAACGTATAAAAAATTGAAGGCAGCGGGATTTGAACCCGCGCGTTTTCTACATCCAGCTAAGTTGAAATTCTTACACGTTTATTACAACTTATATTTATTGTTAGCATCTCTTTACAGATATTTTTACAATAATAATAATAATAAATAGCATGCTCTCTTGCCAAACGATTGTTCGTAGAATAATCTTTGGCTAGCAGAAATTTGTAATTGAACCTACAGCCAATCACGTCTACAGTCAGACTCTGTCCAAATAATGCACTCTACAAAAATACAATATATACATAACCAAAATATATAAAAAATCTATTGAATTAAAAATGAAAGTATGCAACGTTAGTACAAAATTTTACGAAGACTTACAAAATATTTGCCCGGTTGGCTTCACATACCTAAAGTGTAACGGTTATGATTATCATAAAACTTGAATCCCACCATGTATGGCAGCTCAGCTTAAAGTACTGAGCTATAGTATCATGTAACATATTAAAAATCCTATAACTTTATACGGCTTACTTCCTTACACGGTGAGATAATATTAAAGTCTAATTAACTGTACTGCATAATTGCGCACTGCGACGTCGTGTCGTGTATATTAGTTTTTCTATAAAAACTAGATATGTAACGGTATTAATAATATAAAAAGAAAATAATTATAAAAGAAAATGCTTCTATTGTACGTCTATTTTAGTGACAAATTTATATACGCTACGTCAGATTTTCATCAGCTTAATATACATTGTTGCCGTTTTGAGTTTTATATTAAACAGTAAAATTTATGTAAATTTATATAAAACATATTATTTATTTTATTGCATTCTAAAGTGCCAGGTTATTCACGTATTGTACAAACACAATATTTTTTTATTGCAAAAGTTTTAAGCTTAGCTAAGTGCTAAAGTAATAACTTTTACTCGCCAACTCGCTTTAGTAACTTAAACTAAACATTTACAAATCACATACATACATATAATTCTTATACAAAAATTAAGTAAAAAAAAGTGCGTTTGATGTTAAAATGCCATTCTAACAAACGTTTCATATGTAAAATTGTTAATTTTGATTTCATTCAAACCACTGGAATACTGGCGATTGATTACATAGAAATTCAATCTATACAAAATGAGTATCTCGGACCCTTTTCATTCATTAATTAATCCGAAATGCGCTGAATTCAAATAATAGTCTCTTAAACCGATTACCCGCGTGGAAGCGTCAATCGAATTCGTACCAGATAAAACAATTCATAATTAAACCACACTATTTTTGTTTTTGCCGAAAATAAAAAAAAAGAACTGTACTATAATTTTGAATTGCGTAATATCAATACTTAAAATATATTTTATATACTCAGTTAATATATATTTTGTTGGGTTGAGAATTATATACCCCGAAGGACACTTTCAAATAGATATAGTAATACATATTTAGTGTTAGCGATTCTGTTCTAATGATAGTATTTTAGTGCCTAATTTATTTTTTATTTATTTAGACTGTAAAACGAAAATAGTAGACTGTATTGATTGTAGTTAGTATTGAACTACAATTTCTCAAATATTTTACTATATAATAGTCAAAAATACAAATCACACAACGTAAAAGTGCATGTTTAAAACGTTTAAAATTTCGTTTTCGCCTGCTTAGAAACATTATGTACAGGCGGAGCCGGAGGAATACCTATGTATATTCTTAACATAAGCTTACTTCCATATTAAATTTGAAGCTGTAACCATCGAGTCGATATAGAAAGATCCATATTGCGCTACAGTGATATTATTCTTGATTAAAACTTCACTCCATGCTCCTAGTATCCTTACTCGATATACTAGGTTATATTTTCTACTTTTGATTAATTATATTACCAATTTATGTAAAAAATAATAATTAATATTCGTTTTAATTCTAATAAAAAAGAAAAGCGACATTATTGAATGATTATAAAACATCAAAGTTTTATAAAATTAGCTACTTTGTGTTAACACCGCTTCTGGGAACAAAAGTGGAATGGGTCTAGACGCAATGAGCCGTAAAGGCTGGCCATAGGCTATTGTGTTACACGGTAGTTACAAAAAATATTGTAGATATGAAGTGGAATAGACATGGCCATTGGTCAGTATATATGGTATATACATATATTATATGCAAACAATGTTTTTGAATTTACTAAGTGTGTGAATAACACTAAAACGATCTAAATTGAATGATGGAAGCGCATCTGTTTCCACCTTCAAGGCCGGCAACATCCCTGTAGCTCTTCTGGTCTTACACCGGGCTGAGGGCGGCGGTGATCACTGACTATCAGGTGACTTGAATTCTCATTTGCCTATATGTCTACAGAATAAAAAAAAATAAAAAATATATTAATTATATAGATACAAATATTATTTATTAACAACTATGTATTATTGTAACTATTAATTTAGATCTTCTATTATCTTGACATCCATCTGTATCCATATTAGGTGTCCTTCAATAAAACGCAATTTGATTCATTTTTGCATATATATTCATCTTCATTACAACTGAACCCAAAATCATCGTTGTCTCAATCACGTACACTTTATAATTAGGCTATGATAGCATTAAACGATATTTAAAACTAAAAAAATTTAGAATGTCTTCTCTAATAGTTTATAGCACTATAAAATATTGGAGGAAATTCTTAAAGAGTAACCCTACCAGTGCTTACGGTGGCAATTTCTATTCCAACGGGACTTGACTTGACCATCCGACTCGAATTGTTTTTTTTATTTAAACGAAGAGGATGCTGTATCAAGTTTATTTAAAACAATATATTAAGGTTAACATAAAAAGACAAAAACAAAACAAAAAATATATATAAAGAAAACGTATAAATTTTTTTGAACGCAGTGTGATTTGAACCCGCGCCTCTTGAAAACCGTTCAAGCGCTCTGACCGCTAAGCCATGCATGCGTTCTACATCCAGTTGCGTTAAAAAAAAACTATACGTTTTTTAAATATGTCTTTTTCAATTTCCTTAGTGTGGGAATAACAGTTTAAAAAAATCTTGACAAAAAAAAAATTATTTCCCTCTGGCCAAGTTGAGACTTCTGACAGAACTAGTTTGTGAATTCAAATAAACTTGCAGCAATATTTATGTCTAATATTTATTAGTATTTTGCAACTAAAAACGCAATATCTATAAATTGTCTGTCTGAAAAACCGAGAATTAAGTAATAATATTCATGTTACATAAAAGCTTAAGAGCCGACGCAGTGCAGAATATCACGATGTTATTTAAATATTTTAGTGCCTAGCAATTACAGCTTACATTAATGGAAACCTGCAATTTTAAGTTTCTTTTTTATCTACAAAACGTATAACTAATTTACTTAGTATTACAAAAAAAACAGCTTAACGCTTTTTCCTGTATAGCACGATAGTCAGAGAGAACCTAGTGTCAAGACACTCCGTTGTCCACTTGGCGCCCAAATTCAAGACTGAAGGGAGAAATGAAAATATTTCCAATATAATCTTTCCCCTGAGTGGGAATCGAACCCACAACCAATCGCATTTACAGTCAGACGCTGTCCCACTGGCTCACAATGGCGATTGTAACAATTCTAAAAGTATTAATTAGTAAGTGTTTAAGTGTCAATTAGTCTTACAAATAATAATAACCACAACAAATTCATTGAATGTAGAAGTAAACGAAGAACATTAGTAAGGAATAATTATTTAAATAATCCATACAAATATGCAATCCATACTAATATTATAAACGTGAAAGTAACTCGGTCTGTTTATCTGTCTGAGACGTCAACACGGGAATACCACTGAGGTTCTAGGGATGGACATAGGCTAATTTTTCTCCCATTTGTTTTAGTTGGTCCATTGTTTTACGAAAAAGCTGCCGAACTGCTATGTTATAAACTGATATGTTAACGCGGGTGAAGCCGCGAGCGTGTCGCTAGTGTGTATAGGCGTAATATTAAGCATCAATAGTTCGCATTAAGCAGTTAGTGTGTAATACACAACTCATCAAATTAATTACGTAGTCATGTTTATGCTGTTATAAATGGGCAATATGTAAATATGATAAACTAATGGCTTCCTTATAATTATCACTTTTAATCAATTAGTCGCAATACAAATAAGAAGTGAAAAGAGTTAATTAAAATTTCAAAGATTATAGTCTATTTCGTTAAAATTCTTCGATAAAAACTACCTAATTAACTACATTGACACTTAAGCTAAAAAAAAAAAAATTTACTCATATACTTAATATTATTTAATAATAATATTTATCAATACAGAGAATAGAACATATAACTTCTGGCTTAGTTAAAATATCTGATCACTGCAGCAAAAGGCATTTCTCATAATATTTAAATGCAAAAATTATACTATAACATAGTTATTACTATGTTAGTGCTTAGTATGCATGTATGTAACATTTTTTTCGGTTTTGCTTTTATATTTTATATAATATATATATATTATATATATATATATATATATATAACCCCAGTTACATTTTTTACGCGATTATCGACCTCTTTTCATATAGATATATATGTATTTGTTTTTTTCTTCTTTAGTTTAGCAGAGTAGGCAAAGAGAATATAGTGTCATAACATGACGTTCTCCACTTTCTGCCCGAATCTGAGACGTTGCGTGGCGGCGCAACTCAACGCAACCCTTTGCCTTGTCCCTAGGGTGAAGAAATGAAAATAATTCAAATATATTGAAATAGTGGGAATCGAACCCGCAGCCATCGCGTTACAGTCAGACGCTATCACACTGCGCCACTGTGGCCGTATTTTAATTGTTTTAATTAATTTCTTTTGTAAATATATTAACTTTATGAAAAGAATAATAATCTGAGAATACAAGTAAGAGGGAGGGAACAAGTGGGCACTTCATTACAAAAGGCTTAATACCAAAATCTTGACCGCAAAAGAGAAAAAAAAAAAAAAAAAAAAAAAAAAAAAATCTTGACCGCAAAAGAGGATTAACTTTAAGCCGAAGAAGATGAAGACTTAATAAAAATTAATATTAGAATACGGCTTGTGGAGGTAATTTCGAATTGTCCTTGTTAAAAAGGGGCTTTGGCCTCTTGCTTTAGCTATACAATTATTTAGCATAATTTAAAATTCGGCGAAAAATCTAATAAGGCGATATTTTGGCAACATTTGTTTGTGTAAATGCAAACGAAGCTATTTGCTTTATAAGCTTTAGTCTAGACGAGATGTAACTTTAATAAGTAAAATATAACGCAGTAATAAAACTATGACACAAAATGCAATGCTCACATACATAATATTTATTTATTGAAATTTACAAACGAGCATTTTATATTGTGTTAAAATAACCTTATAATATGGAGGCAGTCAGGGCAGGCAGGCTAACTAATGTTTGCCACATTTTGTTATCCGCTTTCCACTCCAATACGAGACTGCTTGTTGCGGTACTCAACGCCGTACTGTACCTTTTCCTAACAAAAATCAAATCAAACAAAATATTCTTTATTGAAATAGAATATTACAAACACTTTCGAATTGTCAATTAACATAAAATGCCAGTATCTGAAATGTTATAAAAATGATAAAAATATTAAAGCCTATACCATTAAATAAATCATGAAGCAATACAACTAATATAAACTGTTAATATAAAGTTGTAAAATATATCATTATGGAATAACCGAACTTTTTTATTTCTTATTTAATAGTCAAAGTTGAAACAGTACAAATTTAAGCAAAACTTTTCGCGGTTCAGTATAGCGTTAAATATAAAAAGTAACGAAAACTCAGATGTATATTCAAAGTTAGTACTTATGAAGTTTCTCTGTCTGTACTCTCTGGTGGAACAATAAATTGTTTAAGAACAGTATAGAAGTAGAATTAAGAAATTAATTTACACTTTGCGAGATAGAACTGGATTTTTTTATATGGATTATAGTAATAATAAAAATAATACCTGCACATAAACAAAACATTGTCAAGCCAGTCATTTATTATAGCACTATATCATAAGTTCGATTTTTTGTTTTGAATTTTCAAGCTCTTGCTCTCACAGCACCTTGAGCCCCTGCTAAGACAGGAAAGGCTTAGTGTCCAGACTCCTTTATCTACATCCCGTCCGAATTCGAGATATTGCATATTGAGTGGGACTCAACGCCGCGCCTTGTGTTACTAGAGCGAATAAATTAACAAAATTTAAACACAAATATCATAAAGACGATATAGTTACAGTAATATATTTAGACGTTAAGTGAAAGCAGTAAAAGTAAAAGTTTCTAAATATTACGCATATTATGGTACAAATATCACCCGTATACTATACCGTTAATGCAAAGCTTCTAAAACTAATCCATTTTGCTTATTAAAGTAAAGTTTGCAAATGTGGCAAATTGTTGTTAAATATTAAACACATTAGTATTATATAAACTAAACAATCAAAAATACAGATAGTTTACAACCATAACAAATACAATAAACAATATATTTATAAGTAATAATAAATTTTATAACAAATAAAAATTACCAACCAAAACTAAAAATACAACACAAAATAGCAAAAATAAAAAAATATATATAAATCCAAACACAAATATGAAAAGAACCTTCTTTTATATTTTTATAACAAAATAAAAATTGTTTATAAGAAAACAAGTTGGAGTTAAACTATTTTTGACCGGATTAATCGCGTCTATCCAAAAAGTAGTAGTAGTAGTATTTAAAGTTTCGAACACTTTAACGTTTAACGTTGTCCGTGGTCACAGGTAGACTGAGGTGGCATTCGTCTGTCAGCTAATACAATTATTATATCAAAATACCGCCAACAATTTCTTGGTTGCGTCGCATACTGCCCTGGATTCTTGCAGAGTGAGCTGACTGTATCTTGCTCTCTGGTACGGTAGGTTTGAGACTTCAAAGTTTTCAGTATTGGATCCCAGGTGGTAGAAAGTTATCAACCATCTTCTTAATTGAAATTAGGGTGTTTTTGTATTTCAATAGCCTCGGAGGTCATCCTTGGGATATATCTGTTTTCCCTAGCGAGAATTTGAGTTGTATGCTAACACACAATAATGCTCACAATCATGCATGCATCAATTGTTGACATCAGGTTCGTGTCCATTCACCCTTATACCAATGCTTATCTTTGTTTGACCAATGTAAAATAAGCCACAGTCACAGTCAAGTCACAATCCTTTAATCCTGTTAAAAATAGTTTCATTTCAAAATGTGTAAAAATCGCGAAATCCAAAGAAATTATTAACTATAATAAATGAATTGTTTGAAGCATATAGTCTTTATATTGTAGCGAAAAGCAAAGAATGGAGTGTCTTGATACACTAGTATTACTTTGTCTATTCTACAAGTAGATATAAAACCTGATACGACTGTTTTGCAAAAAAAAAAGAAAATATAGTACAAAAATCGTGTATTAAACTAAAGTGGCTACTGTAATCTCCTAAGCGTTATTCTTCCTTAGTTAAAGGAATTTCCCGGATATTATAAGGTTGTCTAGAGTTTTCATGAAAATTATTACCACAGCTGAACTCTTTTATATGCAAATAATATTATCTCGTACAGTTCTTTATGTTATGAATTTTAAAATTATATTCAGAATATGTTACAAAAATAATTTCAAATTGTAGCTCTCTTGTATTTTTAATAATATTATAAACTATCATTTTTATTAAACAAAAATGATTTTTAATATATGAGATAAAAAATTATTACTTAAATAAGTAATATAATTTAATATAGAGCCGTCGTTGTGCAGGATGGCATCTGACTGTTCAACTTCATTTTGCACAGCATCTGATTTTTTAATTATTATATATTACCTTGATACTAAATTATCTCTGCCTACCCGGAGAGAAAGGCGGGAAAAAGCGAGTATTCTAATTTACTATATGAACATTTTATATTTATCTATATCTCTGTACATATAATAAAAATGAAACAGATCGGTGTCTGTACTCCTAATTTTCTTTTCTGTTTGTCTTAGCGTTTGTGCACGCTAATCTCAGAAACAGCTTAATCGATTTAAATGGCGTTTTAACTATTGTCTTTAGGTTAACTTCATAAATAAAAAGTTACAACCATAAAATTTATAAATTTAAGCAAAGTTTGTAATTTAAGTGAAAATGCACGTGGGCGAAAAACTAAATAGACTAAAGTCATACAGTTTACGCAGGTGAAGCCGTGGACGGGACGTTAATAGGTTATAGGTAAAGTAAAACAATGTAAGAAAGCAAAGTTTTTGTTAAACTCTACATAAATATTATGTATTTTAAAAACATCCTCGTTTCCATGTTATTTGTTTCAACAATCACAAATAAATAAAACTAATATAAGTACATATCACAATTCACGGTAGACGTGAGCATTGCGCCTTTACCGGAATATAATAACAGTGTAGCGGCTTCGAACGGATAAAATGATAATAAGTAGTGTTGGTTAGCGTTGGCACGATAATTTTGATCTAAGAATAAAATTTGGATAGAAATTGTATCGATGTTATATTGCAATTTTGGATTTCTGTTCAGTCGATTTTTAAATTACAACGTTTTTCCTTCTCCTTGGTAGACAAAGTGTGACATAAAGCTTATAAGGCTTATTCTTATTAAAAAAACATATTTTTTTTGTATAATATGTCATCTAATAAACGCCTTTTGTTCCTCGCTAGATATTATACAAGTATAAATTTATTTTTGAGGCAACGAGGGGTTTTTCGTATTAGTCAAAAAATAATAGTGGAACTAATGTTTGCTGATAAAACCTATAAGTTATGGTTTATTGGTAGAAAAACAGATTGTTATTTAAGAGCTTATCTTTGTATATTTAAATTTTTAATCTAAGGTATTCTGTGCCTGCAGGCCTTATTTTCTTTCAACACATAGCAAATTGTGTGTTTAATACTCGTTTATTGCTTGCCATCAGAGGCGCCTCAGTGGGCCAGGGGGAATTTAAAAAATTACAATCATTCTAAATATTATTTTATTTTTATTACACGTATATAGTTAATTAAAGTTCATTCTATAGGCAATTTTAAAATGAATGTTTAAATGTAAGCTTAGTACCTACATAGAAACAGTACACAGACGGTTTCACTTAAACGTTACTAATAATAATATTGATAACTTATATTACTATTACTTATATTGGAACTAATAATTATGTAACTATAATAGTATAATGAAATATTAGTATTGAAATAAAAAAAGTTGTTTAAACAAGCTGTGGAGCCTTATAAGATTCCTATAAGTTGTTATCGCGTATAATTAAAGCAACAATCAAAGAATCTTGCCATATAATAAGAGGTCCATACGTCAGCAGCGACAGTAATATATTGCTGACATAAAGTTCAGAGATTTCGGAAGATATCATAGCTTGAATTCTCAGTTTCCGTTTTAAGGGGTCCATGTGGGACATAAAAATGTGGAAAAATTACTAAGATAACACAATCGCAGATCGATCAATGCCATGTTCAAAGTTTTATGTTGGAATTTATAATTTAGAGTATAATTTGTTACGAATTTATTCGTCTACTAAATTATTCTATTTAAAATTTTTCTCGTATGTTAATTTCTTTTCACTAATGTAAATAATTTAAAATAGTTTACAGTATACATTCTATGTTAAAACGTAGAGAATGATAAAATTGAAGTTTTCATAGATAAAATAATGTGTTTAAAAGATAAAAGTATATTTTTGAAACGATTGCTGAGGCACTATTCTCAGCATATATTATTCAAAAGTCGTTGAGCGAGATAAGATTGCCAGGTTTTATGAGAGCATCAGAGAAAATAACATGTGTCAATACGCCGAGCGCAATGGAGTTTTCTGGTATTCTGTTTTATACTATCCCATATCATCCATCCTATTAAAATTTTATTAGAAACCAAGTCTTTGACATGTTTTCTGGTACATAAATCAACAATTTCATTTGTGATTTATTTTTGTATTTGACAAAGCTTAATAATGTAACTAAACCATTTTAATATATGCGCGGTTGTGATGCTTCTGATTGTAGCTTCAAGCGATGGTTATGGGTTCGACGTATACTTGAAAAAACATTAGATAAACTTGCAAATGTTTTAGTTTTTTCGACAAACCGTGGTGTCACTGTTGGGATGTCAAATGATTTTATAGTTAGTCAATTGACTGGTTAATTTTCAAGTTATTTTATAAATTTTCAAGTGATTAGAATAGGCAAAAATTAATCCTTTGTTATTAGTATTGTATTAGATTTTTCCTATAAAAGGGTTGCCGCCAATTTTTGTGTATTAATTTCGTATCATATTTTGTTGCGGTAAGCAGTCTCAATATGTGTAAATTATTTCGGTGAAATATATTAAAATATTAATTAATAAGCTGAAAGAGCGTTTTCATTTCCCTAACCCCCAACTGTCACTAAATAAAATAGATAACGGAATTTCTAAACACTTGACGTCTTTTGTTATCCATATTTTAAAGACACTGTAAAAATTTAGAAGTACATGTAAAGTGAGTCAAATTCTTCAATAAACATACGAGTATGTGGTAATAACGATTATAATGTGCTAACACAGATCTGTCTACGCTTTGATGTATGCAATGGTTTAAGGTTCGATTCCACCCAGGAAATATATATGAGAATACTCATTTATATATCAATACAAAAGCGGAAAACATCCTAGTTGGAAATTTTTAAGATGAAATAATGAAAGAAAACATTAACAAAGAATTATTTATCTTAAGTCTGTCTTCTGTATATTAAATAATTTTTATAATCTAGATAATCTGAGCTTCTTCTATGCGGCTTATACAATTTTAAACATAGCTAAGCGCCTCTTTCATCCAGCTACATTTACTTTTCACTTCGTAGCACATTAATTAACTTTTCTATGTAAGTCTAGTACCTACTCTCTTAGGCGTTCTAGTTTCATGTTTCATAACATGGCCATTTTTTAAAAATCTAGTGTATTTTAATCTTTTATGAATTAAGTTTAATTTTTGTAGTTTGTAAAGCTGAAAAATGGAGAAAGTGAATTATTCATGCCGTCATTGCGCAGTGGGGCATAGTTCGCAGTAGTTGTGCATTCGAAATTCAAAGTGTGCATTGTTCCACCACCCGCCGTGTCCTTTATCTAGTGGAAAGTCGAGTATTCTCAACTTTGTAATCAGCATACTTTTTTTAGTATTTATTGCTCCCAAGCATAATTATACGATATCGTAAACTATTCACTTAAATAAATATTACTAATCGACGACATGAGAGTGCCTGGCTCACGTGTGGATTGACAAATAGGCATCTATCAGCTGGGTCCATTTCTTACCATGAGCTTATCTAGACCCGATCATCCATGTTTTGATATGATTGCCTACTTTTTTTTTAATTTGTTTATTTAATGTTCTTCCTTCTTCTACCTTTATCCTGTGTATGCATTTGCAGATATAATATCATCTGTTTTTTTAGAAATTTTCATTTTGCCCTCAAATATACTTCTTTTCTTTCCTATTTCGCAATTTGTTAGTTTTAAAAGGTTTTTAAGACGTAACCCAGCTCTGGCATTCCTGAGTAAGTCGGGGCTGACATGTACTGGTGACAGCTACAAGTTGGACACTTTTTCTGTGTAACCGTCATAGGGTAATCACTTGGTTTTAGGAAGTGATATCTTTTTCAAACACATGTTCTAGCTAAAAACTAAAATATAAATTAGGCTTAATTAAAATGATAAATTTTAAGATGCATTTTCATACAATATATTTTTTTTTAATATTACAGATAGTAACATTTTTAAAGCGTTAAGTTAAATAAATGTATATGTGTTTGTATAAATTTTCAATTTACTTAGTATATTTTATTCGACATAACATTTTTAACAATATAAGAGAGTACCCATTGTTCTGAGATTTTGTCGTTCTGTCGCCTTAACAATGAAATTCGAAGTGTGATTGTTTCGATTCGCATCAACGTATTTTATAAAATTCCTTTTATTTGTCGACGGTTTTCGCTGCCTTCCGTAACGACATACTTCAAAGAGCACAATTTAAATAAATTTAGTTTGGCCATTTTAAAGTTATTTTAAGAACATGTCAACGCCTTGATGGCGCTGTTGTTAGTTGTTACATATGTATGTAAGTGACATGACAGTTTTTTTTATGAAAAAAGTACAGTTTTTTCTATAGTTTTACGATTTGTGCCTCATAGCTGGGTAAATATTCCGTTTACCACTGTCCTCCCGAGTAGTAGTGCAACTCAACTTGGTTTTGGCTTGTCACCAGAGCGAAGAAATAAAAATAATTTAGATCTTAAAATATTACGAGTACTTATTCGGGTGCCACAAAATATAAATAAAAAACAAAAGCTAAATATTTTTTTGCATAATATAATATTTCATAATAAGCATAACACTAATGTGTATTTATTATCAAGACTATTTTTTCAAATTTATAAAAATTTTAATATATTTTAAATTTAATATACAAGCTGTGCCTCCTACATAGGTCCTATAAGCTTCTTAAATTGATCTTAATTGACAAGCTGCATGAAAAAACAGACGAAGAGTGAACGATTTTACAGAAGTAAATTATAAAATACATATATAGTTCCACAAACTTTTGTTGTTAATTTTTTATAATAAAAGCTATAGTCATATAACAAATCGTAAATATATTTAGTCTGGCGTTGAAGTTCTCCAACAGTGTAAAAGTTTTTCAAGTTAATATTAGTATATATGATTTAGTACTGTTGTGAAATTGTCTCGTAACCACCTAAATTTAATGCATTTACTTTTATTTTACGTAGATTTTACAATATCTTATTTATTACTTGTTTAATATTTATTTAAAATGACAAATGATGGCAATAGTATTTGTTTTTGTATTAAGTAATTAAGGTAAGGCCATGTGGTGCAATATGACTGCGTTTGACTGTAAAAGGTGTGTCAATCATTAAGTTCTAAGTATCTACTACGCTAAATAATGCACGAAGCTGAAAAAAAATGTAATTAATTTTCAATAAAAAAAAACATTCCCTTAATATGTCCTATTAAAAATTACGTTTCTTAGTCGTTTCAAGATTTCAAGATCTAGACATTTAAAAGCTATATAATATTCATAATAGCTTATATAAAATATGAATAGGTACATATATTACGCTCTATTAAATGAATACCAGAAATAAGATATACATTCACCTTTTAATATATTATTTAAGTACTACACGAAAATTTTATCTACAATTCGTTTCATACAACAACGAATATAAACTGAGAATCACAAAAAGAAACATTGAATTGTTTTGATAACACAATGTTTGTTTTGCCTCTTCTATCTACGTCTGTCTAAATGAGTTTAATAGCAAATCTTTGGGTACTAAATTTTCTATTGCTCGTTAAAAGCACCTGTCGCTGTTGTTAATACCCTATTATTTTATTATAGTACAAAATATGACGATCTTTGTAATCCTAACATATAATACTATTTTTTTATACACTAACAATTGTTAAAAATGAATGTGTAATGGTGAATGGTTTTAATTGTTGACCACAAATATTTTCCATATTGTGGCGCAGTGTAACAGTGTCTGACTGTATATGCAATGGCTGTGGGCTCCATTTCCAATGGGGGGGATAATTATTATTTATATTTATATAATTTTCATTTCTCCACTTTGATGACAAGATAAAGTGCAAGAGGTAAATGAAGTGTCTTGACACTAGGTTATCTCTGGCTGCATTGCTATGCGTAATAAAGTGTGATTCTAAAATAAACTAAGTATTAAATGGTGAACCCACTGCTTCTGCAAATGGATGATTAGGCTGTTAGGGTAGGTTTTCTGTCATTAAATACATATTTTTTACAAGTCCTATTCACACGCGTAGGAAATTGAAAAACATTTTTAGAAAATGTATAAAAATTTCAAATCCAGCTGCGTTCAAATTTTTAGAAATTATTTAAAAAAAATTTCATACTTTTACATTTTATTATCAGCTTCACCTGTACATATCTATCATTCAATCAACCAATGCATTGTAATCAATATTTCATACTTATTTCCTTATGTACTTAAAAAAATTGTTCACGTGCCCGGATTCGGTGACAATGCAAGTGCCATATTTTCATAAAATGAACTTAATGTCCTTTACAGGACGACAAAGATAACAAGAAAATAATTTTAAATGGGTTTTTTATTTGAGTAATTTACTTTTATGTATAAAATAACACCTTTAAAATGTACTGCTTTATATTAAAAATATTTTGTTAGTTGATACAGGCATGATGCCAGTTAAATTATTTTTTAAGAGACTTTTTTGATTTTCCAACAAAATCTATCGTTATTTTGTAATGCTGTAATCTTAATTCTTAAACCAAAAGGAAATAGTTTGTTTATATGATTGTTTAATTCCACGTATAATCGTCTTGGAACGGTTGCCAAAGTCGTTAACACTGTGCAGACGCACTTGTGATATATGAAACGTTTATTTTAGATATAACTGTCATTAACTAAGCTCTATAAATACGTTATTGTTTACAAAAGTTTATTTTTGATCCTTGTAAAACCTCGCTTTTCTCAATAAATGGAACCTAGTGTCTAGTAGTAGTGTCTATTGTAATTTTAAGAATTTTCTTGTTGAGTGGTGTAACATACATGGGCAAGCGTGGCATTTTGTATTATAAATCCGCTTTAATCGCCGCCAAATATCTATCCTCACCATCTGGATACGTGGCACTCTACTGTGCGGTTTTGTCGGAGCTTCCTTCCACGTGCCACTCAACTGTGGAATGGGCTACCTGCGGCAGTGTTTCCAGGTCGAAGCGACATAAGCCTTCAAAAAGCGCGTCTATTTCCACCTTTAAGGTGGAAATAGCTACATAGCTCTTCTGGTGTTACACGGGGTCGTGGGCGGCGGTGATCACTTACTATCAATTGACCCGAACGCTTTGCCTTGCCTATTGAATAAAAAAAATCACACATGAAGTCTTTAAACATATAGTTTAACACAATATGTTTTTTCTATATTTGTAGGCTTTGATTTCACAATTATTCCTAGCAGTAGTGGTTGGCTCTGCAGCGCCAAGTTCTCAAGTCATTTAAGTCCTCAATATTAGATATACGTTACGATAAGACTAAAAAAACAATTTTTAACCTTAGAAAATTATTAAAAAACATCACTAAAAATATCTAAGAAAATTTTCTGAATTTTTTTTAAGTAAATTAAGGAAATTAATTATCTCACAAAATTAGTGAAACCAACACGTAATTATTATGAACTAGAGAACGGTTAATTCGCAATAACCCGACCCAAACAATTTAACGCACGTGGCTCACGGCCGCTTTATCATTGCCCTACATTGTTACAAGGGATGATATAAATTAAGCGAACACCAAAATGTAAGATGCTGGCCACGCGCCCATATTCGAGTTGATCTTACTTCAGATTTAATATACCCTGTCTAATTACTATCTGTGACTCAATTATACTCAATTGTTGTTGAAAGAGAAACTTTATTTTTAAATACCATTAAATTCCATTTGTAGTTAAATACTGGAATATTTATATAAAAAAAAGGAAAAGTAAAGTATAATAAAAAAACACATATTTAACTTATTCTGCTGAACAAGTGGAAATACATGTATGTATATCTAAAAAAATTCAAGAAAAGATAGCAATTACAATATTTTACTATATATTTTTTTATTTTCTATAACTATAAAAAGTATAGCTTTATTTAATTTAAAATTCTACATTAAACTTTCTATTTAATTTCCAAAAAAATAAAATAAAATAATATGAGGTAGAATAGAATTGATGGACGTTGCCAAAGATCTCTTAAAAAGCCTCTTCACAAAGTGAACCGTGATGACACCAGAACCACTGAGTTTTACCTTACTTTTACTTAATACCTTTAAGAAAAACATTAAAGTTCTACTAAAAGGAAATCTTCATGTAAGAGGTTTCTTTGTTTTCTAAAGGAGTGTGTCAAAAATCCTTTTTATTTTATAAACAACTTAACACCAGTCTTTTATGGATCAGTGGAACAGTTTCTAACTGTAAACGTGATTGGTTGTGAGTTCGATTCTACTCGGGGGATATATTTAAATTATTTTTATTTAAAATATACTTCCTATATTTCTATCCCGCTATGCGGGAAAATGCGTCAAAACACTAAACACAAATATTTCTGTTTCTTTATATTAATTGACTTATGATTGTTGATATAGAATGAGTATGTTAAATTAGGTAACACGAAATGAAATTAACATATGCAGAAAGTATAGCTTACTACAGATTAAACAAAAGTAAAAGCCAGTAGCACCTTACCGTAACTGACTGAACTGAACTGACATTACTGACATTTTCACATTAACTTAACAACGCAAAGTGCTTGTAAATATCAATTTGAATAAATTCATTTTAAAAATGCAACTCGAGTCTCTAAACATAAAATATTTACTTGTAACGTCGGTAAAAACATCGTCGGTAGAATTACCTCCACTGAATATGCATAAAACTTAAACACATAAAGTCAAATCTCTCCAAACATTTCAACCAAGGTAATGTAATGTGTGCCAATGGGCCATTACAATTTTCTTTGCAAATGTACAAACACTGACATCCAAATAAGTTTTCGTAAGTCTCATGAATATTTATCTTACTTAAAGCGGAATGTAGAAACTTTTGGTCGTATCCTACTTAATCAAACTTCTTTAGCATTTGAATGTGTTAAATAGTGTTATTTTAAACATACTGTTTGAAGCTGTTTGACGGTGTAATGTAAAGTATATTCATTATTTTCTTTTGAGGCCATCGTGGCGCAGTGGCACAGCGTTCGAATAAGCGCGATTGGTTGTTGTCGAATCCCACACGGAGAAATGATTTTATTTAAATTATTCTATACATATATAGCCTGTTGTAATAACATGTTACAGTTACATATTTTATTACGGGATATGGCTTATAAGCTTTTGAATTTTGACGCCCTTTGTGAAGCCATGTATATGGATTTCACGGACCAAATGTTAATTATCGTACGGGTGAATTAATCGTTATTTATTGGACAAAACTCAACAACACAAATTTATATTTCTTATTATGAATATATATATACATATGTTTATTTTATATTATATCATAATATGCTATTATAAATATTTACTTGGTTAAACCTTTACGAGATTACTATTTGTACTTTTCATTCTTTAAGATCGACAAAGACAATCACATTGAAATTTAACTATCATACACCGTTGATCTTAAAAAAAAGAAAGGCCATTTTTCTCTTTCTGTATAGGAATTTTGAAATTACAATCTAGCTTATGGGATTCAAACCTAATATCGATGTGACTTTATTAGGCTCTTACACAAGAAGGCTTTCACAAGAAGAAACTGAGCTCAACAGTTATTAAATATTTATTCAAATATCAATAATCTGACACGATCGACTGCGAAATGTGATTGCAATTATTATAATTACGTCGTTAAGTATCCAATCTTTACATATAATAAAAATGTAACTGATCGTTGTCTGTACATAGAAGATATATGAGGAAAAATATTATTGGGGGAATTTAGTAACGCAATAGAACCCAAAACAGGGCTTTTTAATTTTGTTCGGTTTATCTGTGCGTTCACGTTATGTCAGAAACGGCTTTACTGATTTAAATGCAATTTTGGACTATTGTATTTTGGTAAACGTCCCTCAATATTTAGTGAGGTGTTTTATTTGAATTGGTTCAAACATAAGATAGTGACAACAATTCTAAATATGTTAGAAAAAACTGCTATAAAATAACTGTTTATAAATTAAAATGGCTGAAACTTTGCCCACGTGCTCAAATCGATTCACTTTGTAGATATTGTCTGTAAATGATAATTATTTTCATCATTTGACTTAATTGTAAATTTAACTGTGTTTGTGGTTATTATTTGCAGCAGAATGGATACAATGCATCGCTATATTCATAGATAGCACCATTCAGAACCTCATTCAAGGAAAAGTTTTCTGCGTGTCTTTGGAACCAACTTCCTAAGCCCAAACATTACTTCCTTTAAATCCGTATTAAAAAAATATCGACTTTCAACTTTGACATGACATTGGTTATAATTTTTTTTTTGTTTATAAACACATTAACTGTTCCACATTTACATTATTACTATATATTTATATGTATGTATTTATGTGCATATCTGGTTTTATTTGTATTTGTTTATGAAGTAAATTTCGTTTATTAATTTTTTTTTCTTCCTCTTTTATTTTATAATTCCACGGTTTTCTATCTCGCTGTTCACAACTCATCCACTTCCACGGGTTGACTGGAAGGAATCTCTTTAAGAGATTAGTCTACCTTTGTACTTTTTGCACTTTAACGTAGACGTAGCTCGGTAGTGATCGGATGGCTAGTATAAGAATATAACATCTTATAATACTACTTATGTATTATGATAGCGACGTTGTCTAGATATGAGATTTTCCTACGAATCGGAAAACAATAAGGTTGAAGGTTTCCTATTTGCTTCCTTTTCCATGTCAATAAAAATTAAATAAGGAATAATGAAGGGAACGGAATGTACAAATAATCCGACAGTGTATAGGTGCGTATAACGGTTGTTCTCGCAACTTTGGAATTAGAGGCAAACACATTAGATAGCGTGTTTGTATAGGCGCCGCTTTTACTTCGACTTATTTGATCTGAGACAATACAAAATGGGGATTAATCAAGGGCAACTTTGTCGATTTGGATTTTTAACTTGTGTTTATAGGACGGATGGAAACTTTTCTCTAGTGGTTTAATTGTGAAACAGATTAGATGTACACGGAAGCTTAGAGGAGTTTAAGTAGAAATGTGTGCCTTGATTAAATATGAAAATTTGTGAGTCCCTCAATAAAAGTATTACCTATTCTTTGAACTTTATAACTCCGCTTTCTACAATGTCTCAGACTCGAATGAATAATAATTTAATATAAAAACCATTTAAAGTACTAATAACACAAGACAGTAACTAATAATCAAGAAGTATTGTTGTAATACCAAAAGCAATATTAATATGATTATAAATCTAAACTCTAGCAAGTATGTGGAGTTTCTCGTTTTTCTTTCGTTTGATTTGCGAAGAATAGTTATCGAATTTTGATCTATATTAAACCGTATTTGTAATCATTACAAATCGGCTTGAAGCTGGAATTTTGTATTACTAATTAAACTATTAAAGTTTTAAAGTTAGACCTTCCAAATTTATTTTTGTGAACCTGACTTTTTGTATAAAACTTACTGTTTTGTGTATAATATTTTCTAAAAAGTTCGATAGTTTTCATAGTTTGTTTTGAAAGCCAAAAATAACCACAAAACGAGCCGAACACATTAGTATGCATATCACGGTTTTCATATTATGTTTACATTTATATTGCTTTTTTCTTCCATCAACATCACACGTATGTTTGAATTCGTATCATCTATTTTATGTTCGTGGCATTTCAATTAGCAGTGTTTTCTAGCCTAAATAACATTTCTTTTAATGAAAAAATATTAGATTATGGATTAAAACCCGTGCAAAATATCAAAGTTCAAAATTCAAGGTTTAATACTCGTATATACTCGTACATATGTTTTTTTACTGCTTCACTCGCTCCATTTTACGCTTGAATCTTAAACATTGCGTGGTGGGTGGCAGAACTCAACGCACCACTTTGTCTTTGGTACCAGAGCGGAGAATTAAAAATAACTTATCTATAATCATTCATTCCCCATAGTGAGAATCGAACCACACTCATCGTGTATACAGACGCTGTCACACTGCGCCATGATGGCCTCTATATACTATATATATATTTGTTTAAATTGTATATATATTTGTCTAATAAATAAAATTTATCAATTATTAATTGTATTACGTAGTTATTTTCTAACAAAGAGACAATTACCTTGAAGACGGGAAAAGAAAAGTAAACGTTTTAATGAACGTCTAAATTCTTTCGCATCAGTTGTATCACAAAACTTTTACATTGTTGTTTTATACTAATTAAATTAATTTATTTTCTTAGAAAACTTGTTCAAAACTTATTGAAATTATACTTGTTTCTCAAATAAGATCCACGTGAAGAGACAATACTTGGCGGTATCATCTTTATTTAACTTGTATTTAATATCTGAAACGTGTTTAGAAGTTCCCACGCATATACGAGTACAGCGAAGTTGAATAAGTTTAGAATTTGAAATTACGTTTGTATTCAAATTTTAATTTATTCTCATGCGAGTTGTGAGTGAGCTTTAAGTACTCATTAATGGTTACATTGAAACTTGTCATATATACTGTTTGTTAAATCAATTTGAGTAATAAATTAATTACTTATTTATTTACACCCAGAAACTTTATTTTTTAATAAGTTCTTTGATTTTCGCGATTATTACGCGTTTTGAAATGAAACTATTTTAAACGGATTAATCGCGTATAATTTTGGTATTCCAATATACATTTTTAGAATCCGACGTTTCGAACACTTAACAGTAGTCCGTGGTCACAGGTAGACCACTAACTTTATTTTTTGGTTTTACATATATTTTGAATTTATTTTTAATAATGATTTCGTCGAAATTAATGATTAAAACTATTATAGCTTTTTTGTTTTTATAACATTTATGTATACATATGACTTATATATTTTATTAAGATGTTTTTTTTATAAATCTTTATGTTGGTAGGTCACCATTACCGGCGATTGTGTTAGAATGGGATTCTTTCTTGTAAAAGGACAGTTCCAGAATTTGTAGTTACATTTTTTTTGTATATTCGAAACGCGTTATTCGATATTCGAACTCATATTGGGTAAGTGTTTTAAGATTAATCTTTTTAAGTATAATTTTTAGGTGATATTATTTAGATTCGAACGCAATTATTTAAATACTTATACGCATTTGTGATTTACATTCTATTTATTTAAGATCTACTTTATATATTGTGATTTGTATGTGAAAGGTTTTATTTTTATATTTAAATACCTAGAATTAGCTTATAACTATTATTGCTTCATTAATTCTTCTGATTTTGCCTAAGCTATCTCATTCTTATATAATACTAGCGACCCTCTCGCGGCTTCGCCTGCGTAAACTATGTGACTAAACTATTTCGTTTTTTAGCCCGCACGCATTCTCACACAAACTTTACTTGAATTACAATTCAAATACTTTTTTACTTTTTTATTTATGAAGCAATTGAAATGAAATAAGCTCGAAATGTAAAGGGAAGCTTACCATAATACAATAGTCAAAATGGCATTTAAATCGGTTTAGCCGTTTCTTAGGTTAGCGTCCAGAAACAAACAAACAGAAAAGAAAATTAAAAATAATTATTTTGGGTTCTATTATATTGATAAATGCCCCGAATAATATTTTTTTGATATATCTTCCATGTACAGAAGGAGATCAGTTACATTTTTATTATAATGTATAGATTACCAGAAGCGATTAAAATATCTAACTACCATATTAATTTATTGACTACAATGGTTCACTATTTAGGCTTTAATGGCTTGAACATAAGATACTTACTTGATATTTTTGGTCAATTCACACAATGTCTTTATAACTTGTAGCCTATGTGTTATTTTGATGTATAAACTATATTCTTGTAAAGTTTCATTAAAATCTATTCAGTAGTTTTTACGTGAAAGAGTAACAAACATCCTCACAAACTTTCGCGTTTATAATATTAGTAGGATATAAATCTTTTGTTGAAAACGATCAACCTTAGCACATGTTGCAGTCCGGTTTGCAAAACTAGACATATAGTAATATGTCTGTAATAATATTACAGGTGGCGAAAATTTTTACTTGCACTATCATTTTTTTGAAAACCAATATAATGTCTGGCAGATTGCACGGGTCATTTCAGCCACATTTTTATCAGGGCTGGTGTAACCTGGATAAATGTTTTTTCTTTTCACAGTGTGTGAACCCTAGTATTTTTTGTTTTAGCTGTAAGATATTGATAATGGTGTTGTCCTGTTGTTTAAGTTATTATTAAATTGAGTTTGTGCTTAAAACTTAAATTATGTTTTTTTTTATATCTAGTTCTTATCAATATATATTTAAATGCTATGTCTCGTCTGCTGCACACAAAAAAACAATATATAACCCATAACATTTTAGATATTTTAAATGAAGAAAAAAACTAAATTTAATTTTAAATGAAACTCTATAATCCGAATTAATAAAATATGATTTGTTAACTCGACGTTAAACACTTTACAGTAGTAGTCCGTGGTCACAGTTAGACTGGCCTGTCACCTGTGACCACATCTGTGGACTACATTCGCAAATACAATACAGAATGCAGTTCAAATAGTTTCATTTGAAATATTTAACCCACCCAATATTTACAAATACAGCGTTTAGAATCCCATACAAAATAAACCATTTACACCATCGTAAATTATGAGCCAAATTTATCGGTAGTGAATAAATATTTATTACGACGTAATTAGGTTCGTCTTCAAGATTTGCGTAACTGGAGCTTATAGATTAAACATTCCCCTGTATAAACAGTATATGGCAGCATTTCGAATTCAGATTGTCGACTTATGTCAAGAAATACTCGGCTGTATTTCCACTTATGTTAGGATACATCACATATATTTATTTAAGTTGTCACGACAAATGACTGCATTTCGGAATCAGTATAGATAATTAAATGACATATTAGTCTGCTTTGTTTTCATTCTTTTCAACGATCTAGAGATTTTTTGTGTTATATGTTAAACTCAATATCACTCGTATTATAAGCGAGAACATATACTTTCATATGGATATGTTCTCCAAATTGGGAATTTAACCCACAAATAGTATAAACATCGAACATCAAAATATTCGAACTGCGCCATTGCAGCATGATAGAAGTTTAAAAAAAAAGGAAATGAACTCAAAATATAGAAAATTCAAAAATATTTATTGTCTGTTATAATATGCATGATCTTTTCTTTCTAATATATAAGTCTATCTTCGTTTTAACAGATGACAATCTAGGCCAGATGAGTAACGTCTGTGTAATTTTTCAGAGAGAACTGAGTGTCAAGATACAACATTCTCGATTTTTCACCCAAATACGATACTTAACGTGATGAATGGAGGAACTTAAGGCGGTGATTTGTCGTACCATAGAGGAAAAATAAAAATAAATTATTTAATTAATATTTATTAATAATCATTGCTGTCAGTAGTAATAGAACCCATAACTATCGCATGTACAGAAGCTGTCCAACTGTGCTGCGATGGCTTATCATACTATACTTTTCATACAATACATGTGTATAAACAAAATATGTAGTAAAATAAGTATCGTGGCGCATCGGATAGCGTCTTACTGTAATCGTAACTTGATGTGGTTCTAGCTCAGTGGAATGATCATAATTCGGGCGGAAAGTAGAGGACGGAGTGTTTAGACACTAGGCCTCTCTAACTTTACGATGCGAGAAAAAGTGTAAAGCTGAAAAAAAAATACTTTATTAATTGTAACATAAATATACTTACTACCTAATTAATATTATTAACACATCAAAATAAATATTATGAACAATGTTTTCTCTAAAGCATTCTCTAGCAAAATATAATAATTACTGTAATTAAACAATTTCTAGGTAGCTTCACATTTGAACTGTCAAATAAAATGGTTTAATGAGCTTATTTGCTATTAAAATTAAGTGTAATTTATAAATAATACATCAAACGTAATAAACTAATTATTTACTTTCATTACTGAACAAATATTTAATATTTATTATAATAAAGAAAACATTAATATCAGAACAATTTTCAAGATAGTTTTACACCTTTTTTACGGCTAGATGTCACGGCTCTCCGTTCTCCACTTTCCCGCCCGAAATCGAGACATTGCGTGTTGAGTAGCGGAACTTAACACCGCGCTTTGTCTTACATAACAGATCGGAAAAATGAAAATATTTAAAAAACAAATCATTCCTTTAAGAGGGAATCGAACCCACAACCCATCGCCATTGATGGCTTTAAGATAGTTAAGGCATTAAATTATCCTTTTAAGTCTTCTTATCAATCTATCTATATATACAAAATACATCCTTTACTGATTGTCTGGCACACTTTTTTCATGTAGATCACTTTTTTCGTGTAGACAAATAAAACGGAGATGTGGGCTACAACTAGTTTATTATAACCTCTTTTACTATATTTTTATAGATACTTTAAATACTAATTCAATTATGATTATTGCAAGTTTATACTCCGTAAATGCAATAGATAGATATTGCTCTCAGTTACATTAAAATTAAATTTTAGCTATAGTACCGAATTGTTATTTAAAAATCATAGAAATTTACCAAAGCTTTCGGTATTATGTTTATTCAACGAAGTTAAAAACTTACAGGACAATGAAACTTTTCAGTCACAATGTGAAATTGCACATCAGGACTCAACGTCTCAGTTAATAAGTATACTATGGACTTAGGGATACTGCTAGCAAAGTATGTCAGCGTTACTTGAAAGGAGAACTAATTAATCCAATGAAGAGCATCTTTGCACTAACGATGTTCGTCGTTTGCGCCCCTTCTACAATGTAGTATTGAGAAATTGGGTTAGGGATTTAGGAGTCCCGTCACTATAAGTTTATTCGTTAAAAGATTTTCGCTTTAGTTCATCTCTGTTTTATGAGTATTTTATGCAATTCTATCGACTTGGAAGTTGAAACAATGGGAGTATTTTAAAGTACATAAATATATTGGAAGCCAAAGCCATCTTGTTTTGACATTCAAGGCAACTAGTAGTAGTTATTTTCATTTAAATACTTTCGTTCCTAACCATTTAATAAAATACGTTAATAAACTGTGCATGTAGGTTATATATCTGGAATTTTAAATATATTTCCAAAATTTTCATGTTTTTTATATTCATTTAAGCTTTGATATGTAATAATAACTTATTGATATTTGATTTTTGAAACCTTAGATCTTTGTACTTTTTAAACTTATTTAATTAAACTATTTTGTGGATTATAACATAAGTGGAACATTTACTCGTTACCACGGCCCACTCTAAAGATTTATCCAGTTAAAATAGTTGTATATTTTTTAAAATCTAACATAAGTATGAATAATATTTATAATAAATAAAAATAAAACAAATATTTATTTACTAGCCTTTTATAAAAAATATAATATAATCCCATACTAGTCTGGGTCTGGGTATACTGTTATATAATAGTCCCTTTGATCAAAAATTATAGACGCTCGGATTGAGACGATGTCGCGACAGCTCGTAAATTGATAGATGATCCAACAAGGGACCTAATCTTTACTTCGTTTGAATGAAACAAAGCACTTATATATATATATATTTGTAGATAATATATTGAAGTAAGATTTATGCTTTCTTTAATTTTCTTTATCGAAGTAAGATTTTGTATTTTGTCATTTACTTTAGTTAGGTTATGGTTTGACATATTAAATGTATCAATCAAGTTTAAAACTATTCATTAAGAATATTATAAAATAACCATTTAACTTTTATTAATTTATTTAAAAATATATATCAAAAATAATATATTACTTATATAGACTTAAATTGTATAATTTGTATAGATTTATATAGATTACAAATGCCTAAATCTGTATAGATTTAGGCATTTGTATAATAAATTTGAACCTTACTACCAAAATCATATATGTATATCTATATATAATTGGTCACCACCTCTTACTTGTAGATTTTATTTAGAATTTTGCTTGTTACTTGCTAATGTTAATTTATGTTAATTCTCGATAGAAATTTTTACAAGTTTCCAAACCTTTATTTCTGCGAAGAATCGTTTGGCAAGAGAGAATGCTATTATTAAATATTTTAACATTTTTAAATTCTAACTCACACACTTAGGACATGAAAAAAATTTGTAGAAAACTTACTTAAATCTCTACAGAAATGCTAAGAACAAAAATAATTTGTAATAAACGTATAACAATTTTGACGTAGCCAGGTGTAGCACGTGTAGCTTAGCGGTCAGAGCGCTTGGACAGGTTCGAGTCCCGCTACGTTCAAGTTTTTATATATATTTATTTTTCTTTCATATAAACGACATCTTAAAAATGATAAACCTTTGAAATAGTTTGTACACAATATATTGTATTTGTTTACAATATTGAAACCTCGAGATGCTAAGGTGTTACAATTTTATTTTAATTTAATAAAAATAATAACTTAGAATATATTAATGTTATAATAAAAATAGCTGTTGATAAATAAATTGTAACATATGAGAAGCTCTATAGCAGTGGAAAAACGACGTCGTTACACAAGTGAGGTGGTCGTTTAGGGTAGCTTTTTCGAGTCATGTAGTCAATCGTTTATCAAGCTGTTAGTTATATTAACGGGAACGGCACCTTAGAGCATATACACGTAAAGTAAAATTTGTTTATTTATATATCAAGAATAATATGTACCTTTAAAACCATACGGACAAGAGACAAATTGCTAAATATGCAAACAAAAGTAAAACAAATGATTTATTTACGATATATAATTAATTTAAATAAAATTTAACACATTAAGACATAGACATTGCATGTTGAGTGATGGAACTCAATGCTCTGTGCCATGGTAGCATAATTTTATAATAGAATTCTACTATTGTATAATATGTAGCTTAAAATTTTTGCTTGATAATGGTTCTTTAATATAACAACAAAGTGAACTGAAATAATCTCAGACCAATGAGCGTACAAAAAAACCTCTTAATTAACTCTACTTTTCGCTTAGTTATCCAAAAAAGTCTTGTCAGCGTCTGCAAATCAATTATCCCGAATGCCAAGGGACAGACATCACGTGTAATTGACTTGTTCATCATTTCACCTCCCTTCTCCCTTCATAGACTACCCGTAGTTTTATAACAAACTTATTTTTAATATGAAAAAAAAACATTTGATAAGCTTATAGTTAGATAACAAGTTCTAAATGTTGTAGGTATTTTAAAGTTAAGTCTACTATCTTAAATATGACATTGAATATGCTATTGAAAACGATATATTTTATTAATGAAATATTCTGAAGAGCTTGTTTGAAACAATAAATAATTGAATTAACGTGAAATGTTTCAATGAGAATTTATTTAATTAATTACTCAATGCATAAGTTTAACGAAAGCAAAATAAAATCTTAATTGGATTATTTATTTTATTCAAATTTAATAAATTTACAATAAATTACAAATATATTTAAATTAATACAAAAAATGAATATTTTCATTTTTCGTTTTAAGTTACAGTAACTATAGGAAACTGACGCTATAGGTGTAGTATAACTACAATAAATATATATCGTAATTAAGTAAATGGGAATCGGAATAATAATTAAAATAAGAATACCGAATACTTCATTGACAAAATTATAGCAATAAAGTACTAAGCTAAAATAAAAATAATAAATCAAGCAATCCAAACGAGTTTTTAAACATTTTTTTCAGTGTTATTCGCACACTAAGGAAATTGAAAAAGACATATTTAGATAACGTATAAAAATTTGAAAGCAGCAGAATTTGAACCCGCGCCTCTTGAAAACCGTTCAAGAGTTCATACGATGTTCTTTTTATTTATGTTTAATGCACTACGGATATATGGCCTCTACTATTTTTAATAATAGGTTTTTACAACACAAATTTTAAGATTTATATGGCTGATTATCTTTATGTGTTTCTTAAGAGAGAGGTAAGAATCATTATCTATTAAAATTCAAGCCAACAAAAGCGACCGATTTCTCATCAACTAAAAAAACCTAAGAAAAATATAACGTTTCATAAATATATTCTTTAAACTAGCTATACGCGTAGCTTAAACTATATGACTAAACTATTTTTTTCATTTCTTCACCCACCCGCAGTCCCACTTAAATTGCAAATTTTACTTAAATGTATAATTCTATTTTTTAACTTTTTTATTTATGTACCGATAGAAATAAAATAAACAATAACAGTTAACTGAAGCTATTTAAGTTTCTATTACATTGATAAATGTCCTCAATAATATTTTTTACATTTTAATGTGTTAATCGCACATTATTAAAGTAGAAAAGCATATTTAGAAAACGTATAAAGTATAGTTTCACAGAGGCGCGGGTTCGAATCCAAATGCGTGTAAATTTTTATGTTTTCTAAATATGCTGTCCCCAATAAAGTTTTTTTTTTATAATTTTTTTGATAATATTTTTTAAGTAGTATTTTTACTTATATAATTAATACAAATATGATATATTCTAATAACAGAGTCTACTAAGTGTAAAACATAAGATAAATTTCACTCCGCCCACATAACATCATAACATTCTTAATGAGACACTTAATACGAAACTTGTTTCCGTTCGACATTTGGTTTTCGTTGCAGGATATATAACATGTGGTTTTTTATAAGAAGATAGAAATCTATTATTATAATAATTCGTGAGACAAGTGGTGTTAAGTTCCACCATCCACCATCCAATCTAAATAAAATTGTGTGGGGAACGGATGAAGACCAAATTATGTAAGCACATATACGCGATTAATCCGGTTATAAATAGTTTCATTTCAAAATGTGTAGTAATCGCGAAAATCAAAGATTATAATTAATTATCAATCAAATTATTATTAATCAAAGATTATTATATATATTAGCTTATTATGCAAATTTATTTGTTATTATTAATTATATCTTTAAAATAAATTATATCTAGAAAGGAAAACAACAAAAATAAGGTAGTATAAGCATATAAGAATTTCTAGATAGCAGGATGTAGAACGAATGGGTTAGCGGTCGACGCACTTGGACGGTTTGCAAGAGGCACGGACGAACTTTTTATACCTTTTTGAAAAATGATTGTTTGTTTAATAGGTGTGTGAATAACACTTTACAAATATTAAAGGATCTTTACATGATTCATTATTGTTATGATCTAAAGGGTCAAACAATGTTAATAACTATGATTTATATAAGTAGGACACCGATTTTAATTTAGTTTCCTCTAATTTCCTGCAAAAGTTATTTTCTATACATGTTCTCATTAAAAAAACATTTAATTTGGAAATCATACAGCAAATATCATTAAAATGACTACAGCACTGTGCCACCACGCTCGTTACTCGTAATGAACATTGATTATTATTGTATGATTATGTATTTCTTATATTTTGCATGCATATTTAGAAATCTAAGTCAAGTAGTGCTTTCTTTTTTTGTTTAACATGAGGAAACCCCTTCACACCTACCAGCCCAATTGGGGAATTGGATGGGTTATATAGAACTCCGTGCTGGCAGATACAGTCCGCCTGACTACCTCAGAAAACCTCAGATCTCGGTTCCTCTCTTCAACCGCCACTGGCTGAGGCAATTGTATTGTGGGTGGGTCGCCCTCAACGGCCTGCACAGAGTAGTGTGTGGAAGTGGCTTGCGCGCACCTATTCAGGAAACTAGGCGATCAGCTTCCCCGAGCTGACTGCACTATGTCTCAAAATAATTAGTGGCGACTCAATACCCGATTTTCAGTCTTAGTTCGTTCAGTGACATTAAAGGACAGGCGCCGAAACCAAACATCGCACTTTATTTAACCAGCCCGAGGAAATACTTACAAAACTGAATAAATTGCATAAATTCTTTTAAATTAGATTTGTTTTCGAATGAAATAAGTAAATTCAATGGTTGTGGGTTTGATCCCCAATCGTTAGTTCTATTTAAATCAATTATGATTCTATTCTATTTTAATTTACCCGCTATGACAACAGCTGCCACTTAATACGCAATGTCCTGAACGCGAGTGAAGAATGTAATGCCTTGTAAAACATTAGTACTACCTACCCGGCTAGATGTGAAAAGACATGAACCGGGTTTTTCCTTTAATATCCATTAAAATCGATAGTTATAATAATCTGATCGTAATTCTATAGATTATAATATCTGTATAGCTAAAATGAAAGTCACTACTGTACTTGAAATGCGCAACCCTTTGACAATGTTAATGCCTTACAATGTTACTAATAGTACCGTGAGTAGCGAAGGCCTGACAGGTTGACATGTCTGTCCCCATGATTAATGGCATCCCCCAATCAGATGCACGTGACGTCATAACGTCGGACACCCTGGATTACTGTAAATAGATTAAAATTATAGACTAATTGCTTTTTAATTGTAAGGTAAATCGAAATCTATAGTAACAATTTGTAAATTAATATAATATATAAATGACGAGCTAGCTGATAGATAACGTCTCGTTTTGTCTTTCTACATCTGAAACTATCATTAGATAAATTTATTTATTTATTTACGGACTGGAATATATTTTCGAACTCACAGCCTTTGAATCAGATAAATGACAAATTTGTTTCG